>CM026261.1:10432500-11032500 GCA_014851425.1 Senna tora | reverse complement strand
CACAAACAAGGGAGAGGCATCACGCCTCATCCCATCCCACCATCATCTCACACTCTCCTATTTTTTTCTCCATTCATCCCAGTCATGCCTCACCACTCTCTCTCTCTCTCTCCCATTTTCTTATCTTTGTTTTTCTTCAACGCCATCCCACCTCTTCATCATCATCACCCATCATCTATCTCTCTTTTTTTTCTCTTCCGGTTCATTGTTTTTCACGGCTTATCTCATCAAACCATCATCACATTTATTCATTGTGAGTGTGAGTGTCACGCCTATATGAAGAAATTTTTCCATGTGTGGTTAGAGGTTGTGCTTCTTGGAGGTGAAATTTATTGCTTGAGTTCCTATTCTACAAAGCGGAGTTATTTTATTTCAATACTTAGTTTTAAATTGTATATTTGATTTTATAGTTTTAGGATTTATCTTTATGTAATTTAGGAACTTAGATTTTTTGGTACATTATCTATGTGTATTGAGAAATTATGGTTTAAATATGATGATGCTTAATTTTATTATGATAGCCTCTAATAGTAGGATTCATGATTAATTAATGCATTTATGTTCGTCATGATTTTCCAATAAATATAAGAACGTAGGTGTGAACCAATTGAACCTATCATGGTGATTAATGTTGTTATGGTAGCCTCTATTAGTAGGAATCATAACATGTTAATTCATCTAAGTTTGTGACGGTCGTGTCACGACCCCAAATCGGGAGTACGAGACCTGCACGGGAATAGATTTTTACCTCTAAACCCGTAAGCCTTATCCTGTAAACATGACTATAACTACCCTGCTATACAATCAATATATATATATATATATATATATATATATATATATATCATACTAGTGGCCTAATTAACCTGCAATCCGCGGTTCGCTCAATACCGCTTCAGCTCAATCCAGTGTATAGATATATTTATTAGCACTCATAATGTAAATATTAATATCATATTGACCGTACGTCTCAATACGTACGAACTATCCTATTCACATGCAGCAAGCACACATAATATATATCCATATCATATTGACCGTACGCCTCAATGCGTACGATCTATCCTATTCACATGCAGAAGTTTATATACTCAAACATATATCATAGTTTATCCCCAACTGAACCCTGTCTTTAAGTACATGTGAAGCCGAAAATTCTAGAGTGAATGGTTTCGCCACAGGACTTTCGCCAATGGTAGCTTCTTCGCATCTCAGCCTCAACTTCCCACGTAGCTTCTTCGACTGAATGGTTTCGCCACAGGACTTTCGCCAATGGTATTTCTTTCGACCTCAACTTCTTCAACTGGCGATCTAAGATTTCCACTGGCATCTCCTCATAAGTCGGACTTTCGGCTAGCTGTACTTCTTGAGGTTGGATTACATGACAGGGATCTGGCAGGTACTTTCGAAGCATGGACACATGAAACACCGGATGAACTGCTTCCAACTCCGCTGGCAATTCTAGACGGTAGGCAACATTTCCCACGTGCTCTAGAATCTCAAACGGTCCGATGTATCTTGGACTTAGCTTGCCTTTCTTGCCAAATCTCATCACGCCCCTCATCAGTGAAATCTTTAAGAAAACCTGCTCTCCCACAGCAAACTCTAACTCTCTTCTCTGGTTGTCGGCAAACGACTTCTGCCTACTCTAAGCCGTTGCAAGCCTTTCTCTAATGGACTTTATCTTGTCCAAAGCATCCTGAACGAGTTCTGGACCAACTAACTTGGTCTCTCCGACCTCGAACCACCCAATCGGGGACCTGCTCTTCTGACCGTACAAAGCCTCGAAGGGAGCCATTTGAATACTGGAATGGTAACTGTTGTTATAGGCAAACTCTGCTAACGATAGTTTTTTCTCACACCCTCCGCCGAAATCCATAACACATGCCCTAAGCATGTCCCCTAAAATCTTAATGGTCCTCTCAGATTGCCCGTCTGTCTGGGGATGAAATGTTGTACTCAGATCAGCCCTCGTCCCCAATGCCTCCTGCAATGCTCTCCAGAATCAAGAGGTAAACTGTAGCCCCCTGTCAAAGATAATCGACACTGGTACTCCGTGTAACCTCACAATCTCTGATAGGTATAACTGGGCATACTGACCCACTCCGTAAGTGGTCTTAACTAGCAGGAAATGGGCGGACTTGGTCATCCGATCAACGATTATCCAAACTGAATCGAATCCCCTCTGTGATCGTGGCAATCCTGTCCCAAAATCCATAGTAATACTCTCCCACTTCCATTCAGGAATTTCTATCTGTTGAAGTGTTCCAGCGGGCTTTTGGTGTTCAGCCTTAACCTGCTGACACACTAGACATCTAGACACGTAGTCTACCACATCCTTCTTCATACCATTCCACCAGTACAATTCTCTCAGATCTTGAAACATTTTATTACTACTCGGATGGATTGTGTACGCTGTCTTGTGTGCCTCATCAAGGATTCTTTCTTTCAAACCATCCACCATAGGTATACACATTCGTTCCTCCAACTAGAGTATGCCATTGTCATTCATGGAGAATCGAACGTCGTCCTTCTCCCCCTTAACCACTGTATCTCTGATCTGTTTGAGGTCGGCGTCTTGATCTTGCTTGGATTTAACCTCTTCGACTAGAGCTGACTTGGCTTGGACATGGGCTAGAAAAAAGTCGGAGTCTCCAATTTCAAACTGAGTTCCAGACTGTTCCAGCTCATGTATTTCCCGAATTAACAGCCTTCGTACTTCACTGATATGGGCTAAGCTACCCATTGACTTTTGGCTCAGAGTGTCTGCCACCACATTCGTCGTACCAAGATGGTACAAAATCGTGCAGTCATAGTCTTTCAACAATTCCATCCACCTGCGTTGTCTCAGATTTAGATCTTTCTGCTCGAAAATGTACTTAAGGCTCTTGTGGTCTGTGTATACCTTATATGTTTCGCCATAAAGGTAGTGCCTCCAAATCTTCAAGGCAAATACCACCGCTGCCATTTCAAGATCGTGAGTTGGGTAGTTTCTCTCATGCTTCTGGAGTTTCCTAGACGCATAAGTAATCATCTTGCCATGTTGCATAAGAACACACCCTAACCCAACCCGTGAAGCATTACAGTAAACCACATACCCTCCGGTGCCCTCAGGAAGAGCCAACACCGGTGCTGTGGTGAGACTTTCCTTCAGTTTCTGAAAACTCTCTTCACACTTGTTATCCCACACAAACTTTGCCCCTTTCTGAGTTAGCTTTGTAAGAGGTGCAGCAACCTTCGAAAAGTCCTGCACAAACCTTCTATAGTATCCAGTCAAACCTAGAAAACTGCAAATTTCCGTGACTGAGGTAGGCTGGGACCAATTCTTCACTGCTTCCACCTTGCTCGGATGAACGTGGATTCCCTCTAAGATACCACGTGATCGAGAAATGCAACTTTATCAAGCCTAAACTCACATTTCGAAAACTTAGCGTACAATTTCTCTTCCCTTAGCTTCTGTAATGCTAGTCTCAAATGCTCTGCATGCTCCTCAGCATTCTTGGAATAGACTAGAATGTCATCAATAAATACAATGACAAACCGGTCTAGAAATGGCTTGAAAACCCGATTCATCATATCCATAAAAGCTGCTGATGCATTAGTTAGCCCGAACGACATGACTAGAAACTCATAATGGTCGTATCGGGTTCAAAAAGCAGTCTTGGGCACATCTTCCTTTCTAATCTTCAGCTGATGATACCCTGATCGCAGATCGATCTTTGAAAACCTCTTAGCACCCTCCAACTGATCAAACAGATCATCGATTCTTGGAAGTGGATACTGATTGCGGACCGTTGCCTTATTTAACTTCCGGTAATCGATACACAATCTTAAAGTTCCATCCTTCTTCTTCACGAATAGAACGTGCACCCCAAGGTGAAAAACTAGGTCTGATAAAACCCTTATCAAGTAATTCCTGTAACTGCGTGTGTAGCTCCTTCAACTCCTTCGGAGCCTTTCTATAGGGTGGTGTGGAAATCGGCTGAGTACCTAGTAAAAGCTCGATCCCAAATTCAATCTCTCGATCAGGCGACAAACCAGGCAAATCGTCAGGAAATACATCAAGAAATTCCCGAACCACCGATACCTGATTCGTAGGAAGTACTTCTTTCGTAGTATCCCTCACAAAAGCCAGATATCCTTTACACCCTTTCTCGAGTAGCTTGGAAGCTTTCATTGTTGAAATTAGACTCGGATATGTTGCAGCATCATCACCCCGCACCACAAATGGCTCTTCATCCGGCATGCTGAATTTCAAACACTTTGCCCTGCAGTCAACTACTGCATGGCAAGATGCCAACCAATCCATACCTAGAATAACATCCAGGTCTACCAAGTATAGTAGTCGTAAGTCCACAACTGTTTCATGACCCTCGACCACAACCACACACGACTCATAGACGTACTTGACTTGGACCGATTCACCCATCGGAGTAAAGACCATTTTCGTCCCCTTCAACCTAGTTGGGCTTTTCTCAACTTTTCGTGCAAATGCATGTGAGATGTAGGAATGCGTTGAACCAGAATCAAATAATACAAGAGCCTGGAGAGAGCATACTGAAAGTGTACCTGTCACTACTGCATTTGAGGCATGTGCATCCTGACGAGACAAAGCAAACACTCATGCCTGTCCTCCTCCTGGTGCACCTGGACCTCTACCTCTTGCTTCTGCTCCTCTACCTCGCCCGCACCTGAAGTGTTAACCTAGGGTGGTACAATTCTAACTGGTGGGGCTGCAATTGGAGCACTACATGGAGTAGGATTGCTCTTAACACTCGTATTACTCTTCCTCTGCGGATATTCCTTAATCATATGCCCGAACTGACCACAGTTGTAACAACCTCCCTTCATAACTTTGCACTCTCCAACATGAAACCTTCCACATGTCCCACACTGCGATTTCTGGTTACCGCCCTGACTACTGCCTTGGAACCTCTACCCACCTTGTGTGTTACTCCTCCCAGAACTTGTGGTGGTAATGGCAGACTGCCCACCAACTTGCCCTGCATAATTTAGAATTGCACTAGAACCACCTGTTGTCCTTTGCTTCTTCTTCCACCCCTGTCCATCATTGCCTGTCAGTAACTTATTCTTGGGATTTGCCGACGTCCCAAATTTTTTTTCTATTTTCAATTACCCTGGCACAATCAGCAGCCTGTGCTAGAGTTTCAAACTGGCCACATTGCGGTAGTAAAACTACGAACAATGGCTCTACCAACCTGTGGATAAGCCTCTTGATCAACTCCCTTTCATCGAGAACCAATTCAGAAGCATATTGAGCTAGCTCCGTGAACTGCAGTGAAAACTCAGTCATTAACATATTCGGCGTCATCCACAAGTCCTCAAATTGTTGACGCTTGGCATACCTCGTTCCTTCATATAGAAACCGACCCAGGAATTCCCTCTGAAAATCTTCCCAGGTCATAGGAGCAATTCTCCTTGCATATCTCTTTTGCATTGATTCAAACCAAACCCGTGCAGCGCCTCTCAACTGAAATGAGGCAAGTTCAACCATCCCTCCTCCTGGACACCTCAGTAACTGCCCAATTTTGACTATGTCACGGAGGAAATGTTGAGGGTCCTCCTTGGTTTCGGTTCCGCAAAAGGTAGGCAGATTCAGCTTCAGGAATTTAGTAATCGGCGATTCCCTCGGTCCCCGGGGCATGTCCCTTTGTTGCCATTCCCTTCTTGGTTGTTCCTCTCTTTCCTCAACCATTTTAGTTTCTTGTTCAGCCGATATCACTTGCTCCTCTTCCTTGCCGACAACTAAACGACGGACTTCTTGTTGAATTTGGTGGGTCATTTCAGCTCTCAACTGCTGAAATCCCGCAGTCAGCATCTCATCCACTGACGGAACACCCATCTCAACCTGTGGATCTAGGGTTTGTTGCCTATGCACTCCTCTTTCTTGTGTCCTACCATGACCGCGAGCACAGCCTCTAGCACGACCTCTAGCTCAACCCCTGGGAGGCATTCTCTCCTCCCGAACGGATTCCTCATCAGTACGTGCAGGGACTCTACCGCCCCTCCTAACGTGCCTAGTAGTCGGTGGCATCCCTGTACTGCACAAAAATGTCACCTGATAAGCATTTGCATAATCTATCATTGATTAAGAAGGAATGAAAGAAAGGCTGACTCAAATTATCCTGGGTACTCCCACAAGTGCCTGTTTAATGCAACGTTGTGCCCGGGTTTCACAACGAAGCTTAAACCGACACCCGATTATACCAATGGCTTCACATGACTTAAAGAATAACCAGGCTTTGATACCAAGTTTGTCACGACCCCAAATAGGGAGTACGAGACCGGCACGAGAATAGAATTTTACCTCTAAACCCGTAAGCCTTATCCTGTAAATATGACTATAACTACCTTGCTATACAATCAATATATATATATATATCATACTAGTGGCCACACCTCATTGGTGGCCTAATTAACCTGCAATCCGCGGTTTGCTCAATACCGCTTCAGCTCAATCTAGTCTATAGATATATTTATCAGCACTCATAATGTAAATATTAATATCATATTGACCGTACGTCTCAATACGTACGATCTATCCTATTCACATGCAGCAAGCACACATAATATATATATCCATATCATATTGACGGTACGCCTCAAAGCGTATGATCTATCCTATTCACATGCAGAAGTTTATATACTCAAACATATATCCTAGTTTATCCCCAACTCAATCGAAGCTGAATCGAAGAAATCCCTAAAAATGAAGAAATTGGGGGTTTCGAATGAAATTGGGGTTACCAACTTTGATTCGATTGATGGAAGGTGTAGGAGACGTCGTACCCGAGTTCCGGTGACTTTTCCGGCGTCGACTAGCTCTCCCCGGTCACTTTTTCGGCAAAACCCACCTCTTTTCCTTCTTCCTCCTCCACGCCTCTTCTCCCTCTCTCTCTTCTTTCTCTCTCTTTCTTTCTTCTTCTTCCCTTTCTAATCCCGTGGCCTCCCTTCCTCTTTCTTTTCTCTTTATTTTCTTTCTTTTATTTAATTCTTCTTCTTTCCTATATCTCAATGAGTCACGGCACCCCCAAAAATAAGAATAATAAAATACTTTTAATAATTAAATAATTATATAATAGTAATTAAAAATAAAACAAAATAATTAATAATTAAATAAGTAATAACTAAATAATAATAATAATAATAATAATATTAAAGAAAGGTTGAAAAATATCCCCAATTTAATCTCTCCTCTTTCCAATTTAATTCTTATTTTTTTAAATAGATAATAAGATAAATAATAATCACTTAAAAATAATAAAGATATATTTTTAATTTAATTTCTTTTCCCTATTTAATTCAGGTTTCCAATTCCTTAGGTTCTGAATTAAGTCCAAAAATTATTTTCTACTTCTTTTCTTTCCCTTTCATTTCATTTTAAACTTCGAAAAAATTTCTTGGGTATTACAGTCCAAACAACATGAATAGAAGAGGTCCAAGTTGCTTTTGCCTAATTTTAGTCATACATTAAGGGTACGCTTGGTATAGATGCACAGATGTAAAGTACTGTAAAGAAAGTACTGTAGAGTAAAGTACTGTAGAATAAAAGAAAGTACTGTAGAGAAAAGTGAGGAGAGAGATAGAGAGAAAAATTAGGAAAGAGAAAAAATATGATAAAAAGTGTGTTTGGTATGTATAAAATATGATGTAAAGTTTTTTTGGGAATCGTGAAATACCACGATTTTACTGTTTGGTGTTTGTACCAAACATACCCTAAGTGATTCTTAATTGTGCCTTTTGGATTGGTTGCTAGCTATGGTAGTAGGAGTAATCACTAAGAAATAACCCAAGACTTAAGTGGTAACTTGGGGCTTTTCCTTAAGACTTAATGAAGAATTAATTCTCAGATCAATTTGAACTAGGATAGCTATATAATTCCATTTCCAAGAGCAATTTTATATTAAATCCAACTATTTTAATTAGACCAATCAAGAAAATACCAAAAAAAAATAGTAATTTAGGTTCTCTTTAATTTACTTTTATTGCACTTCTTATTTAGTAGATAATAAAGAAAAACAACACATCACTTTAATTTATTAATTACATGTTTTTGACACTTAGTTTTAGCATAGGATCTTAAATAAAGGGTCCTTGAGTGAATACATTCCGGATTGCACTACTATATTGCATTATAATTCGGTTAATTTGGTCAACCTTGCGACGGGTGCGATCAAATTTTTGCACTGTTGCCGTGGAGCCAATTTATTTAGTTCTTGGGTTAGCTAAGTGTCAACTTTTGTGCCTAAGTTGAGATATCTCTTGTGTTACTTTTTAAATTTAGTTTTTCTTGTTTTATGTTTGTTTAGGATATATATAATTTTAGTTTTGCTTTTATCCAAAAAATATATATATTTTTAGTTTGTGTTTCTATTTTCATATCTTTTTCTTTTTTTGCATTTTCCTCCTTTTTGTTTGGTGCATTTTACTTTTTTCTTTTTGTTATTATTTTTGTTGTTGTTTGTATTAAAATTTTCATTTTTATTGAAATGAATGAACAAAACTTTTGTGCTTCTTTATGTTCTTGTGAAGATGACAGGCCATACATTATTTGTCAAAAAATTAATAGTTGGCTTTCCACTCCACAAGATTTTACTTTTTCTTCATTAGCAAGTGAGGATAGTTTCGACAATGGTTTGCTTTATGAATTTGTAGATGTTCAAGCTTTGATGGAAGTTGAAATAGTTGTTGAAAGTGACATTATGAGCATACATGTGGATAAAAATGGTCACCTTCAAGATGTTTCACATTTTCTTGCACTTCAAGAGCAAAAAAAGCAAACTAATAATGAGAAGTGTGAAGGAGAACCCCAAGTTTGTTGCTGTTTTAGATCAACTTAGAGTTGATTTAGCACTTGGGAAGACTCAGGAGCAAGCTGAAACTAGAGAGGACATTATTCATTGTTCCCAAGAACTCCCTCATTTAGCTCTGTCCCTCATTTACTGGGAAAATTTCAAGCCTCCTTGAAGATGAGTGAACTTGTAACAAATTTGAATTGCTTCGAATGAGGTCCCAACCAGTCGTCACGATCATGATCAAATAAACCTCGGGGGTAGCACAAGGCAAAAACCAATGGTCGAATCTCTCGTGAAATCTTCAAGTCAATCCTGCAATTAGTTAGTGATCTCAAGCAAACATGTATTCACAGATTGAAAAGGGTAAATTACGATTATAGGAAAGGGGTAAAAGATATTATATCCAATAGGTTCTAAGAAGAATGGAAATCAACAATCCCAGCCAATCTAAAGGTTTTTAGGTTCAACTAGTTCATTCAAGTTCATCCTATTCAAGATAGTCATCCATTATGAAAGCCTATCTATGTAAGTGTTATCCCCGAACGGGAAGATCAACTTATATCATGAGATTCTATGATATTATTAGATGAATAACTGCCTAACTAGGAACAATCCATTCAACGAATATTATCGCAAGTAAGAGATGCATACAGATTAAGAAGTCAATAAATATAATTGCATTGAATTCCAAGAAATTAGAATTCCAAGTGCTCTATCATATAATCAATAGAAACTAATTCGATATGAAGGATCTAGCAACTTAGTACATAGACTATCACGGAATAATCTAGTAAATTAATGACACATGATATAAAGCAAATACAATTGTAGGAAACAAAAAGGATGAATACAAAACAAGATTGAAACTATTAAACCCTAATGCGAGACCATCGACTTATGCCTTCATAAGTTCTTCTTGGAAAACCAGGAAGAACTTAGATCTCAACTCTACTCTAAAATCTGGTTATGGAAATTCTAGATCCCTTGTGAACTTGATGAAGCTTGTATTTATAATGCTCTGGAGTCCCAGTTTAACTAGGTTTAGGATGGAGATAGTGGATAAGTAATTCCAAGTTTAACTTTTGAATTTGAATGTCTTTGAACGCTTTTCCTCTTCTTCGAATGACTGGAGTCCTCCTTAAAATCACTCATTGTCATCAGCGTACACTCGCTGCGACGAGTGGTATTGTGCTCACCACAGCGAATAGGCCTTCATTTGTTGTGGCGAGTCCAGTTTGGTTGGCAGCAGTGAATACTCCGTTCTTTTATTGTCTTGATCATTTTCTTGGCCTTGCTACTAGTTCCAGCTCCGATTTCAGACTTGGAATGTTGTCTTCCCATTGATCCCTATTAAGCCTGCAGCACTCAACAAACATCAAACGCACCTATCATATTCAACATGTTTTGCTGATAATTAAGAATTGGTGTCTTTTATTGGGCATTTTATCATATTTATAATCTATCATTGTGTTGAGATATTCAACCTAATTGGTGTATTTTCATGGATATTTATGTAATTAATTCCTTATTTTACACCCTAACGTTAAGTTGATTTTGGATGCGATCAATGAGGTTGTGTCTTTCCTTCCTTTTTTTATCTACCATACTTTGAGCATTACTGCATAAGATAAGTGTGGGGTAAAGACCATTCCGGTAGTTTAGGTAGTTAGTTTAATTCTCTCCTTTGTTGATGTACTCTTTTCTCACCAGTTTTGTTTTGTTGAATTTTGTTGCATTGCGGACAATGCAATTGTTTAAGTGTGGGGGAAGGTATTTGGTTGTGAATATTTTGTTACATGTGCTTTTTCGTGATTCATGTGGTCAAATTTGGAAAAATTAGAAAAATTTTCAAACAAAGTGAACCCAGATTTGAATATTTGCACCTCTTTTCTTTGAAAGTGTACTTTTCTAGTTTATATTAAAGTTTTTGAGACTATACATGTTATAAGTTGATTGTGATGGTTTGATTGATTGTTCTTCTTAGTATTTGGAATAGATGAATTGTTGTACTATGATTAGTCTGGTTTTCAGTTGATTGATGTGAATTAACTTATGAGAAATAACCTTTGTTGGAAGGATTTTTGAGTCTATCTTTCATTTTTCTCATTGAGTGTTGTCCACCTACTCTAATCAATCTCTAGAACTTGTTTGAATTCTTTTTCAAAATCATATTTGCATTTAGATAATTGAAGATGAAAGTGGCATTCATTTCTTATAGCCATATACCTAAACACTCACCATTAATGTTTAATTCATTGTCAACCCCTCTAAGTCATTCACTTTCCTAAATACATACTTTTAACAAGCTAAGTATGTGTATTTTATAGAATTTCTCATAGCACCTTATTTTGTCAAGCTTGGTTAACAAATATCATTATTTAGGTGAAAATGCAGTGTCATGTTTACTTTGCAGAAACAAAAAAAAAATCAAAAAGAATAAAGAAATAAAAGTAGAGATTTGAAGAAAAAAATAGTAAAAAAAAAGAATGAAAAGGTAGACCCCCATTGGATTTTTATGGTTTCCAAGCATGTTCTATTGGAATATGTATTTAATGTATTGCATTAGTGCTATGTTTAATTTTGTCTCTTAAATCATTTTGCATGCTTAAAGCTTGTTAGTTTTCTTATCCATTCCATATGGCCATCTTTCATCATTACAACCATAATTACAAATAGTAGTTTAGGTTATCTTTAGTTTATTTTTATTGCACTTCTCATTTAGTAGATAATTAAAAAAACAACATATCACTTTCATTTGTTAATTACATGTTTCTAACACTTAGTTTATCTTAGGATCATAAATAAAAGATCCTTGAGTGAATACGATCTGAATTGCACTGCTATATTGCATTATAATCTGGTTAATTTGGTCAACCTTGCGACGGGTTTGTACCCTTTGGTTGTTGAATTCTGTTTATGACTTGTTTGTGTTAATCTTGCTAACATGAAACTCTGTTTGTGATTATAGTAAACAGTGGAACTTAGGAGTTTTAGCAACATACTAAAGATGTTTGTGGGACTTGAACTTAAGTGTAATATGTGTTGTATGTTGCAGTCTTAGATCCGATGTGAGCAATGAATGTTGATTTATGCATACCTATGTGTTATAATTCATTAGATTGACCAAAAGGATCTAAAATGTAGGAATTTCCATCCAGTTCTACAAAGATTAAGGTAGCTTGAAAATGAGTTAGGACACCAGATACCCTCAACGCTTTTAAAATTGTGCATTTGCCATGATGCAAGCATGAAACTGATTTTGAGATTTGCATAGCACATGAATTGCACATATCTTGCACTTTTAAGTATAATGTTATCCATAAAGTGAATAGGGATTCTGCGTCATGTACTTCATGATTCATGGAATTTAGTTATGGAAATGCATACATAAGTGTGGTTGGACACTCCATGATTTCAAACTGAAATGCATAACATCGTGGGTGTTGTGATTTGTTTTGATGCATAGAAATGCTGCATTGCATTAATCATGGTTGATAAACTGTACGTTGGTGGTAATAACCTTGAGTATTACATGATTAAGTATTACAAGCGCTATGTTTAAAAGTATCATAGGATGGAAAGGACATACTATGTTGGCTATGAATGCAACTAGGATACAATGTCTTGCTGATAGTGAGAGATAATTCAGTATCGAGTGCTGGTGATCCAGTGGTTCTAACCTTGTGCACACACCAGAGACGCCCTGGGAGTTAGGTAATTCCTTTATATATTTATTTCCATAATGGAAAATACTTGTGTTGTTTCATGTATGATTATTGTTTTCTGGAAAATCTGTCTGGTAAGGATCTTTTCTTAATATGTAACGAAGCCAATGTGACACTATGGTATGGATTAAAAGGTACACTCTTCACTGAGTTTGACTGCATGCATGTGTATCATGAATTGTGGCACTAGTGAATGCATTTTAAATTATTCATCATGATTGCGAGTGTTAACATGTTTGTGCATTCAGATCGGTGCTACTATTAAGTGATTAAATATTCTTGTGTTGCATATATATGCATACTAAATGCATCTGTGTGTGATCTGTAATGCATTCATGTGTTTCATTAAATACAATGCTTGCATGGCTTATTTTGAAATCATTGTTGAGGTGTTTTGGCTAAGCCTTAAGCATAGTGCACCGCCTGCTATAAGGATATCCTGTGTTAATACTGTGCTACTATCTCGTAGTATGTCGACCCCTCTAATCGGTTAGGGTTAACGCCATCGTCTCCATATATAAATAAAGGCTTTGCATGAATTATGATGTGCTAACTATCCTCACTATACTTATCTGCGTCTTCACATCTAGACACGACAATGCAGGACAACTTCGATGCAATCAGACACATCGATCCTTTCCGCTACAAATGGACGATCAAGGCACGCGTTGTCCGAGTATGATATCTTTCTCCATGTTCTAAAAATTCACCTCATGACACTATCAAAATGGTGTTGTGTGATCGATTGGTACCCAATTTGTTAAGACCCAAATTTGTATTAATAAAAAAATTCACAACTATTAATAGTTAAATTAGTGAGATAATAAAATAAAACCATGAAAAAAAATTTAATTAACTTGTAGTGACTATGATACATATGCATAAATAATTAATAAGACAAATATATAAAGAAATGAAAGTGGCAGGGACTTTGTAGGGACTGAATTGAAAATGAGGTTCTTTTAGGAAAGATAAGGTCTAGTTTTGACCAAAGTATTTTTCTTAAACCCCACCATCCCTTTTCTCCATCACTTTCCTCTCTCTTTCTATCAATCTATTCGTCCTTCTTCCTCTTTCTCTTGTTACTCTCTTCTTCCTCCTCTTTCCTTCCATATCTCCATTTCCAAGAATCCCACCACATCATCACCGGAATCTGCCTCCACCGGTAGCCACCGTTGGAGCATCGCCCCAAGCCACCACTATAGCCACAAAATCCGCTCCTAAGTAGCAAAAATGCTGTTGTTTTGAAGTGCTTAAAATATTTGAATTTTGGTTAAAACTTGAGATTTGTGGTTCTTCCTTGGTATGTCTTCATCATACTTTTGTCCTTCATTTGGGTTATTTTGAGAGTTGCTAGATGATAACTAGAGGCTAGGGATTTGAAGAAAAATCACCTCTTGAATGTTCATGATGATTTGAGGATTTTGGAATACCCATTGAAGATTATTAAATTAGTTTATTATTTCAATTATTTACCTCTTCTAGTTGAAGTTCCAACACTTGAAATAAATCCTAAGCTTAACCTAGAACATTGATAATTTACTTAGGGTTGGGTTTAAGGTTAGAGTTGTGAATGAGTAAGTTATAAATAATTGAGTTTGGCTTCCAAAGGAAACTAATAAATATTTAGCTAAAATTTTAGTAAATGGGTAAATAGAATAAATGCCCAATAACAAGATTTTAAAAAAATGTATCATATTGAAGAGACTTAGATATAGGATTCTAGTCTTGAAATGTGGGAAATATTTTACCACTTATAATATGATTTAGGCTTGGTTTTGTACTAAATAAATGGTAATATAAATCCTTTGAAAAGAGTACAAGTTTTTATTTCAATTAGAATGTTAGAGTGAAGTTAGTAGTGGTGAGAACTAAGCAATTCATAATTTAGTGAAATTAAAGATATCTTAAAGAGTTAAATTAATTAAGGAATATTCAAGTTGTTCCTGAACCTCCTAACTTGACATGGAAGAGTGAAATCAATTTCATCATTCGTTCATTGATGCAACAATTTATTTATTTAGGGGCACCAGAATTTGCCTTTGAAGGTGCAGTTGGTGTGCAACTAGTGGAGTAAGGACCATTGATATTGGTCCTTCTAGGTGAGTGTTTAATAAGGGGGATACCATTTTACATACCCATCACCTATTCTTGTTATTGCCTAGTAGCCATGGGAAACAATTAGGCGATTATGTGTTATCGTGTTGTATGGTCATCTTATAGTTTGTATGGTCATCAATCCTATATTTGTGGGAAACTCTTCCTTACTCGTGTAATTGTATTCGTTATTAGACTTTCTTGGATATTCTTTATTTATTTCTATAATTGGTTATGACGCTTGATCTTGAAATTTTATCTTGATATGGCTGTTACTCGTTTGGACCCAATGAGGTGATGATTTATTTGGTGGATGGGGTTTACGTGTTGTGGCACGATGACCTGATGAAATTATATGTTGGATGGGGGTTTATGTGCTTCGGCACGCTGATATGTTGGACATGATTTGGCGAGGCGTTAGTTATCATGCAAAGAAATGCATTCTATGATTATTACCCTATGTGGTGTTAATTTTAGTGATCTTGTGTGTATTCTCTTTCTTTTGAATCTTATAAATTACTAAATTGTAAGAATGAATACATTTCCCTTTTAAAGCTTTATTATGGCAAAAACTCATGATAAGGTCTATTTCCCATTTAGTGTATCTCTGTTATTTTACACTCACTAAGTCCTCGTGACTTACCCGCTCATTTTATTTTTTTCAGATCAACACCAGGTTGAGAAGTTGAGTGTTGTAGGACTGTACTCTTATTTTTGGTAGGCATTGTATGTTGCCCCACAGACTTAATGATTTCACAGCTTAGCATATAATTGTATATTTTGGATGTAGAACAGAACAGGAAATTCTTTTGTAGGCCTGTGATGGCTAACTGTTATTATTTCGATTTCACTGATGTAGCTTTTTTTGGAATTAGGTTGTTGTGTATTTTGGGGATATCCTAATTTTAGGGGAAACTTTGTCAAAATTTTGGTAGAATCTAGTATACTAAATGGACGTCCAAAGGCTGTGGTTGGAGCTTGGACATAATGATTATATGCATGTTTTATTTTCTATGTTGTATTATTTAGGCTTGCTAGACCTTGTTGGGTACTAAGTAGGTCTATGCGCCGGTCACAGACAAGTAAATTCAGGTCGTGACACAATTTCTACCAGAACTTGCAAAATATTTCTCATAGTGAAAACTAATAATTATTCTCTCTCTTTGGTTGCCCCATTTACAGGGCTTTAAGATTGTTTTTGCAATCAAATTTATAAGTACAATTAGAAAGGATCAGTCTACGTTATGTCGCAGTTCAATGTTGATTCAAATGATGGTGCATTTCGAGTTGTGAACCACAAATATAAGCTGAATTTCCAATTCAGCACAAGGGTTGTTGAAACCGATGATGACGATGCCATTCATCGTTGCGGTTTCAACTTCATTGATCATCAAACGATCCTTATTGGAAATTTAGATCATCAAATCTTGGTTGGTAAGTTTATAAAGTTTGTGTTTTACCATATATATCGATAAGAGTTACAATACATTCTATTTTGGCACGCTGACATTGTATTAACCGTGGCAATGCATCACATATGTGATTGGCCGTCTAGTGAAAATGTCGGATGTGCATCAATCAACAGAAAGTGCCTCCAAATCAAAACGCATTAGCATCAAAATAGAGGACGAACAGTAAGCATTCTTTGATCCACAAAAATTATCTTTTCAATTTAAATATATTGGTAGCGACATATGATAGACGACGTGAGTTTTTCCATGTAGGAAGATCAAGCTGCCCATTACACTTGGGTTAGTATGTTGACCAGTTAGTCAACTATGTCTCTAATTTCACCAAGGGCAAAGTTGTGATCGCAATTTAGTACTTTAAGATTAAGGAATACAATGGTTCAATCACACTGTCCAACTCAATGTACGCGTCGCGTATGCTTAATAATTTTGACATCGAAGAGATTGTACAACTTTGTGATGAGCTGCTTTCGGACGAATTGGCCAGTCCAGTTAACCTAAACATTCACAATTCATCTATTGCCTCATCGCCTTTAGAAGCTGTATTTGCTGGTTGGAGTCTTTCAAGCATCAACGATCTTAATTTTGCTGGTGATGTGGATGTTCTATGTATATTAGCAACTGTGCTAAAGGTAAATTCCGAACGTGGGTGGTTTTATGGCTCCTGCAAAAGGTGTGCCAAGAAGCTAGAGCCAAAAAGCGCAATGTTCTATTGCAACAAGTCTAAGTGTTTGGTCAATGCATCCACACCCAGGTTTGACTTTCTGAAGCTCCATGTAGCGCTTCTTATGATCTGTCTGGTTTTGTTCTGTTTTCACGAGCTATCTGTCTATTTGAATACAAGATTCAAAATCTAGTTGATGGTAGTAGATTATTCCAGCATCGCCAACGTCACAGTATTTGATCGTGATGTTTCCCAATTTTTGGATATGATTGTTATGGATCTCCACAAGGAAAACTTTCAGGTTTATACATTTCCATCATTTTAAATTATGAGTTGTGGTGAAGTGTAAAATGCGTAATATCAATGATTTAAGCACATGTTTTCTTTCGGCTGTGTAGGACCCTGCTCAAATCCCTAAAAAAATTTTTGTTCAAAATATCTGTGAGGGGTTCCACAAGGAACACACCTTCTTATACTGTGCAAAGGATGACTTGCGAAACCATCATTGTTGACAAATTCACTGCATTAAAAAAAAAAAAAAGCTAAGGTGATGTGATGCATATCAAGCGCAAACAAATTAATATAAGAATTCATTTTCCTACTTCCACTTAAAACAATTTTGAGTATAGAGTAAGCAGGGTCGAACCCACAGGAATTTGGTGATTTTTAATACTTTCAATTAACCAGTGATTGATGCAATTAAATAAATGAAATAAAACAAATGATTAAGAGTGTATTCAATATTAAAAGCTTCTAAGGTTATGGTATATCCTAGTACTTCATCTATGTTGTTTGGTTCTTTTCAACAATTAATTTTAATACATCATTGTTAGTCTTAGTCCTATACTCGTTGTATGGCCTGTCGATCCTATACAAGCCCTAACTCAATATTCGTCTTCTCATATGTCTATGTAGAAAATCAAAATAAGTAGTTGCATTTATTTATTTGTACTAGGGAACCATAACCCTAGAATAGAAAAGATCTAGCCTAGCATAATCATTTATACAACCACAAATTTCAGAAAAGACATGAGATAAATCAGAGAAAAGAGAAGAAGAAGAAGAAGAAGAAGAAGAAGAAGAAGAAATCAAATATGAAGCTTAAATCCACTCTTCCTTTGCTTCGATCCAACCAGTCATAGAACGTCACGGCAGCCCAGGTAGCCATTGCGGAGAGCATCGCACAACCATTAACAATCAGGGAAAAGATATGCTCTCAGCACCTCTATGGCATGCTACACAATCAATGCCCTCCTGGTGGCAGCCAAGGACAAACGAACTTCACAAGGACCTTGCAGGAAGTAGAAATAGCCCGGTTGAAAGCTGAGATAGCATTGTTGCGCCAAACACAGGGAGGCCGCCCCCAAACAAGCACGGGTGCCCAGACAACAGTACAGGATGCGTTGGCTTTGGTAGATCCATTAGCACTAGAAACAGTTGGGCCTCCAATGCCTTCAATATAGTTCAGAATCCTCCCAATGGAGTTAACTCGACTAACTCTTACCGCACCAGCTCCACTACTAGTCATTCCACTAGGACCTACAATGGTCGCAGGACAAGCAGTTCGTTCGCCCACAGAATATCTGCGACCACCAATTTTCGAATTATCCATTGGGATCTTATCTGCATATCCAATGGGCAGGAGCCTACAACTCCTATGCTCCCTACGGTATAGGCTCGACTTACTTAGGACAATACCACTGGCCGAGTTTCGAGTTCCAAGGGAAAGGGAGGCATCCCTTCACCCAACAAGTCATGAACGAGCATGTCCCCATGGGCTTTAAAATGCCCTTCCACATAGAACCTTATGGAGGTGAAACAGACCCACGAGATCACCTCAACACCTTTAACTCAGCTATGTCCATAATCGGTATGTCGGACGGTCAGCAGTGCCGAGTCTTCTCCTCCACTGTGAAGGAAGCAGCCCTGAGATGGTTCTCACTACTGCCCACAAACTCAATTCACAATTTTAAACAATTGGCCCAGAAATTCCTTACCCAGTTTGCCAGTAGTAAGGATTACAAGAAAAACGAAGACTCCTTCATTGGTTTTCACCAGGAAGAAGGAGAAACGCTGCAGGCTTTCTTGGCACGATTTACAAAACTCTCGCTCCAGGTCCGAGGTCTCCAAGATGTCATTGCCATCTTCGTCATAAAACAAGGCCTCCAATGTTCGTAGTTTTACGGAGAATTGAAGAGATGTCCAGTATCTACCGTGCAAGATCTAATGGATGGAGCGGAGTGGTTCATCCAAGAGGAGAACTCCCAGATAGACAAAGATAAAATGAAGAAATTCTTGGTGAACAGGAGCGACTTGGAGCGATCGGAGAAAAAGAAAGAAAAGCCAGCCACAGAGAATCAGATTCCCAAAGAAAAGAACAACAGAAAGCGCTCACCGCCGCGACCTCACTCTCCCCCTAGAAGACGATTCACCAGCTATACTCCCCTCAACAAGTCACATGTTGGGGTTCTAGAAGAAATCTACCACTCAGATATGCTCAACTTCCCTCCACAAATCAGAAAACGGAAAACAGGAAAACCCGTGGACAAGTCCAAGTACTGCCAATTCCACAAAGATTATGGGCATGAAACCAACGATTGCATACACCTAAAATATCAAATCGAGGACTTGATCAGGAAAGGGAAATTGGGCAGATATATCAAGGATGAGGGTAGAACGAGCACTAAACGGTCGAGGGAAAACAGCGACGGGGTCATCAACGTCATCGCTGGGGGATTGCAAAAGGGAACTAACTATCAACCACAGAATAAGAAGACAATGGAGGGCTCTATACTCACCCTCGACTATGTTCCAAAACAAAGGAGAAAGGAAGAAGGACCCAAGGATTACCCAATCACCTTTGACCTCACCGACCTCCAGGGACCAACCCACGATGACCCTATGGTCATAACCGCGGTAATATCAAATTACAAAGTAAGGCGTGTCCTCATAGACCAAGGATCCTCAGTCGGCGTCCTTTACTTCAACACCTTCAAAAAGCTCGGGTTTGAACGAGGCAAACTTAAAGCCCTTCCCCGACACACTCATTGGGTTCTCTGGCACACAAGTACCCGCAAAGGGAATCATAGCTGCCCGCGTATCCATAGGCACCTCACCAAAGGTGGCAAGCCTCGACGTAAACTTTATCATCGTTTTGGCACCTTCAGCATATAATGCCATCCTAGGGCGACCGTCCCTAAAAAAAGCTAAGAGCCATCGTGTCAACGGCACAGCTCAGGATGAAATTCCTGACACCTCATGGGATCGGCAAAATCACAGCGGACCAGAAACTAGTGCAAGCATGCTACGCAGCAAGCCTAACTAAGACCACCAAGGTCGCTCACCCTGGCCCCAAAGAACCACGCAAGGAACCCTCAAAGGGCAAAGAGTTAGGAGCAGAACTCAGAGAGTCCGCTCGCCCGGACAAAGCCTCCACTTAAACTCTATGACGAACTTTCCAATCCATCTTTTTGCTAGATATCATACATATATGCTTTTCTTTCACAAGTTAGGAATTACAAAGGCAAAAGTCGTTGCAATAATCGAATCATCTCGTTAATGTACAAATTGAAGGGCGGTCACCCATTACACTTGGAAAAATATAAAAAAGAAAAAACCCTACAAATACAATCTACTCTAGGGCATCCCCGAGATTAGCATCAGTAGGAGATTCCCCAAGTACGGGCCCGCCAAAATTTTTTGACATCTCCTTTGCAGCAATCTTGGTTACTTTATGAGAAGTAGCTCCAATCTCAGGAACACGGCTGGCTGTCACGGACAAAAAGTGATGGCTCAACGGGCGACTATCCAACCCTAATTCATTCTAACTCTACTAGCCGTTCACAAACTCTTTCAGTTTCTTTCTCAGCTCTGTATCTCTCTCTCTCTCTCTCTCTCTCTCTCTCTCTATATATATATATATATATATATATATGCTTTATATATATGTTTAGATTTTCATCATCTCCTAAATTGACTTCTTGCTCCGCCTCCATGGAGTCTGTTAAAGGATTCACATTACTTGGGCTTGTCAAATTTGTTGATGCCATCAATAGAAATGGATCTAAAGCATATATATATATATATATATATATATATATATATATATATATATATATATATATATATTCAAGTTCATGAAAAGTAAAAGTAATTAAAACGAACTTTGTTTTTTTTTTCCAAGTTGGAAAGTTTCAATTAAGCTATACTTGATTGTCATATATATCTTTGCTTGCTTGAAGTATAAATTCACATATTGACATTATTGATTTGTTTTCTTTTGCTTTAGGTTCATTTTCCATTGATGGCATCAACAAATTTGACACACCCAAGTAATGTGAATCCTTCAACAGACTCCATGGAGGCGGAGCAAGATGTTAATTTAGGAGGTGATGAAAATCTTTCCAATGCTGAAGATGAAAAACCCACTACGAAGAAAAAGAAATTAACATCTAAAGTGTGGTTACAAATGACAAAGTTAGAGGATGGAAGCGCTCAATGCAATCACTGTAAAAAGATATTTGTGGCAGAATAACACAAAGGTACCTCACACCTAAGCCGTCACTTAATTATTGTGTGTAAGAAGTGTGTATTGCCAGACATTAGAAAGTTTAGTAGGTTGGTTAATGCAACCAATGAAGATGGAACTATATCTTTAGCAACATGACATATGATTGGGATAGAGTTCGAATGTCAATTACAAATTTTCTTATATGTGCAAATTTACCTATTAGTATTGTTGAGTTGCCTACATTTAAGGAAATGATAGACAATTTAACTCCTCAAAGTAAGTCAATAAGTAGGCATACAACTAAGAGAGATATCATGAGTTTTCATTTGATTGAAAATGAGTTGTGATAGAGGAGTTAATAAGATCGCCTGGTAAGATTGCTTTAACTTATGATAATTGGAGAGTTGAAATATCCGAGAAACCCAAAATATACGAACATAATGGGTATTGAATATTGGATATCCTGTTGTCAGTACTGGGTACCCGATATTCGATTCATAATTAAATAAAAAAATATATTAAATAATAAACAATAAAATTATAATAAACTAACATATATCACTAATAAATTTGAAAAGAAAACATATGAAATAATAAAAATTTTCTAAACAAACATGTTATATGTTGTCACTAATAAAAAGTAAAACAATTCGACACATTCTTCTCCCAATAGAATAACAAACACAATTTACCAACAAACACAATTTATCAACATTATGATCAACAATCAAATAAAGCTTTAAATATAAATACAAGTTTTCATGCTTCTTCAGCTCTTCATCATAACCTCCAACTCTAGAAATAAAAAATAAATAAGAGATATTAATGGAAATTAAAATAATAAAAACATATATTAATAATACACCAATATAAAATATTGAAATACTTACAATCATGATCATCTTCATCATCCAACCATGTTAAGAATACTCCTGAAGGTTTAAGTGTAGCTAAAGCTAAACAATGAAAACAAAACAAGTCAATAAAAAAAGCACTTTTAAGTTATATATGCAAGAAAAATTATCTTCTTCATAGTGCATCTAATTTTGAGTACACATCAAGACCTCTAAAATGTCATCTTGGAGTGAACTTTGATGAGGACTCACAACTCTTCCACTAGTGCTAAAAGCTGATTCATAAGCCACAGTGGAAACTGGAATAGCCAAAAAGTCTCTAGCAATTGCTTGTAATGTCGAATATTTGATCCCATTTGTTTTCCACCAATATTAAGAATATCAAAATTAGGTGACCATGGTAAAGTAGGCTCTTCAAAATAATGATCTAGTTCAGATTTTACAATGGAAGAACTTGAACTACTAGTAAGAAATTGCACCAAATTTGCCATGCCACTTTCTTCATCTATACCCTTTTCACCAATTAAATTCAATACAGATTCAGATGTAGAAGCAGAAATATGTGGTGACGATTCATCTGTGTTGGGATTAGCATGATACTCTTGAAGCAATTCAGACATGATATTTCTAACTTCCTCGATATAATGACTTGACTGATCTTTGTAAATCTTTGGAAAGGAATATTCTATAACCTTCAATTTGTATCTAGGATCTAGGATAACAGCCACTGCCATAACAATGGAAGCAACACCCCAATATTTATCAAAATTTGAAAACATTTTAGTTGTCATATCTTAGATTATACCATTAGTCGATTGCAGTGGGATAATTTCTACCATTAATTCACAAATTTTATCAAAATACTCATTTGCAGTGGGATAATTTCTACCATAAAATAGCTCTGTAATGCTATGAAAAGGTTCAAATTTCTCATATATAATCCTATCCATATTCCATTCCTCATTAGTTGGCGCCTTAAATAATTTTTCTCTCTAAGCCTCAATCTAGGGAAGACATCTTTGTATTGCAAGGCAACTTGCACATTAAGTAAGTATAATTCCAATGAGCGTTGCAATCAAATGGTAATTTTTTAGTGCATGTTATCTTAAGTTGCCTAGGCATATCTTCAAATTTTTCTAACCTAGATGGTGTAGCTATCCAATATTCTACACTATCCCTTATGGTTTCAGTTGCTTTATAATAACAGACAACCCATCTTTTTCAATTAAATTAAGGATGTGTGAACAACAACGCATGTGAATAATTCTTCATCCTAATATGCAATGACTTCCAAGCTTATACACAATCAAGTTAATCATACCATCATTTGCACTACAATTATCTACATTAATTCTAGACAATTTGGCCTATAAATTTCAAGACATCAAACCTTCAGGAAGGGTGTTAGCAAGCACATCCATTGTGAGAGGAGTGGGAACATAAAGAAACCTAATCATTAATTATTGCAAAAACAAATCACTATCTCTTTACAAATAGATAAATGAAACATAATATAAAATAAAAGACGTAATTAAGCAATGATAGTAGTACAATACCTCAAAAGTAGATTTTGTAGTCTCTAATTATTATCAATGAAGTTTGTAGTTAAATTCATGTATCATTTATTTTCCCTAAAACTCCACATATCAGTTATAATTGCTATTATCCCAGTATTAGTAGCCAACAAATTCTTGAACCTATAAGTTTCACCTATATGAATTTTTAAAATGCCACTCTTGATGGTGTTAAGTGTTACTATTTTAAACATCGGGTATAAATTTGAAATAAATTTTCTGAATTTTATATGATCAGCCATTGCAAGAGGATACTCATGGAAAATAATAGCCTCAGCCAAATCCCTCCTTGAAACCTCAGGATCAAAGTTGAAATTTTTAAGATTAAAAATCTCATCCTTTTTTTGTGTCATAATTCACTTTTGTTTTATAAGGCAGTTTAGAATGTCTTTATTTCATCTCATTTTACAAGTGCTCAAGTGATTATGTAAATTCTCGGTGTCACTTGTACCTTTTGCACTAAGCTCAGCCTTACAATAATTACAAATAGCAATGTCTTGTCCATTTTTTTCACCTAACCATATGGTTCCAAACTTCACTCATTTTCCTCTTATCTCATGCAAATTGTGTTGCACCTTCCTCAGAAGGTGGTGCAGTTTGACTAGAAGTTAGAGTGTCAGCTGTATTTGACCCATGAGTTGAAGGTGTAGATACAGGTGTAGGACTAGGCAAGGATGTATGTACATTAGTCCTTTCTTGAGTAGTACTTTGCCTCTCTTCTTCCGCTACTCTTTCCTCTTCATCTCTCCTTTCTTAAATAGCAGACAATATAGCTATTTAAGTACCCAAATCCTCATCATCATCCATTTCTTCATAATAAAAGAAATTCAATAAGTCTCTACAACTCGAGAATAGTTAAGAACAGATAGCATAATTTGCGATTGTAATCTTATGTATATATGATAAAACATTGACAAGACAAATAGCATTATCACTAAAATAAAAAAATACCCATTTGAAAGTGCATAATAGCTACTAGTTCATGCTTGCAATTTAAAGTAATTTATTCTTTCAAATATATCGGATCAATAAAAGTGTCCAACAATAATGGCATACAAATTACTCATGGCATATTAAATTCTTTTTTTCATAATTCGTGGTATTAAATTCTAACACTAACATAAATACTTGTTCAAATAGAGGAAGAATTCTAAAGTGGGCAAAATGAATTGAATAAAAAATGAAATAGATTTTACATCAATTACCCAACAATAATGGCATAAAATTACTCATGGCATATTTTGAGAAGACAAAAAATAGATATATTTGTGAAAGAAAGAATCATGTTTTTTTTTCTTTTCTCCTTGTGCTTTTCCGCACTACACCAAGGAAACTATAGCTTTTACCTATGCTAGCTTCATAATTGCTTATCTAATAATCAAAGAAAAAAATTAATGGATATAGAATATAGCCCCCAAAAATTAGTCACCTCTTCCACATGCCTTATTCTCCTTTGTTTGCCATGGTTATTGGGCGGTTCTGTTGGGTTCCTTAAATATATTTTTAAATCGATTATATATATATATATATATATATATATATATATATATATATATATATATATATATTCTATTTGACATAATTTAATACACCTATTAATTTAAATTTATAATCTCAAACTAAATCAATAAATAAGTTTCAAGGATAACAATAAAGTATAACAACATTCTACTAATTAACAAGATAAAATCATAAATGTTATTGACAAATTGAGCAACATAAATAATAATTATATTATTCTTTTAAAGATCAGAACCCGTAAATGCAAAAAGATAAAACTGAAAAGCAGAAGTGTTGGTGAGGATGAAACAAACCAGATCTGACTTAGAATGGCGCTCCGAACGCTAGAAATGCTACAAAAACACTACGAGAAAGGAGATGACAACGCGAGAAGTTCAAACCGATGATGGGGGCGAACTCGACAGTGATGAGATTCGAAAACGGCGAGGTACTAAGAGCCAAAAATAAGGAGGAAATAAAAATGGACAAGCTATGGAGAAAAAAAATATGAAAGATGCCCGATGCCCGATGATGGTGAACAAGAGCGTTGAATGGAGAAGAATGAAAATGGAGTCTGAGGATGTTTAGTGTGGTAACTATTGACTTAGGGTTCCTTTTTTAGATGAATGAAGATATGAAATTGTGTGGTGGAGCCGTGGAGAGGATGGACACACAGATTCTTAACATTAATACACTATCTTTTACTTTTTTATTTTATTCTATTTAAATATATATATATATATATATATATATTGTAACTACGAAATATTCCACCTAGGGGCACGTGACATTGGGCTTCCAGAAGTTCGGCAGTGGTTAACACCGATGGCACGTGACACCACTCATTGGCCGCCTGTATGGACGGTACCCATGTTTATCCTTTTAGGCTCTCGTTCAAGGGACGTGGGAAACCTCCAAGTAGCGTGGGACGACCCACGTTCAGCAAGAACGTGGGTCGACCACGTCCTCCTCCACACTTGGTTTAAAAGGCCCTCACCCGGGGGACTCAAGGAGGCAAGTAACACAAACTTTGATTACACCTAAGCTAGGCTTAGCTTTCCTTATGCAATACACCTTCCTGTAAACTCAAGAGCTCAGCCCACGACACCACCAAGCTCCGCTATTAGTAGGCATATCTCCGTCCCGGAGACCTCCACCCATAGAGCTCCCAACAGCTCTAAGAGACTCTTGTTCTCTCGCAATCCAAGGCAACCTCCTACGAGTGGCTCACCCGCCCGGAGTGCCTTACACACGTCCTAGCCGCACACGACCCCACACAGGTAACTACCTTGCCTAACAGCTCTCACGTACGTTATCACGACGAACTGCGTGGACTTTGATCCCTTCACAAGGGTACGTAGGCACCTAGGTTCCCACTTAAGGGTACGTCCCCCAAGGTTACGACCCCTTGCTGTCCTTATTTACAAATTAAAATTGTTTGAACCAAAAATGATAGTTACATTGGCGCCCACCGCGGTCTTCCTTAGACCACAATGCCTTGCGCACTCTGCCGCTAAATGGCATTTCTTTTTTCGGGGAGTAGGAATATCCGCCTAACACTCAGAAACCCGCATTCTTTATTTTACACACAGGAAAAATCTGAAAATGGTCGACTCAAACGTTCCTACGGCCACGACCGACGCAAGCGCTCCAAGGCGCAACACAAGGAACAAACAGGGGACTGTTGAAGTTGTCACAACAGAAGTAGGTGGCTTGAACACAACCCAGCCGCATAGCACCTTGACGGCGCAAGTGGCTATTGCAAAAACCATTGTCCAGACACCAGCAGCCAGGAAGGAAGCATGCCCTCAGCATCCCTACGGCATTCCACATAACCCATGCCCCTCAGCTAGCAACCAAGAGATAACAGAACCGACGAGGACCTCACGAGAGATGGAGCTAGCCCGACTCGAGGAAGAGATAGCAGCCATATGTCAACAACAATGGGAAGAGGATAGAAACCGCTCCCAAACAAACATAGGCGTCAAAATACCGGTAGCACCATATAACGCACCTGTAGGCCCTTCCAATGACCCTACCGGCTTGCTCGTAATACAATTCAGAACTCTGCCCATGGAGTTTGCACGACTATCACTAACAGCACCAGCTCCCTCGCCATCAATCCCACCTGGGCCAACAATGGTCGCCGGACAAGCAGTGCGCCAGCCCGCATATTATCTGCGACCACCTATCCCAAACTATCCGTCGGGGTGTTATCTACACATGCCTTGGGCAGGAGCCTACAACCCGTACGCCCCCTACGGCATGCCTACTCACTTAGGACAATGTCATTGGCCCGGCTTCGACTTGCAAGGGAAAGGGAGGCACCCCCTTTACCTAGCAAGTCATGAACGAACATGTGCCCATGGGTTTCAAGATGCCTTTTCATATAGATCCTTATGGCGGAGAGACTGATCCAGGAGATCACATCAACACTTTCAACTCGGCTATAAATGTCAATACTCGGCATGACAGACGGTTAGCAATGCCGAGTCTTCTCCTCGACCTTAAAGGAAGCAGCTCTAAGGTGGTTTTCACTACTGCCTACAAAATTGATCCATAGCTTCAAGCAGTTGGCATAGAAGTTCCTCACACAGTTCGCCAGCAGCAAAGAATACCAGAAGAACGAGGATTCCTTTATCGGCTTCCACCAATAAGAAGGGGAAACCTTACAAGCCTTCTTAGCCCGCTGCACCAAACTCTCGCTCCAAGTCAGAGGCCTCCAAGATGCTGTTGCAATCTTCGTCATTAAGCAAGGCCTCCGATGTTCACAGTTCTACGGGGAGCTCAACAAGTGCCCTGTTTCTACCTTGCAGGGACTAATGGACTGTGCGGAATGGTTCATCTAAGAGGAGAACGCCCAGATCGCCAAAGACAAAATGAGAAAATTCCTAATAAGTAAATCCGACCTTGAGCGATGTGAGAAAAAGAGGGAGAAGACGACAATAGACAACTAAAGTCCTAAGGAGAAAAATAACAGAAAACGCTCACCATCGCAATCTCGAACGCCTCCCATAGGATGGTTCACCAGCTACACTCACCTCAACAAGTCCCACGACGGGGTCCTCGAGGAAATTTACCACTCAAACATGCTCAGTTTCCCCCCACAAATAAAGAGGCGGAAGACTGGAAAGCTGGTGGAGAAATCCAAGTACTGCCAGTTCCACAAAGACTACGAACATAAGACCAACGATTGTATTCACTTGAAAGATCATATTGAGGATCTGATCCGTAAATGACAGTTGGTAGATACATCAAAGAGGAGAGCAGAACTAATATGAAACACCCGAGGGAGGCTAGCGACCAAGTACCCACTCGTGGAGTTATCAGCGTCGTTGCAGGCGGATTGCAAATAGGAACCACCTCTTAACCGCAAAATAAGAAAAGGGTGGAACGCTCCATACTCGCCCTCGACTATGCCCCTATTACGTTCGTCCTCACAACCTTGAAGGACCAATCCATGACGACCTAATGGTGGTGACCGCAGTCATTCCAATTACAAGGTTAAGCGAGCGAGTCCTAATAGGCCAAAGATCCTCAGCGGACGTACTCTATTTCGACACGTTTAAGAAGCTCGGGCTGGAGGAGGCCAACATGAGGCCCTTCCTCAGCACTCTCATAGGGTTCTTCGGAGCTCAAGTTCATGTAGAAGGAATCATATCAGCCCGGACAACTATGGGCACTTTACCAAAGGTGGCAAGTCTTGAAGTAGATTTCATCTTCGTCTCAGCACCTTTGGCGTACAACGCCATCCTTGGGCGACCGTCCCTAAACAAACTCAGAGCCGTAGTGTCCACCGCACAGCTCACTATGAAATTCTCGACGCCACATAGGGTAGGAGAAATTATGGAGGATCAAAAACTAGCGCGAGCCTACTACGCGGAAAGCCTAACCAGGACCAACAAGGTCGCTCGCCTTGGTCCCAAAGAATAACACGAAGAACCCTCTAAGGACAAAGAGTCAGGAGGAAAAACCCAAGAGTCTGCCCGCCCGGACCAAGCCTCCACCTAAGCTCTAAACGCACTTTGCAAGCCTGGAACACTTCTCGGACAAGTTACGCATGTCTCAGTTTATTTCAAAGTTAAGGATTATTACTTTCGGCTTAACTAAGGTTAGCCTGACTAAGGCTATTCGGATGTAATCATTTTGTTTACTTTCAGCCTGACTAAGGCTAGCCTGACCAATGGTACTCGAATGTAACCATTTTGTTTACCATTAATCAAAATTTTCCTTTTGAAAAGAGACGTGGCCTGTATCTGCAAAGCACTCGCGAAAGTCCCAATGAAGGGCAATGGGTTGACCGCCCAAAGAGACACTTAAGAGCCTCCAAGGCCAAGCTAAGATTCCCCCAAAAGTGCGGTTAAAAAACCCCTCGGGCGCGAAAACACGAAATGAACGTTCACACAAAACACGCTAGCAAAAGTATGCGACCGTCCTGATCACACGGTACTCATGCAAGAATCTTTTTACCCAGAAGTAAAAGGATAACTAAATCAAAGAAACTCTAATCATACAAAACCTTTTTGCCCAGAAGTAAAAAGAAAGACAGTTAAATCCAACATTAATTCTCATTAATGTAATAAAGGGGGAAGGCGTCCGCCTATTACAAGGAACAAAACCTAAAACCCTATATAAACCTACTTTTGCGCACTCCCAAGATCTACGTTGACTTCAGCCACCACAGGCTCGAAGTTGCCAGCATCTCCCAACGGCCTCCTCTGAACCGCTTCGGCCAGCTGCTGAGAAGTAGCTCCAATCTCTGGAGCACGCCCGCCAACAAAGAAGACCTCCAGATGGTCCAGCGGCCAGTTAGCCAATTGGCGGAGATAAACGATGCTCAAAGGAGAATCAGTCTCCAGTTAGCTCCTAAGCTCACCATCAAGAAGCTCCAGCGAAGGATGCAGGGAAGACACCCACTTAGCTGGAAACCTCTCTCCGCGAAGGCGTTCAAGTTGCTCAACAGCATACCGTACATCCTCTGCACCAACAGCTCTCCCTGGTGATCAGCAACATCGACCACCTTGCTCTCAGCCTCCAGCAAACCGGCAAGATTTTTGCTGGCGCGAGCCTCGACACACTTCAAAGCCTCACGAAGAGAGTGCAACTCATGCTGGCGCTTCTCTGCGTCTTCCCGACGAATGGCAAGCTATTTGTGATTCTTCTCCAACTCTAATCGAAGAAGCTTAACCTCAGAAGGCTGGGCATCATTGGCCCTAAGGCGAGCCACCTCGTGAGTCAAGGACTTTGTCTCATGACCTTGGTCCTCACATTCCAACTCCTTTTCGGATAGTTGTCTGTGCATGTCCTCCAAAGTCTTCCGAGTAGCCTCTAGTGCCGTAGTTATAAAGGCTACTATTTCGAGAACCCGATCTCTATTGAGACGAGCGTCGCGATGCACAAAATGAAAAACGTCAGCAAATAAAGAAAACTCCGAGCCAAAAACGGCGAAAGAAGGTTGGTCGGAACAAAGACACTTACTAATTGTTTCTCCCACACAGGTCTAGCTTGGTGGAAGTCAGTCAACGCCTCGGTAGCACTGCCAAAGGCACAGACATCAATGTTTAGGGGACTGGTGTCCAACCCCCTAGCAACTCTGTCTCCCATATCCACGGAAAAGCGCCTGCCAAAAGCCACAAGGTCAAAAGAAGGTTCTCCCTCCGGTAGCTCGATAGGCTCAGACGGGTCGACATCCAACCCCAAAGAAACGTCCTCTGTGGCGGTCATTTGACTCACCACTACAATCCCTCCACCAGAGAGGGTCCTGACCTCTCCAGCCGCTTCACCAGCTCTGGCCCCTCCAGTTGAAGCCTCAGCCATGGTCTTATCTGTAGTGGCCTTTCCCCCGCTGGTTCCTCGACCGCCCCGTTGAGCTTTCTTGCTCGCAGGCTCATCAGCACCGCCAGCCGAACTCAGAGCCGCACCACGACACCATATAACCACGTTCATAGGTGATTGACAAACAGGCACAGGAGGAGGAAAATTACCTTCCACCAAAGTGACCACCCTTGCATCTGTCGAATCTGCTTTTTGTTGAGAAATTTAAGACGACAACCTCAAACCCGGACCAGAAGACTTCTTGGACCCTCCTTCCTTATTCCTAGGGTCCACTGCCACTGTGACTTCCGTCCTTTCTCTCCCCTTGGAACCCCCACCCTCTCCTCTCCTATCTTTCCTCCTCGTTTTCTCCTTGGGATCCTCTTCCCAACGCACTTGATCAGGAGACGACGGGAAAAATAACCGAATATCTCTTCCACCTCCACCAGGCATTCCGGCAGAGGCTTCGACAACTGTTCTCCAACCAGGAGAGAGGTCCTGCCTAGATTTCTTCCCCTTACTCAGACTACTATCCCGAGTAAAATCAAAACGGAAAAGACTGTCGTCGTCACCGACCATGGTAACTAGTGAAATTTTCACAAGGAAGAATGATAGAGGAGAGAAAAAAGTGTGAGAACCAGAGAGAAAAGCCCCGATGAAGCAAGGAAGCAGAGAAATCGTTGAGAAGAGAAGGTAAAGCAACAAACTTTTAAATGCAAGGTATTTATAGGAAGCACAAAGGCGCGACGATTCGAAAATCTTTGCCCCCTCGAAACTCGCAACGGATAAAATAATTATCCAATGCATCCATCATAGGTTGCGGCCACCTACCCTAGCCGAACATGTGGAGAAAAGGAATGGCCCAGATCCGTCATCCAGAAATCGGAGGAATAAAGACTAAAAAGCCCTAGGAAACCCAAGAGTCAAACGAAGATATCGAAGGGCCTTCACGGAAAATCCGTAACCAAGGTTAATGATGGCAACACTCGGAAACGCACCCGCATTAAATGAACAAAAACGGATACAAGTGAACCGAAGCCATGAAAATTAATCAGGCCATGACACGTGGCGATGACAACAGCCCGCTTCTTCAAAAGGGAACTCCTCACAAAGTCTTCTACCGGCCACAGACTGCGGACGAGCCTACTCAAGGAGAAGCATCCCGAATGACCCAAATACCCTTGGCCTTTGAGTTTCCTCCGTACACTCCCAGAGAGCACTTCCGAAAATTCCACTCTACACAATGGTGACTCCTCCTCGGAAAGACACGTACTTTCTGCAGAGACGGCTCAAAAAACTTACTGAGGAAGCCAAGCAGTTAGTCGCCCAGATCAAGACGCATGGCATCTACGACGTCCCTAGTCTCTCAAAGGAAATCTGGAAGAGATACGCAAAATCTTCTCAGTCGAACGACCTACCAAGATGGCCAAATCAACTTGCGAACAGGCTCGTTTGACAAAAAGCAACAAGTGAGAAATTTTCCTAAGTAGCTCGCTAAAAGGAACTTAAGTCCATGGGCGCCCAACACCCGTAGACTTGGTGGACTTATGTAACTACAAAATATTTCACCTAGGGGCACGTGGCATTGGGCTTCCAAAAGCTCCGCAGTGGTTAACATCGATGACATATGGCACCACTTATTGGCCACCTGTGTGGTCGGTACCCACGTTTATCCTTCTGGGCTCCCGTTCAAGGGACGTGGGAAACCTCTAAGTATCGTGGGATGACCCACGTTCAGCAGGAATGTGGGTCGACCACATCCTCCTCCACTCTTGGTATAAAAGGCCCTCACCCGGGGGACTCAAGGAGGCAAGTAACATAAACTCTGAGTACACCTAAGCTAGGCTTAGCTTTCCTTATGCAATACACCTTCATGTAAACTCGAGCTCAGCCCACAACACCACCAAGCTCCGTCATTAGCAGGCATATCTCCATCCCGGAGACCTCCACCCACAAGGCTCCCAACAGCTCGAAGAGACTCTTGTTCTCTCACAATCCAAGGCAACCTCCTATGAGTGGCTCGCCCGCCCGGAGTACCTTACACACGTCCTAGTCGCACACGACCTCACACAGGTAACTACCTTGCCTAACGGCTCTCACAGACGTTATCATGACGAACTACATGGACTTTGATCCCTTCACAATGGTACGTAGGCACCTAGGTTCCCACCTAAGGACAAGTCCCCCAAGGTTATGACCCCTTACGGCCCTTATTTACAAATTAAAATTGTCTGAACCAAAAATGACAGTTACATATATTATTATTTTGAGGGATATACATATAATTATTATTATATATAAAATATTATATTTAATTAATATATTATATAGAAAACAAATATTGGATATCGGATACCCTATCCGCCCGTTCAATCATACGGATATAGGGTATCCAAGGCTAATATCCTAATCCGATCAGTATCCGATGGGTATTTTAGATATTCAATATTCAAAATACCCCATATCCGATGGATATCGAGTATTTTTTTCCGGATGGGTACGTGTACCCAAAATACCCAAATCCATTGCTACCCCTAGTTTCAACATTGGGGGGGGGGAGAAACGATAATAGTTTTAGAATGTTCATACTTTCTGATGAAGAGTGAAATAAAGTTGAAGTTCTCCATAATGTTTTGCAACATTTCTATGAAGCTACTGTTAAGTTTTATGCTTCCAAGAATACAGCTGCAAACATTTATTTCAAAGGATTGTGTAGAATTAATGTTTGCTTGTTTGAAACCTACAAAAGTCCCCCTAAGTTCATGAAGAATATGATTACAAACATGGGTGCAAAGTTTAAAAAAATATTGAGATGAGTATAATTTGTTACTTTCATGTGCTGCTATTTTTTATCCTAGAATGAAGCTTCAATTTATTGAGTACTTTTTTGACAAGATTTATGATAATGTTGATGAGCATTTGGATAAGGTCGTGACTAGTCTTCAAGCATTATTTGATCATTACAAAGAGGCTCCTGTTGAGACTTCATCATGTTCTGGAGATAGTACTTCAACTCTAAGTACTATTACTTACAGAGGTGGCTGTGAAGATTATGATCAATTTTTGAGAAAAAAGATAATGACACAGATAAGAAAAATGGAACTGGACCTTTACTTGGGCGAACCAAATGAAAATTTGGAAGCTAATATTTATATTTTAGATTTTTGGCGTGTAAGTGCTGTAAGATTCCCTAATGGCTCGAGATATTTTGGCTATTCCAATGTCTACTGTGGCTTCTAAATCAACATTTAGTATTCGAAAGATGGTAATCAATCCTTGGAGGAGTTCAATGAACAAGAACACTATTGAAGCTTTGGTTTGTTTAAAGGACTGGCTTCGTGCAAAAGGCTATAAACAAGGTAATTTTTCATTCATTATTTGTTAATATACTCATATATCTGTCACTAACGCTATTATTTATCTTTATTTTCCTTGAAATAAATATGTTTACATAATTCAGGAATTTTAGGAGAAACTATTATATATGATGCACCTTCGTCTCATAAAGATGTTTTTTCTAGTACTAATGTTGTAGTAGAAAATGTTTTTCAATCTGGTAAGTTTTATTATTTAGGACCCGACTCGTGACCAGGTCTAGTTATGACCCGTCCAATTGAATTGTTATGAGTTTTATTAATTAGTAGTTATTTGAAAAAATATCTAATTAACTGAAAAAACATATAGTGTCTTTTTTGCAGTAACATTGGTGGTGTGTTAACCAAAGGTGAACTTAATTACTGATTTCACATTTAAGTGTTTATAGATCTGTTCTAGGAACGGGGGTTCAAACTTGGAGGTCCAGAGCAACCCGGGAGCCAGTCACTGGGAAGTACTTAGTGGGCAAGAAGTGAAGTCCTTTGGTAAACTGTAAGTAAGACAAGAGAGTTTAAGGTTAGTAAATAAATTACGTTCTTACCGAGCTCAAGAAATTAAGAATTATGGGAACAAAGGATTCTTTCTTCTGTATGACTATAATCTCACAAGAGTTTCTTTCTCTCTCCCCAAAAGTCCGTCCCTTTAGAAGTCTCACGAGGGTCTATTTATAGTGGAGGGTAAGAATAAGTTAGTTACGGGCTGATGAATCACATCCTAAAAATATGGGTAGTGCATGCACGTTTCTTAACATGGTAGTGGTGTCACGTAATGGGCTAAAGTTGAGGAAATGGGAGAACATGGAGCCACATTTTGTAAGTAGTGAGCTAAAGTTGAAGGAGTGGGATTAGGCATATGGATGTCGTTATGTATGTATGAGGTGTCAATTATTAATGACGTGTTTAGGAAAAAGGGGGGTTATGAGCTCAATAAGAACAATAATAAATTTACTAATATTAAACCCTTACCTAATTTACCAGAGTGATCATGAATAGGCATGAAGAACCTTTACTTCAATCCTACCAAGCCAGTCCCTAAGACTGTTCCTGGGAAAGGAGGATAAAAATCACTCCTTCACGACATTCCCAACCTTGTCTAAATTGGGCATCGCGGGTGGCACTTGGCCTACGTCAAACACAATCCAGGAGCGTTACTTCCTCGCGAAGTTGGAATGACCTTGACGTGATTCTTCTCATGTCAACACTGCGCTGACCTTGAGGCAGGGGATGACCCCGTCACACTTTCCACTACCACATACTTATTAAGAGAGAAAAGTGAGGTATCTTAGTTTACTGTCCAAGGGACAGATTCACTGGGCACCCTGAAACACTTTGCTCAGCAGGTGAACTTATCACCGGGACTTAATACTTTACTTATATTTACTGTCCAAGGGACGGATTCAATGGGCACCTTAGAGTACTTTGCTTAGCAAGAGAACTTATCTCTGAGACTTAGTACTTTACTTATATTTACTGTCCAAGTGACAGATAGAAGGTGGAGGCACCTTCTATGCTTGGAATGATATGTCAATTCATTGAAAAAGTCACTCTACATAGTCGTCAAGGTCATGAGATTTGATCAAAATAAATAAATAAAATAAAAGCTATGTAGGAACATTAGGCCCCCTACACATGTTTATGAGAAGTCTACTGATCACGAACATGTACATAAAATAATTACTCACAACATAAAGGATTTAATATGACTTTATTTTTAACGACTTGTCTTGAAATTAAGACTTCTAAAATTTCGAAAGATTCAGTCTAAAACCCTATCTTTAATTGGACAAAATTTTTAAATCCTATCTTGATTAATTTGAAAGAATGTAACTAACGGTAAATTTTAAATATTTAGTTTAAGTAAAATATTTTTAAGATATAATTTTATGAAATGCATGTTTAGACGAAGATTTATAAAATAACTAACAGATATACCTTGCCTTTTGAATTTAAAAAATATTGAAGAAGTTGTTGAACGTTATTATATATATAGGAGATAAAAGCTCCTTTATTCTAGAATATTTTTCAAATATATTCAATATCTTTTTTTATGTTTATTATGAATATAACGTTAATATTTTTAAACTGTAAGGTTGATACATATATATATATATATATATATATATATATATATATATATATATATGTGTGTGTGTGTGTGTGTAAAGCAATATCTTTTTTAATAACTGATTCTTTTAAATTTTTTATTCTTATCTGTAAGTAATCAGGCAAAAGATACTCATTAAGAAATCAAAGTAAAATAAATATCTCAATCATCTACTATTAGGTGAACAATTTTCTAAGATTTTCCCAAAGCCTTGTAATGTATTTAATCTTTTATATATATATATATATATATATATATATATATATATAAATAACTAACATGACATATTATTATTTTTTATTTTGAAGCTGTCATATTTACTTAATTGGTATATGTATCTTGATAGACATAAACTCAAGATTCCACCCGATTCTACCCTAAAATTTTCGAGTTTGTGTGCGTTTTGACATGTTTTAGGAGAGTTTGATAGTGTTTATTTTAATTTTTTGCCAAAGGGAGAGTTTGATCGTTAAAACAAATAATTTTATGATTTTGACAACCATAAATTTATAATAAATAAAAATATTTATATTTTTTTAGCCTTGAAAATATTTATAATTTATAAGTCACATTTTTTCTCACAATTTACATTTTAAAATTCACTTGTTCTTTTTAAATTAATCTGAATTATAAATAATATGACCAAATATTATTGAAAGAAATTAAGAAAATCTAAAAGCTCACCTAACTTTTAGATAGCATGAAATTTAAAAAGTTACAATTTTTTACCAAATACATTCAATATATATATAAAATTTTGAAGTTGTACTTATTTATAATTCAGTAGGATTCAAAATGATTTTTTTTCTCGAGTTTAAATTTCTTAATAAATGAATATTTGAATTTTATCAATTAAAATTTAATATTTAACGTCCATAATCTAATCTAATATAAAGTTAATTAAATTTTATAATTTTTTGAGATAAATGCATTTTTCCCTTAAGTTCGAATTTCTTAATAAATGAAAATATGAATTTAATTAATTAAATTTAACCCAATATTAGCTGCCTTAGGCTTTATTAATCTTTCACTTTTCAATTATTCTTCCAAACTCATTCTATTTATAAAAATTATATATAGCAATAATTGTTTTAAATCTATAAAATAAAAGAGATTTTGAAGGGATTAACTAGAAGGTCTTAGATTTGGATCAATTTTAAAACATTTTTTTCTTTGAGACAGTACATGGTAAAAGTTTCTTTTGTCTGTGCTTCACTTTCTAGGAAAAGATGAGTGGGGAATAATTTGGTCTAGGTAACCATGAAGATGTCTTGTAGAGATTATTAAAAAAGGTAAAAAGAAAAAGATACCCTAAAAGGGAGAGTAGACCCTATAGAGATATTTAAGATATAAATAAAAAGGATAGGACGTGATTGTAACAGTTTCACTCAAGGACACCACATCGTCCCTTCATTATAACCCCTTTTGGACCATGTCTCAACAACCACGCAAATTCACACACATACATATGTGTGTGTGTGGAGGGAAATAAGATAAATTTGTTTCTTCCAAATTTCAAATTTTCCTTCTAATTAATGATACAGGACCATTCTAATGAATAAGTGTGAACCCACATTTCTAATTAGGATGTCCTTTTATATACCATAACTATGGCTCATAAGTAAAACACATCTTAAACCAGAGAAAGGAAAAGAAAAGCATAAATTAGGTTGAGTGCAGGAGTCAAAACTATAAAATTCTTTGTGAAGCTTATGGTAATTAAGTTGGTTCATCAACTTAGGTTCATTTCAATGGGTTAATCACTGATTTCACAAGCCACTGAAGAATAATTTTTCATGCATGTTCTAAGTAAACTTCAATAGGACACAGACAGTGGAGGAATTATTAGGTAGAGAAGATTAATCATAATTATTATGAGGTTTTAGCACAAGTAAGCTTATCATTCAGCCATAACTTGACCAATTTGAAGTATTTATGTTACAACTATGAAAGTGAACTTGAAATTTGTGGTGTGAATAGATGAACTGGGTGAATCCGGATCATTTTATTTGTTGTTGCCCTTAATATTCTGAAAAATGCAGCAAGAAAAAACCAGTGTTTCAACACTGGTTCTGCAAGAAGAACAAACCCATGTACACTACTTCCAAGCTTAAAAGACTAACAATGCTTCTTTAGGACTGTCATTCTGCTCATACTCATGTATCAAACTGTAACTACAGAATATTCCACCTTGGGACACATGGCACTGACCTTCTAAAAACCCGGCCTCAGCACCCGCTAGAGACACGTGGCACCACTCATCTGCTAGTTACATGGCCCTTACCCACATCACCTCACGAAGCTTCTCCTTAACCGGATGTTGGAACTCCAAAAGCCTCGTGGCACGACCCATGTCCCACGAGGTCGTGGGTCGAGCAAGACCTCCCCACACTCGAGTATAAATAGACCCTCACTCGGGGGACTAGATACACACAACTTGAAGGATTACTGCACCTAATCCACGATCTCTCATACTCTCTCGGTAACCTGAGCACCCTCAGATACCTCACGCAATCCCTCTACACAATACGAGCTCCGCTGCAGGTTCTGCCCAGACCAACCTCTGGAAAGCTCACCTCCATCCCGGAGTCTACCACTTACGGGGCTTCCAGCAGCCCTCAGAGACCCGAGCTCCCTCCCACTAAGGCAACCTACTAAGAGCGGCTCGCCCGCCCGGAGTACCTTAGGCACGTCTTAGCCGCACATGGCCCAATACAGGTAATCGCCTTACCTAACGGCTCCTATAGACGTCATCATGACGAACTACGTGGACTTTGATCCCTCTCGAAGGGTACGTAGGCACCTAGGTTCATCACCTAAGGACAAGTCCACCAAGGTTAAGACCCCTTGCGGTCCTAATCGCAAATTAGAATTGTCTGAGCCAAAAACCACTGTTACAGTGGTGCCCACCGCGGTCTTATTCAGACCAAAATGCCTTGTGCACTCTGTCGCTAAACGACATTTCTTTTTCGGGGAGTAGGAGTATATACCTAAAGCTCAGAAACCCATATTTGTTTTCGTCTTGAATACAAAATACACAGGATATAATACAGCATGACCGACTCGAACGCCCCCGCAGCCACGACCAATGCAAGCGCTCTAAGGTGCAGCACGAGGAACTGGCAGGGAACGACGGAAGCGGTTGCAACGGAGGCAGGCGAATTAAACGCAACCCAGCCTCAAAGCTCCTCAATGACGCAGTTAGCCGTCGCGGAAACCGTGGTCCAGAACCCGGCACCTAGAGAGGAAACTTGCCCTCAACACCCGTATGTCATGCCGCACGTTCCTTACCCCACAACCGGCAGTCAAGAAATGATAGAGCTAGCAAGGAACCCGCGGGATGCAGAGATCGCCCGCCTCTAGGCAGAAGTAGCGGCTCTACGACAACAGCAGTGAGAGGAGAACAGAAACCTCGCCCCAGCAAACGCAAGTGCCCAATTACCGCTAATGCCACACGGCGCGGCGACAGGAACCTCCAGCGACCCTACCAGCTTGCTCGCAATTCAGTTCTGGACCTTATTAATGGAGTTCGCGCGATTATCGCTGACGGCACCAACACCCCCAGCAGTGATCCCACCTGGACCAACCATGGTCGTCGGACAAGCAGCACGACCCGCCACGAGCTATTCGCGACCACCAATCCCAAACTATCCCCCAGGATCCTACCTCCACATGCCATGGGCAGCAGCCTACAACCCGTACGCTGCCTGCGGTGCGAATGCTTACCAGTGGCCCACGTTCGACTTCCAGGGAAAGGGGAGACATCCCTTCACCCAGCAAATCATGAGCGAGCACGTGCCCGTGAGCTTCAAAATACCCTTCCATATAGAACCTTATGGTGGAGAAACCGATCCACGGGATCACTTGAACACCTTCAACTCGGCCATGACGGACGGCCAACAGTGCCGAGTCTTCTTGTCGACCCTAAAAGAAGCCGCTCTAAGATGGTTTTCGCTGCTGCCTACCAATTCGATCCACAGCTTCGAACAATTGGCGCAAAACTTCCTCACACAGTTTGCCAGCAGCAAAGAGTACCAAAAAAATGAAGACTCCTTCATTGGTTTCTACCAGGAGGAAGGAGAAACCCTGCAAGCCTTTCTGGCCCGCTTCACTAAACTCTAACTCCAAGTTCGAGTCCTCTAGGACGCCGTCGCCATCTTTGTCATAAAGCAAGGTCTTCGATGTTCACAGTTCTATGGGAAACTTAATAGATGCCACGTCTCAACCTTACAGGAGCTGATGGACTACGCAGAATGGTTCTTCCAAGAGGAGAACGCTCAGATCGCCAAGGACAAGATGAGAAAGTTCCTGATAAGCAGGGCCGACATAGAACGAGCAGAAAAGAAAAAGGAAAAGACGGCGACAGAGAATCAAGCCCCCAAGGAGAAAAACAATAGGAAGAGGTCACCTCCTCGACTGCGGACGCCTCCCAGGGGACGGTTCACGAGCTACACTCCCCTCAACAAATCCCATGTTGGGGTGCTAGAGGAAATTTATCACTTAGACATGCTCAACTTCCCCCTCAGGTTAAAAGACGGTAGACGGGAAAAGCGGTAGACAAGTCCAAATACTGCCAGTTCCACAAGGATTATGGGCACGAAACCAACGATTGCATCCACCTAAAGGATCAGATTGAGGACCTAATCCAAAAAGGAAAGCTCGGCAGATTCATCAAGGAAGAAGGCAGGGCTAATACTGAACACCCCCGGGAGGCCAACGATCAGGCGCCTACCCGCGGGGTTATCAACCTCATTGCTGGCGGACTGCAGAGAGGGACCTCCTCACTGCCGCAAAACAAGAAGAGGGTGGAACGCTCCATACTCGCCCTCGATTACGCTCCAAAGCACAAAAAGAGGAACGAACCCAAAGGAGATCCCATCACCTTCGACCTCACCAACCTAGAGGGACCGGTCCACAACGACCCCATGGTGGTGACTGCCATAATCGCCAACTATGAAGTCAATAGAGTCTTGATCGACCAAGGATCTTCGGCAGACATTCTCTACTTCGACACCTTCAGGAAGCTATGGTTAATCGAAGCCAGCATAAGGCCATTCCCCGGCACGCTCATAGGGTTCTTAAGAGCCCAGGTTCCAGTAGAAGGAATCATCACTGCCCGAACCACCATGGGCATTCTACCAAAGGTCGCTAGCCTTGATGTAGACTTCATCATCGTCTCGGCACCATCAGCATACAATTGCAATTTTAGGCGACCGTCCCTAAACAAACTCAGGGCTGTAGTGTCCACCGCACAGCTCACAATGAAGTTCCCAACACCCCACGGGGTTGGAGAAATCATGGCAGACTAGAAACTGGCGCGGGCATGCTACGCAGCGAGCCTAACCAAGACTGTCAAGGTCGCTCGCCTTTGTCCCCAAAAAACACGCGAGGAACCCCCCGAGGGTAAAGAGTCAGGAGGAAAGAAGCCAGGGTCCGCCCGCCCGGACCTAACCTCCGCTTAGACTCAGAACACACTTTGCATTCTCACACCATCTTTAGGTCAAGTCCATATGTATCTACTTCGAATTTAGGATTTTCAGCTTGACTAAGGCCCGTCTGACCTAGGCAATCCGAATGTAATCATTTTGCTTACCTTCAGCTTAACTAAGGCTAGCCCGACCGAGGCTGCACGAATGTAACCGTTTTGTCTATTATTATCAAAGTACTCCTTTCCGACTATAGACAAGACTTCAAATTTGCAAAGTACTCGCGTAAGTCCTACCACAGGACAGTGGGCCGACTGCCCCGAGAAATGCTAAGCGCCTCCAGGGCCAAGCTAACCTTTCCCCCAGTAGCGCGGTAAAAACCCCTTGGGTGCGAAAAACACAAAACGAACGTTCAACAAACCATACTAGCAAATCGCATACAAACCGTCCTGATCACACAGTACTCATGCAAAGAATCTTTTTACCCATACATAAAGAGATGACTACGAAAAGAGAAATTGTAATCATGCACGACTTTTTGCCCAGAAGTAAAAAAGGAAGCACGAAAAACTTTTTACAAAAATCATTCTCATTAGATGCCAAAAATGAGGGGGCGTCCGCCCATTACAAAGGGTAAACACCCTGAAAATTACATAAACCTATTCTTGGGCATCCCCAAGATTTACAAAGGCCTTAGCCCTAGTAGGCTCCGCATGGCCAACACCTTCCGACAACCCCCACATGGTCGCTTCTTCAGCTAGCTGCTAAGAAGTAGGTCCAATCCCCAGAAATCGCCCGCCGATTCGAGACAACACCTGGTGCTCCACCAGGCGGTCGGTCATTTGAAGAAGATAAGCAAGATTCAATGAAGGATCTGTTTCCATTCGATCGCGAAGCTCACCATAAGAAAACTCCAGGGAAGGATGCAAGGAAGCCACCCACTCTGCCGAAAACCTCTCCCCACAGAGACGCTCGAGTTGCTCTACAGCCGGGAGCATGTCGTACATCCTCTGCGCCGACAACTCCCCCTGGAGATTAGCGACGTCGACAACTCTATCTCCAGCTCCCAGCCAATCAGAAAGGTTCTCAGAAGCACGAGCCTCCGCACTCTGCAAAGCTTCACGAAGTGAATACAGCACACGTTGATGCCTCTTAGCGTCATCCCGACGGGCGGCCAGCTCCTTCCGAGTCTTCTCCAACTCCAAGCGAAGGAGCGTAACCTTGGAAGGATGTCTAGCTTCAGCCCTAAGACGGGCAACCTCTTGAGTCAAGGACTTAACTTCGCGTCCTTGATCCTCACACTCCAGCTTCTTGGCGGACAACTACCCCCGCACGTCCGTCAATCTCTTCTGGAAGACGTCCAGAGCCTGGCTCTTGGAGGACGCAACACCGGCAAATTGATCTCGGTCGCAACGGATCTCCCCTACAAAAAAAGGGGCGATGTCAGAAATACAAAATTCAAAACAAAGTGAGGAGAACACCAGGATAAGGGAGCTCACCACACGCTTCTCCCACTCAAAACCGGTCTGGTGGAAGTCAGCCAACGCCTCAGCAACCTGGCTGAAACCTCAAACAACAAGATTCAGGGGAGAAGTATCCAGCCCCCGGGCTTCCCTCTCCCGTATCTACACAGGGAAGTGCCTTACCAACGCCACTAGTTCAAAATGCAATCCCCCCTCTGGTGGCCCAAGAGGTTCAGAAGGGCCAACGCTCGACCCCGGGACAAGATCTTTTGTGGCAGTCGCTTGACTCGCCACTACATTCCCTCTATCTGAGAGGGCTCCGATCTCCACGGCCGCATCATGAAACTCGGCGACTTCCTCAGCCGCAGGCTCGCCCGCCGTAATCTGAGGCGCAGGAGAGTCTCCAACAGACTCCTCAACGACCACCCTGGCCCTCTTAGCGGCAGGCTGATCAACCCCCTCAACGGGGCTAAGGATGGGAGGACGAGTTGATAGAATCACCCTCATGGGTGATTGACGAACAAGAGCGGAAGTGGGAACAGAGGTAGGAACAGAAACAAGAACAGAGGCAGGAACAACATCTCCCGCCGGAGCCTCCACCTGTATATCCCCCCGGTCAGAACTCTGCCGTGCGACTTGCGAAGGCAACCGCAACTCCACACCGGAAGGCCGCTTCTTGAGCCCTCCTTCTCTGCCCTTGGACAACTCCGTCGCAGAGGCTCCTTTCTTTTCCCCTTCTAGGGGTCCACTCACGCCGGCTCTCCTGTCTTTCTTCCTCTTCTCTCTCGGAAGAACCTCCTGACAACGCTCTCTCTCGGAAGACGGAGGTACAGGAAACCGTCTTTCCCTCTCACCACTATCGGGTACCACAACAGGGACATCGGCTGCTACCTCCGGAGAAAGGCCCTGTTGACCGCTTTTCTTCCCCTTACTCCGACCGACGTCGCGAGTACGGCTCAGAGGGGAGGAGGAGGAGAAGAAGAAGGAAGATCATCCAAATCAGTAAAGTCGAAGGGGTAGAAGCTATAATCATCACCGCCAGCCATTGCAAAAGCTCGATAAAAGCAATAATCGGAGAGAACGAAGCAAAGGCAGGGAGAACATGTAACGGAGAAAGGTGAATGCAAATGTAAAGTCACAAACTTTCAAACGTTGGACATTTATAGGATACCCAGAGGCGCGACAATTCAAAAACATCAACCCCCTCGTATCCTGCAACGGATAAAATTTATTATCCTCTACAATCAAGCCCAGCTACAACCATTCGCTTCAACCGAACACGTGGAGAGAAAGGACGAATGAGATTCACAGCCAGGACAATGAAGATACAAAGACTGAAAAACCCTCAGAAATCCAAGAGTCACCTGGAGACAACTGGGGACCTTTTTGAAAAACTCTCTGACCGGCTAATGACAACTACCCTCGGAAACAAACCTGCATTTAATGAAGGAGAAACGGCGGCAAAACACCCAAATGCCAGTGGCACCCGTTCAAGCTCTGACGCGTGGCACCTGCAACAAGCCCGTTCCTTCAACAAACAACCCTTAGCAAGAAATCCACCATCAGCCACTGACCACGGACGAACATAGCCAGAGGAAAGCCTTTCAAAATAACCAAACGGCCCCTGACTTTAGATTTCTCCCACCAGCCCACGAAGGGTATTTCGGGGAATGCCCCTCTGACCAATGATGACTCCACCTCGGTAAATCGCATACTTCCTGCAGAGATGCCTTGAAAACTTGCTAAGGAAGTCAAGAATCCAGCAATCCGAAACAGGACACGTTTCCTTTCCAAAGTGTCTCCTTTTCATGGAACGATACGAGGGAACCTACTTCGCGAGTCGGACGACTAACTCCAACAACAGTGACTCTGCGCGGACGAGCTCTCCCACGAGTAAAGGCAACGAAAAATTCCTAAGTATCTTACAGACAAAGGAACTTAAGTCCACGGGCGCCCGACACCTATAGACTTGGGGGACTTATGTAACTACGAAATATTCCACCTTGGGACACGTGGCACTGACCTTCTAGAAGCCCGGCCTCAGCACCCTCTAGAGACACGTGGCACTACTCATCTGCTAGTTACATGACCCTTACCCACATCACCTCACGGAGCATCCCCTTAACCGAATGTGGGAACTCCACAAGCCTCGTGGCACGACCCACGTCCCACGAGGTCGTGGGTCGAGCACAACCTCCCCACACTCGAGTATAAATAGACCCTCACTTGGGGGACTAGATACACGCAACTTGAAGGATTAATGCACCTAATCCACAATCTCTCATACTCTCTCGATAACCTGAGCACCCTCAGATAACTCACGCAATCCCTCTTCAAATTACGAGCTCCGCCGTAGGCTCTGGCCGGACCAACCTCTGGCAAGCTCACCTCCATCCCAGAGTCTACCACTTACGGGGCTTCCAGCAGCCCTCAGAGACCCGAGCTCTCTTCCACTAAGGCAACCTCCTAAGAGCGGCTCGCCCGCCCGGAGTACCTTAGGCACGTCTTAGCTGCGCTGCACACGGCCCAATACAGGTAACCGACTTGCCTAACAGCTCCTATAGATGCCACCATGACGAACTATATGGACTTTGATCCCTCCCGAAGGGTACGTAGGCACCTAGGTGCATCACCTAAGGACAAGTCCCCCAAGGTTAAGATCCCTTGCGGTCCTAATTGCAAAGTACAATTGTCTGAGCCAAAAATGAAAGTAATAGTGGCGCCCACCACGGTTTTATTCAGGCCACAATGCCTTGTGCACTCTGCCGCTAAACGACATTTCTTTTTCGGGGAGTAGGAGTATATACCTAACGCTTAGAAACCCGTATTTGTTTTCGTCTTGAATACAGGATACACAGGATATAATACAACATGATCGACTCGAACGCCCCCGCAGCCACGACCGATGCAAGTGCTATAAGGCGCAGCACGAGGAACCGGCAGGGAACGACGGAAGCGGTTGCAACAGAGGCAGGCGAATCAAACGCAACCCAGCCTCAAAGCTCCTCAATGACGCAGGTAGCCATCGCGAAAACCGTGGTCCAGAACCCGACACCTAGAGGGGAAACTTACCCTCAACACCCGTGGACTTTGATCCCTCCCAAAGGGCACGTAGGCACCTAGGTGCATCACCTAAGGACAAGTCCCCTAAGATTAAGACCCCTTACGGTCCTAGTCGCAAATTACAATTGTCTGAGCCAAAAACGACAGTTACACAAACTATGAATCACAATTTGGGTTTCAAACATATAGGAAATGCCACAGCAAGATCCATGGCAGACACACCAAAATAGTCAATAGCAAGATTGTGCAATTAGAATAATTCCACAATGAATCTTTCTAAAAACAATTCGCTCTTACCGAAATGCAGCCTTGCGTCGTTCTCCGGTGGTGCAGAGCTACGGCGTTTTTTCAGCTTCTCAATTCAAAGGAAGAAGGGTCTCGATTCTCCTCTGCGTCATTTTTCTGCGCTTTATGCCTCTCGATCCGTCCCAGGGAAGGAAGAAAAGTTTTTTTAATGTTTTCTTATAAATTGAGTTGCGGCTCTTGTAATAAGTAATAGCCGTAACACTGGCTTGAGGGTTAGAGAGAGAGAGAGAAGACTCATGATGTTTGTTTGGCAAGGGATTTGAACTTTTATGTGGGAAGTGAGGTTTTATGTAAGAAGAGAGGGTTACTTAAAAGACCATGTGAAAAAATTATTACAATGGTAAAAAGCACGTTAAGGAAGGTGTTCTTATTAGAGGTGTCAAAACGACCCGGCTCTAGTTCGATTTGAGCCCTAATTATTTAGGGTCGGGCTTAGCCGTTTTAAATATGGGCTAATTTTTCTCTAGCTCGGCCCAGCCCTCTTAGTATCTAGGACCGGGCTATCCCTTTTTGCATTAAAATGTTTTTTAAAAAAATTGGTTTATTAATAATAATAATAATAATTATGATGTGTTCTATTTTATTTTTATTACAAACTAAAATCCAAGAAGTTATTTAAGAACTAATTCAACATCTATATTTTTTGTGGAAGAAGGAGATGAACTAACTAGACACTTCTATCTTTAAGAAAATCAGGACCATGTGCAAAAGTTTGTGTTGATTATTGTTGTTCTATTTACAAAATTTATTGTAATAGATGTAATTATAGAAGGATAAGAAATGACATCTTTGTAAATTAATTAATATGAAAATTAAATGTTATATAACATATAAAAGTTTGCGCTAAAAATGTTGAAAAAAATTTCAGAATATCTTTTAATTCTTTTTACAATATCTCCAATCAAATAATAATTTAGTTGTGTAAATAATGTTTTTCAGCATATTGTTGTTCTGTGTTTTGTATTTTTTTCTTTTTAATAAAAAGATGAATTAGTTTATTTACTCTCACAAAAAAAATAGTTAATTTACTAGTAGTGAGTTAATAGCTAGTAAATAACTGAATAAGTATAAATAAAATATGTTAGGAATTTTTTATTAAAAAATATTAGGAATTTAGGCCAAATTAAATAATAATTAATTTTTTTAAAAATAAGGGGGCTAGCTCGGCTTGGCCCAACCCTAGCTCATTTTGAGCCTAATTGTTTTAGAGTTGAGTCCGCCCGTTTTTAAAATGAGCCAAAAATCTGTCAGTCCGATCCTATATTTTTCAAGGGTCTGACCCAAGTTGAGACCTCTAGTTCTTAAAGTAGTAAAAAAGAAAAAGGAGAAGGAAAATAGAAACCGAAAACACACATGAGATGGAAGACAGTACAAGGCGTCGTTGAAGATAGCTGCTACGGTTGCCGGTGGAGAAGCAAGGAGGCAGCTGCAACCTTCGCAGTCCTTTTCAAGTATCGAGGACAAAGGGAAGGTGTTTATTGCCCACACCAAGTAAGAAGTAGCTGGTCATTAGGGATTTGTATTTTGTATTTATTTAATTTTTTGAAAAAAAAAAGGTAGTGTATTAGCTTAGCTGTGGACACAGTCACAGGACACTCCGTTTTTCTTTGTATTTGGCCTTCAAATGATTTTTTTATGATGAAAAATGATGTTTTTTAATAATTATTTAAAGGGTAAACATTATTTTGATCACTTAATTTTATAATTTTGATGCCTGATTTATACAAATCATTTAACTGTGATTTAATTCATCAAAAGAAAATTGTGATTTATTTCATATTAATTTTTCTTATATAGAAAGATAATAAGAAACTCATATTATAGAAAAAGCCAACCACACTTACAATAAATTGATAATTCTATTTTAATAATACAAATAATTATAAACATGGTTGAACTAAAGAAATGAAATAAAAGCTCAATTAATCTTATTCGTAATATGATTTTATTTTAAAAAACTTTACTGCTTTTGGTGTTGTCAACATGTATATTACTATTATACCTCCGGCATATCATATTTGTAGTACTATTAAAAGTTGTACCAACAGGTAGTTGGTTTGAGTGGTAGATATTCCTCCATTCCCCTTAAGCAAGATCTCGGGTTCGAGTCTTGTGTATAGAAAAACCTCTGCTGGTAGAGCTCTACCCCCGTTATGGGACCTCAGCTAGCTCAAACAGGATTGCCTCCAATAGGAGGATACCTGTGGGAAACCAAAAAAATTTATTTTGTTCTCGTAAAATTATAAAAATTGCATACATAAAGCAGATGTCCAGCACTACAGTAGTACTGAACTTCAGTACATCCCTCCAATCAATTGATCCTTAATCCACTCAAGGTGTGTCCTAATTAATGTGAGTTTTTATTAATATTAACAAATGACACTACATGATTGGAGATGCATTGAAGTTTAATAGTAGTATGGTACTATTAAATTTTTATCCTTATTAGTATCGATAAAAAAATTTCAAATAAATTGTATTTTTTTAAGAAAATTTATCAAATTGAAATTATTTCAAAAAAATACCCCACATTTTAATTAAAAATATTATCAAATTGAAATCTATATCTATCTATTAAAATGTGAGGCACTTTTATTGAAAATTAATAAAAATATTTTCCATTTTTTAGCCACTATTTAATCTCTACAAATAACTACACCATTTATTTTTTTTAATAAAATTGCTTTGTTTTTAGCCATGGTACGTGGGGTGATTATTACTTGATATAATTGCTTTATTTTTTCACAAAAAATTACTTAATTCATTAATTAATTAAAGAATTCGTATGTGAGTGTTTTTCTTAATAGGGTAGTTATTTCTAGAGATTGAATAATGACTGAAAAAATGGGATAATTTTTTTTAAAAAAAGATTGAGTAGTAGTTGAAAATGGGGCAATTTTTTTTTTAAAAAAATAAGATTATTTGTCAAGTTTTAGTACTAGCTTTCCTTCTTTTGTATATAGTATAGATATAGAAGTATAGATATGTATATTATTTTTCTTACTTACCACATTGTCCTATGTTTGGTAGGCAGAAACGGATGTGAAGGAAAGGGATTTAAAATCGAGTAATGTAGAGTAAAGAGATATAAAAATAAAAAATGTGTTTGATATGTAAAAGGGAACTTCTACTAAGCAAACCAGATTTTGTGCAAACCTAGTGGACAGCTTAGATTGCGCTACGTGTACGGACGTTAGATTCAATAAAACATGTTGAATATTGGATATGTGTTTTTTATGTTTGTTGAGTGCTGCAGCCTTAACAGGGATCAATGGGTGAAGATATTCCAAGTGTGGGACCGAAACAAGTGCTGGAACTAATTGCAGGGCAAAGAGAAGGAAGCCAAGACATATAAGCATGGAGCAACTCACTGTAGCCAACCAAAAGTGACTCACCACAGCGAATGAAGGCTTGTTCGCAATGGCGAGTAGAAAAGCACTTGCCACAGCGAGTGAGTGATGATGACGTGGAGATGATGCATACATCAACCTAATGGATGATTTTAAGAGGGATCTCATTCATTCGAAGATTCAGATAAGCATTCAAACAGAGTCAAATTCAAAAATCAAATTGATCATGACTCATATGCTATCTCTTATCTCAATCCTAGTCAAATTGGGACCTCTGGAGCATTTTAAATAGAAGAGCCATCAAGTTGAAGAAGGATCTCAGTTTTCACAACCATACATTGACCTAAATGATATCTTGTGATCATGAGTGGTTAGTTCCTCTTGGGTTTTCCAAAAAGAACCGATGTAGGCATGAGCCAATGGTTTCTCATTAGGGATTAGTTATTTTCATTCTTGTTCTTGAATTCATCCTTTTCGATTCATACGATTGTATTTACTTCGTTTTATATATCATTATCTTACTAGATTTATCATGCTAGAACATGTACTTAGTTACTCGATTCTTCGTTACAAATTAGTGAGTATTGATCATATGGAAGAATACTTGGAATACTAAGTTCTTAGAATTCAATGCAATTATATCTATCGGGTTCTTGATTTGTGTGCATCTTTAATTGCGACAATAGTTGTTGAATTGATTGTTCCTGGTTAGGCGATTGTTCATCTATATAATAATATCATAAAATCTGGTAATACATGTTATGGTGGTTCCTGATCGGGGATAACGTTATTACATAGATAGGCTTTCGTAATGCATGGCTATCTTGAATAGGATGAAACTTTGAATGAACTAACTGAACCTGGAATATCTTTAGATTGGCTAGGATTGCTGAAGTCATTCTTCTTGGGACCTGTTATTTTAATTGTTATTTGCCAATATAATCAAAGTGCCCTCTACTCACATCCAAAATCAACCTAACTTTAGGCTGTAAAATAAAAGTTAAATGATATAAATATCTATGAATTTATACTAATTAGGTTATATATCTCAACACTAGGAATAGAGTAGAAATATGATAAAATCCCCAATAAAAGGCATCAATTCTTGATAGTCTTGATTATCCGTAAAGCATGTCGAACATTGAATAGGTGCGTTTGATGTTTGTTGAGTGTTGTAGGCTAATTAACAGGGATCAATGGATGAAGATATTCCAAGTGTGGGACCGGAATGAGAGCTGGAGCTAATAGCAGGGCGAAGAGATGGAAGCCAAGACATACAAGCACGGAGCAACTCACTGCAGCCAACCAGAAGTAACTCGCCACAGCGAATGAAGGCCTTTTCGCCATGGCGAGTAGAAAAGCACTCGCCACAGCGAGTGAGTGATGATGATGTGGTGATGATGCAGACAACAACTTAATGGACAATTTTAAGAGGGATCCCAGCCATTCGAAGATTCAGATAAGCATTCAAATAGAGTCAAATTGAGAATGACTTATCTGCTATCTCTTATCTCAATCCTAGTCAAATTGGCACCTCCGGAGCATTATAAATAGAAGAGCCATCAAGTTGATGAAGGATCTCATTTTTCACAACCATACCATACCTTGACCCTAAGGAAATCTTGTGATCATGAGTGGCTAGTTCTTCTTAGGTTTTCCAAGAAGAACCGATGTAGGCTTGAGTTGTTGGTTTTTCATTATGGATTAGTTATTTTTATTCTTGTTCTTGTATTAATCCTTTTCGATTCATACGATTGTATTTACGTTGTTTCATATATCATTATCTTACTAGATTCATCATGCTAGAACATGCAATAATTTGCTCAATTCTTCGTTACGAATAGGGATGGAAAAATGGGTGGGTTGGGTTGAATTTGGGTTGGGTCGTAAATAGGTTGGGTTATAAATGGGTTGTAATGGGTCAGGACCAATTAATTATGGGTCAAACCCACACCAACCAATTAATTTTTCTTTTGTTATTTTATTTGATTTATTTTAATTTATTTGGCCTACCAATCATTCTACTTTATGTTTATATTAATAAAGATAATAAAAATCAAATCCACTAGACAAAGAGTATAAAGTTCAACACTGATACAATTCTCCACCAGACATAGGAAACAATAAAAATCAAATCCTATAACTACTTGTCAACAATTACTGATTTCTCTTGGAAATCTAACTCCAACATAGTTAGCATGAAAACATGCTTTCAAAAAATTAGCCAATACTTTTGTTATTGAATCAAAATTGGGTTTTGCTAACCAAGAGTACTAATTAAGGAGGCATTTAATGAGGTTGGATAGTGAAAAAATGCCTAGAAATCACAACTTGTAATAAATGTATTTTTTGTTTATTCTTAAAAATATAAATGTCCTTCACTTATTTTTTAATAAACACTTATATAAATTACATCTCTATCTCTTTATTTTTAATTATTATAGTAATTATTTTTATATTTTTATTCATATTTATCACTCTAATTTATTATTTATTTATATTATTTTATTTTTAATTTATTATTACAGCAGTTATCTTATTTTTTTTAAGTTTTTATATGTAACTTAAATGCCTAAATGATATTATTATGTGATTTCAAAATTTATATGAAAAAACCGAAACGTCACAAATGGAAAAAATATTATGTGATTTAAAAACTGAATAGATTTAGGATAAGTGCAGTAATATAAATTAAAAATAAAAGAATATAGTTCCTCAAAAAAGAAAATAAATTTGGGCCCAAATGCAATTATTATAAAATTTGGGGTCAAACTATAATTTCCAAAAATTTAAAATTGAGGTCAAAATGCAATTTTGAAAAGTTTCTATGGCTTAAATTGAAATGGAAGCACTAAAATGTAATTTGGGCAAAAAATGTAATAATGACAAAAATTAGGGTCAAACTATAATTTTGCAAATTTTGGAATACGAGAGAAAATATGAATATGGAAATTTCATTGGTCAAAAATCAAAAAAAGAATGAAAATCGGGACTAAAATGCAACTTGGGGCAAAACTATAATTTCGAAAAGTTGAAACCAGGAGAAAAATGAAAATAGAAAATACATTAGATGGGTTATTGAGTTAACTATGGGTTTTACCCAACCCATATTTGCATGGGCAAATTTTGGCCCGACCCACATGACTCATTTATTAATTGGGTTGGGCTGGGTTGGGTTGAGTTAGTGGGTTTGGGTCAAAATTGTCACCCCTAGTTACGAATTAGTGAGTATTGATCATATAGAGAAGAGTACTTGAAATCCTTAGTTCTTAGAATTCAATGCAATTATATCTAACGAGTTTCTTGATTTGTGTGCATCTTTTATTGCGATAATAGTTGTTGAATTGATTGTTCCTGGTTAGGCGATTATTCATCTAACACTATCATAAAATATGGTAGTACATGTTATTGTGGTTCCTGATCAGGGTTAACGTTATTAAATAGATAGGATTTTGTAATGCATGACTATGTTGAATAGGATGAAACTTTGAATGAACTAATTGAACCTGAATATCTTTAGATTGGCTAGGATTGCTGAAGTCATTCTTCTTAGGACCTATTATTTTAATTGTTATTTGCCAGTATAATCAAAGTGCCCTCTACCCTGCAACTTGCAAATACCTGTTTTGCTTGAGATTACTAACCAACTACAGGATCGACTTGAAGACTCTGCGAGGGATTCAACCCTTGGGTTGTGCGCTGTGCTACTACCTTAGGTTTTTATTTGATTATAATCGTGAAGACCGGTTAGGACCCCATTCGAAGCAATTCGAGTGAGCGATCACATGCAATCTGTGAATGCTTGTTTTGCTTGAGATTACTAACTAACTGCAGGATTGACTTGAAGACTTTGTGAGAGATTCGACCCTTGGGTTGTGCCCTGTGCTACTACCTGAGGTTTTATTTGATATTAGGCAATAAACCATAACAGAAATATTAGACGAAATGCCCAGGTAGGATTTGATGATTGGGACATATTGCTACTAGGTCGAGGAAACGATTCCAATAGTCGAAGAATGTTTCCCCAACTTGTTGCCTAGCAGAAGTAATGTCCTTTCTGGCAGCTGCGGCTTTACTTGATGGAAAGCATTTTTCGAGAAATGAGTGCCTTAAGTTAGTCCATGAGTAATATGCATCAGGAGTGTATTTGGGTAAACCCATATACTATTCCTTAGCCTTACCTTCAAGGGTAAGGTGGAAAACTCTCCACATCACATCCTCGACCTTAGCTCCTACTAGTTTCATGGTCATGCAATGCATATGTAAGGCGTTCAGATGAACGTACGAGTTTTCCCTAGATAAACCTTGAAACTTTGGAAAGGAGTAAACTAACGTGCCCTTAATTTCGAAATCCGCATCCAATTGAGAGCTGGCCCCAGTTAGAGATTCAAAGTTGGCATATAATTGGGTCAATTCACGAATTGACCTCTTAGGCTCATTTTCATTTCCATTGTCAGCCATACTTTTGTGGTAAGATATGGTGCTTTTTCTTCTTGTTTTTCTTAGTTCCCTAAGTTTCTTTTCAATCTCTGGCTCAAAAGGTACCACTTCGTGAGTAGTTCTTCGCATAAACCAGGAGAATTGAAACTATGGGATAAAGTAGAATAAAGTACAAATGGAAAAATAAAAGGAAAATAAAGATTAAAAAAAGGTAAGCAAAAAGGAAATCCTCCTCTGTCTTAGTCGCTTGTGGCGAGTAGTCTCAGCTCGCTATAAGCGAACGAGATAGAGGCGAGGATTTTGCAAAAGTGGCTGAGAAATTCCTTTTTGCCTAAGCTCAGATCGCTATAACCGAGCGAGACAGAAGCATTTTCTCTGGAATAGTAGCAGCTACAGTTCTTGCACACAGAAAAATCCATAAAACAATAAAAAGACTTGAAAAAGACGAAGTCCCTAACTCAGAAAAAAACAAATAAAGTAAAGATAAAATAGAGAGAATAGAAGATCAATCTCGATCCTCAATCTCCCAAATCCTTGTTGGCAACCTCCCCGGCAACGGCGCCAAAAATTGACTCCCCCTACTTTGTAGTAGTGCTCAGATGTCATGGGTCTGAGCGGGGTCCAATTTAGTTTTTATTTTACTAGGAAAACGCAGCAAGTGGCGCTAACCTAGGTTGATCTGTTGGGGAGGTTACCAAATGTTAAGGCTTCGGGATACTAAAGGTTCAAGGTTGAGAGCTAACCCAAGTCTCTATTGGGACTTTCGACAAACAGTAAGTAGGTGTATTTTAGGGTTTTTGGGTATGAATGAAATGCAAAGAAAATAAAGACAAAAAAATAAATATGTAGATGGAAGATAGAACATCCCCTCGGGAGGACGATATGCGGCTATCACGACTATTGGAAAGATGAAAAGAACAATATCACGGTGACCATTTTCCATAGTGTATCCAATCAATCGATCGAATTCCTATGGTGCATACGAGCCAACTAGTAGAGTTCATCTGTCACCTAAATCTACTAGAAAACAGAGCAAAATGGGGGGGGGGGATGAGATACATGCATCCAATAACGTACTACTATGCCATTGAAGTACCAACGACTGCTCGACCAAGATTTCTCTTGAGAGACATCAATGGAGTATAAAATCAATGGGAGAAATGGAGACCAAGCAAACAGATCTCACATTAGCCATCTCTACATAGTTATACTTCATAAAGTTCCAATGAAAACTCAACCAAGATCGAAATCTAAGGAGTCACCATCGAAATAACAAAAGGATCACACATACTCAATCTACACCTATCTTGGTTCCAGCATTTTGTGGTAGCAGCCGAAGTACACCCATGCTCATACCTCAAATGCTCGAATTTCCGCATTACGCTAAGAGAATAAACCTAAAGATGAGACTGCCTACTATCCTCCGGACTCAAGCCTCTCGTGGTCACCGAGTGCAAATCCAAGAGTGAAACAAACTACAAATCAAGAAAACAACCTTCTCTCCCACTTGCCAGATCATCCTTATTTCTTCTAGCATATACCTTGAAGGTAGATGCTCCAGTGGTATCGATTTCATGCTTCTCTTTCTTCTCCTTCTTTTTTTATACTACTTGTAGTTAGTTGTACACTTGTATTACATTATGACAAATGGATATACTTTTCCTGTTGTCATGTGTCTGATCTTGTGGAGTTGACTTAAGCATTTATTCGTTCATAAATTGACCTTGCACATGACATGTTGATTATGAAAGAATGAAATGTGTACTTAGGACAACCTGTAGCTTCTCTTTTGCTTCCTTAATGTTAAATAAACTAAATCCATCCTCATAGAAATGATACGAAATATCTGGATTAGTAGGATGATTCTTTATTAATTAGTGATGAGATGATTCTATTTAGAATACTTGTTAAGTTGTATCCACAAATTTGGCAACAACATATTCATAAATTATAAAAGGTCATTATATATATATATATATCCTCAGAATAGCTGGTCTACCACAAATTTTTCTGAGATGATAACTAGCAGTTAAGGTGGACCTTTAGCACATGTGCAATGGGTCATCATAGTCAATGGCAATCTTTTTAGATGCTACAATTATTATTTTTTCGTAATTCTGGGCAAAAATTTATTAAGCCTATTGCTCTTACAAAATTTAGGTTTTTACATTTATAGTGGACATGAAGGTGGCATTGTTGTGATAGCTACTCATTTTTAGTTCAAGTTGTAGAGATTTATGAGTTGATTGTACCTGCACGGATATGGATGAACTAATTCTTTTTTGATAAAGATTGTGTCATCTCAAATAAGTTGGATGTAAGATTTATATAGCACATATTGGTGTCACGGTCATTAGACCTAAGCCCGGCCTAGAAATTTCTACTTTCTATCAACATGAATCTTGCAAATGTTGTTTTCCTGATTTTGCTTATTTTTTTTATTTGATTCTAAATTTACCTTTTTATTCTAGCCTATTTTTTTTAAAAAAAAATTAATTTTTGAAAAAAAAATTGGAAGATTTTTTTAAAACTACCAATGAAGAAATTTTAGAATGACAATGGTATTGCACATACCATAATCTGATTGTGAATAATTGTGGAACTATACATTGTAAGAATTATGTATTTGGTAGTTAGAGGAGTTAAGCTAGTTCAGTTAGTTAAGTGGTTAGCTAGTGGTTAGCTAGTTTTACTATTTTACCCTTAAGGGTGTTTTCCGTTTTTTGATTCTGTTATGGATGTAAGCTGTATATATTCTCACACTTGTGAGTTAATTAATTATAATCTCCTATTCTTCTATTACATGATTTTATGGTATCAGAGCAGGTTCAAAGCAATCTTAGGAGATTTTCTACTTCTGAATTTGGTCATTGATCAACTTCAGCTAAGCTTGATCTTCCATCAAGTCTAGATTCGTTATGCGTTTCAATCCTTGATTAAGCTACATTTCAAGCCTGATCATCGATTGAATTTGTTCTATTCTTCCTAATTCTTTCCTTTCCTTCTTTTCAAATTGAAGTTTTGTGTGATCTGAAATGGAGGAAGAACAGAGTTCTATTAATAAGGAGACTCGGTCTGAGAAGCAAGCATCTGTTGAATTGAATGACAGGAAGGATCCGTACTATATCCATCCGTCAGACAATCCAGGTGCATGTTTAGTAACGAATCTCCTCAATGAGAAAAATTATCTTGTTTGGAGCCGATCCATGTGGATTGCACTAAAGGCGAAGAACAAGTTGAAGCTGATTGATCCAGCATGTGAACCACCAGAGGACGTATCTTCAGATGAGTACGTGCGCTGGAGTAATGCAGATTCCTTGGTTGTTGGATGGATCACTCAAGCCATGACCAAGGATTTATCAGAGGCATATATTTTTACTCCAACAGCGAGAGATCTGTGGAGAGATCTGAAAGAGAAGTATGGAAAAGCAGATAGACCTCAGATTTTCAATCTAAGAAAGAAGATGAATACAATTGAGCAAGGTAATGATTCATTAGCTACATATTCTAACAATCTAAAGAGAATATTAGATCAGATTTGCTGCTTGCGACCTCCACACAAGTGTAGCTGCTGTACGTGTGGTGCTTTCAAGAAAATTGAGCAAGAGCGTTCTGATGATACAGTTATGACTTTCGTGATGGGATTGAATGAAGGTTTTGAGAATGTAGTAAGTAATCTTTTGATGATGGAGCCTTTTCCTGCTTATAATCGTGCTTATTCTATTGTTTCTAGAATTGAGAAACAAAAGAAAATTTCTGTTAACAATACTAATGCTTCTGTGGAAGCTAGTGCACTAGTAGCCAAGTATATAGACTTGCAGAAAAATAACAACACAGGTGGCAGTAATAAGAATACATTCAGGAAGAAGGAGAAAGGTGATAGACATTGCAATCACTGTAACAGAGATGGACATACTGAGGACGCGTGTTTTAAGAAACACGGATATCCTGATTGGTTCAAGGGGTACAAGGAGAAGAAGAAGTGAGCAACTTTTGTGAATGCTGTGAGCTCCTGTGCCAAGGATCTTGAGCCAAGGACAAATAAAGAAGAAGTGAATTTGAGCAGCATTACAGATTTCATCAAGAAGGAAATGCAGAAGTATAACAAAGATAGCAATGACAAAATTGTGGCAGAAACACCTGTAAACAATACTGGTTATTTTGCGGATTTCGCAGGTATGGCTCTTACTACTAGAACTGGTGCTAGTTGGATAATTGATTCTGGAGCTTCTAGCCATATATGTGGTGATAAAAGATTATTAACTGATTTAAGAGCTAAGGAAGGGAAGAATACAGTCACTTTGCCTGATGGGAGTGTTAAAATTGTTCAGTATATTGGAAAAGTATTTTTGAGTTCTAAGTTGATTCTGGAAGATGTTTTATTCGTACCAGAATTTAAATACAACTTGATTTCGGTTGGGAAATTGACTAATTCAACAGGTATGCAAATGATTTTCAGTAAATCATATTGCATGGTGCAGGACCTGTTGAGTAAGCAGAATACAGTGATTGGCCGTTTAAAGGGAAATCTGTACATGCTGGATGATGGAGTTGCAGATTTTGTGAACCATTTTGTTTGTACTGTTGATGATAGTAAGATTGTAAATTGGCATAGTAAGCTAGGACATCCAGCTTATGAAGCCCTTAAACATTTGCCATTTGATGTCAGTTTGAGTGATGTCAAACAATGTAATGTTTTCCATCTTGCTAAACAAACTCGTGTGCCTTTCAATTCTATACATTCGGATGTTCAATCTGTTTTTGATTTAGTGCATATTGATATTTGAGGGCCTTTCAGTAAGCCTTCTCTTTCTGGAGCTCAGTATTTTCTAACAATTGTAGATGATAAATCTAGATCTGTCTGGATTTATATGATGCAGAATAAATCCCAGACCACTAATTTACTCTCTAACTTCATTCTGTATGTTAAGACTCAGTTCAATGTTGATGTGAAGGTGATTAGAACAGATAATGGCTCAGAATTCCTTAGCCATGCTACTCAGAATTTGTTCAAGGAGAAGGGAATTGTGCATCAGAAATCGTGCGTGTACACTCCTCAGCAGAATGGAGTAGTCGAAAGGAAGCATCGACATGTGGTTCAAGTGGCAAGAGCTCTCTTGTTTCATGCAGGTTTGAGCACGAAGTTCTGGGGAGAAGAAGTTCTTACTGCTGCATATCTTATAAACAGAACACCTTCTTTTGTTTTGAGTTGGAGTACACCTTTTGAAGTGTTGAATGGTAAAAGACCTGATTATGTGAGGATTAAGATGTTTGGATGTTTATGTTATGCTACTAATCTAAATCCTAAAAGGTCAAAGTTTGATGCAAGGGCTAGTAAATGCATTTTTTTGGGGGTATGTTGCTGGCTACAAAGGATATAAAGTCTATGACTTAGAAGAGAAGATTTCTTTTGTTTCAAGGGATGTTGTGTTTTATGAAAACACTTTTCCTCTTAAAGGAACTTTTTCTGATTCAGAATCTGTTCTTTTTCCTGTTCCTGTTATTGATAATTTTGAAGATGATGTAGTTCCGGTGGAACCCCGTATTGATGCTTCTAATGGTGATCCTGTGATTTCACAGAATTCTGGTGCAGATAATTCTACTACAGAAGTTGATAGTTCATCTATCAATAACAGAGGAAATGAGAGTGATCAGGAAATTTCTGCAGATTCTACTACAAGCGTTAACTCTCAGAATCAGATGGTGCCAAGGAGAAGTGAGAGAGTTAGAAGGCAACCAGAGTGGTTTAAAAACTATGTTACTTGCACTATTCCTAGCTCTTCTTCTCATACTCCTAATGCTTATCTTTTATTACTCCTACTGTTTTTTCTGATTCCTACATGAGTTTCTTGGCTAACTCTTGTCAGATCGTGGAGCCTACTAGTTTTGAAGAAGCTAGCAAATATTCTCATTGGAATGATGCAATGAGAAAGGAGATTGAGGCATTAGAAACTAATCATACCTGGGATTTGGTTTCTTTACCTTTGGATAAGAAACCTATTGGCTGCAAGTGGGTTTATAAGGTCAAGCTCAAGGCTGATGGAAGCGTTGAGAGATACAAGGCTAGACTGGTGGCAAAGGGTTTTAATCAAGTTGAAGGCATTGATTATGTAAATAGTTTTTCTCCTGTGGTTAAAAATGTCACAGTGAGATTGGTGTTTGCTCTTGCTGCGGCAAGGGGCTGGCCTCTACATCAATTTGATGTAAATAATGCATTCCTTCATGGTTTTATTGATGAGGATGTCTATATGTCTTTGCCTCCAGGTTATAAGAAGAGTGAAAAAGGTATGGTGTGCAAATTAAAAAGGAGTTTATATGGGTTGAAGCAAGCTTCTCGACAATGGAATAAGGAGATCACTAATCAACTGCTTGGTGATGGATTTGTTCAATCAATTCATGACCATTGCTTGTTTACTAAAGTCATTGGGATACATTTTGTTATCCCTTTGATATATGTTGATGATGTTCTAATTACTAGTGATTCTGTAGACTTAATCTCTCAGGTTAAGAATCATATGCATCAAGCTTTCACTATCAAGGACTTGGGGCCAGTACATTACTTTCTTGGGCTGGAAGTCGCACGAAGTAAAACAGGCACATACATCAACCAGAGGAAGTATGTGTTAGATTTGATATCTCAATGTGGACTCACAGGTGCTAAATCAGTTAATACTCCTATGGTAAAGAGTGATAAGGTGATGACAGGAGAAGGAAAGAAGATGGTTGAACCTGAGAAGTTCAGAAGGCTCATTGGTCGTTTGTTATATCTCAATTTCACTAGACCTGACATCACTTATGCGACTCAACAACTAAGCCAGTTTATGCAAGATCCTTGTGAGCAACATTGGGAAGCTGCCTTATACATCCTGAGATACTTAAAAAGTAATCCTGCCAAAGGCTTGTTTTATCCTTATATGTCTGATAAGGATTTGAAACATGAGGCCTTTTGTGACGCAGATTGGGCATCTTGTCCAGATACTAGAAGAAGTGTGACCGGGTATTGTGTGTTTTTCGGAGATGCCTTGATTTCTTGGAAAACAAAAAAACAATCTACTGTTTCTAGAAGTTCCGCTGAAGCTGAGTACAGAAGTTTAGCCATTACTGTGTGTGAGCTTAAGTGGGTTTCTTATTTGTTGTCTGACTTGAAAATTAAGGTATCTTTACCTGTATCCTTATGGTGCGACAATCAAGCAGCCCTTCACATCGTAGCCAATCCCGTATTTCACGAAAGGACGAAACATCTTGATATCGACTGTCATTTGGTTCGAAATCATTATAAGCAAGGTTTTGTTTTGCCTCAGTTTATTTGTTCTGCCTCTCAACTAGCTGACTTGTTTACAAAGGCTTTGCCTTCTCCTCGCTTTGATCAATTGGTTTCCAAGTTGGGTTTGTTCGATTTTCACAAACTGCCAACTTGAGGGGGGGGGGGGGGGGGGGTGTAAGAATTATGTATTTGGTAGTTAGAGGAGTTAAGCTAGTTCAGTTAGTTAAGTGGTTAGCTGGTGGTTAGCTAGTTTTACTATTTTACCCTTAAGGGTGTTTTCCGTTTTTTGATTCTGTTATGGATGTAAGCTGTATATATTCTCACACTTGTGAGTTAATTAATTATAATCTCCTATTCTTCTATTACATGATTTTATACATCACATCCTTTTGTTTCTTTTTTTTTTTCACAAAAAGAGGCCTTCATTCAACATAAACATATCTATATCAGTACAACACCAAAACAAAAACACACTACGATCAATTCAAAACACCAGGAAAAAAAATTACCACATCCTTTTGTTTCGTTTGTAAAGATGAATGTTTAAATTTGAGGCATGAAAAACATTGAATTGAGATCCCTTATAATAAATAAGAGTGAAACTTTAAATTGGTAAAATAAGAGAGAGATAAAAAGAAAAAAAAATAAAACTTGAAAACGCTGGTCCCCAATTCCCATATTTGACGTGGAGTTTGGTATTCAAATCATATCAATCATCGATAAAATCGAATTCTATGGTTCAAGTTAAATTATATTTTCAAAGATAAAAATGCAAGTAAAGAAGGATAGCATTAAAGATTGGAAAATTAGTGAAAACAAAAATAGAGCATTTTTCCAATGGAAGTAATTTTTAGAGGCCAACGTTTTGTGTACTTATTCAACTTTATTTGTACATCATAATAATATATTTATTATTTTGGGAACAACTGAGTTCACTATTCTTTTATGAATTTCCAATTCAATAATTTAAACTGAGTTCACTATTCTTTTATGAATTTCCAATTCAATAATTTAACTAAACAATTTTGTAGAAATAGATATGATATTGGCAGAAGAGGCAAATTCTCATTTGAAGAAGAAACTATCATCCAATAACGCAGAATTATGAATATGATTATAGGAAGAACAAACACAAAGAGGGAGAAATGGAAAACAAAGAAACAAATGAAAGAAACAGAATTCACTTATCGGAACAAGAATTACTCCACGTAGAGACTTCAAAGTATATATACCTGTTATAGTCTTCATATTTTTGTTTTATCCTTGCCTTCATCGTGGACATAACATACATTGGAAACGATATGACTTTAAGGGAAATTAGGACGTGATAGATTACTTTTAATGGGTAGTTATATTTTGGAAATACATAAAATACATATGAAACAATATGACTTTTAGAGAAAGGATACAATAGATATAACTTTAGTTATATTTTGAAAGGACATAAAATACATATGAAAGGATAAGACTTTAAAGATATTCAATTGTGTTTTTAAGAGTATATATATATTTTGTACAAGTAGGGGCCCGAATGGGCCCAAAAGAACACCCAACCCGAGACCTACCCCTCAATCACCAAGATTAGTATTTACACCATAGTCAAAAGCATCCCTCAACAACTCATTCCTAATAAAGAGAGGGGCTTCCATAAACCTAGGAAAGCCTATAGAGCAAGAAAGACTTTTTTTTTGCTAACTTGTTAGCACAACCATTAGCATGTCTAGGTATGTACTTGACTAAGACCTCCCAATCCATATGAATCATGTTCTTTATCCTATAGATAATGAGATGCAAGCTATTATCCCTCATCTTTCTACCAGTGAGCTCCTGAACCACTGCCAAATCATCACTTTCAATAACAACTTTTTTCAAACCAAGATCCCACGCAAGGTTTAAAGCATTGTCAAGACCCCACACCTCTGCATCATAAACCGTAGAGCATCCCACATTAGCCAAGAAACCAGAAATCAAATCCCCTTTAAAATCTCTTACTAGGCCACCACAACCTACACGTTTAGAAGAAGAACAAGAAGCACCATCGGTATTAATTTTGACCCAATTTCTTTATGGTTCCCTCCACCTAATTTGATTAAAAGTCTTAGCTTGAGCTTGATCTTCTCTACTGATTTTCCAAGCGTGAGCATGAATCTTAGCTTGGTGAAGAATCACTTTATGGAGTTCAAGAGAGATCTTATAGCTTGCATCCTTGTTGATCTTATTTCTCCAAAAGCCAGATGAAATGGCATACCAATGGGAAAATAATGCTCCAGTCTATCCCTCCTCAGGTTCCATGCAAGTTAATCTTTGGTGGGAAGACCGAAGAAGAGGACTCTTTTTCTAGGATTAATGAAAGTCTTCCATATTGAAACAGATTTAGGGCAATTCCTCATCATATGAATGTTAGACTCACGAGAATTTTCACATCTGGGCCAAATGGGAGAGATGTTGTTCCAAGAGGGGATGCACGATTTAGTTGGTAAGCTTTCATGAGCAAGTCTTCACATGAGAAACTTGTTTCTTTGTTGATTTTTAACCATACAAATTCTATCCCAAACCGATCTGCTAGCAGGATTTATGCCTTGAAAGGCATTATATGTGCTTCTAATAGTAAACTCCCCTTTTGGATCAGGGAGCCAGCAGAGAGCATCCGGACCCATTTGATCATCAGGGGGGATAATGCCTATGATTTTATTAATAATATTTTTTGGAAGATCATTCATGACAACATTTAAATTCCACTAGACATCAAGGTTCACAAACTCAACTAGAGTCTCTTCACTGTTGTAGTTGACACTCTGCAGAAGAAAAGATTTCAACTCGGGAACTCCTTGGATCCATTGATCCTCCCAAAACTTTATGGTATGCCTATTCCCAAATTTCCATGAGACGAATTTGTACAATTCAAGCTAAATGTTCACAATACCCTTCCAGAGCTTTGAATCAATATATTTATTGCTTAACTCTTTTGTATTAAAGTTAGCAACTGTATTTATTCTTAATGATTTCAATCCATAGCTCATTTTTGTTGCAAAGCAACTTCCACACCAGTTTATAAATGAATGCCTTATTTATCTCTTCAAGGTTTCTGATCCCAAGACCACCTAGCTGCTTAGGCAAGCAAATTTTATCTCAGCTGATTTGATGAGGATTCTTTTTTTTTTTTTCAGGTGTGCTTCCCCACAAAAAGTTTCTCTCAATTTTCTCAATTTGATTGCTGATGCTTTTCGAGATTTTGCAGTGCTGCATGTGAAACATGAGCATTGTTGATATCACAAATTGGATCAGGGCGGCTCTACCAGCTAGAGACAACCAATTAGCCTTCCAACCTGCAAGCTGAGATTGGATATTTTCAATTATGTGATTGAAATTCCTCATTCGGAGCCTTCCATGCTTTAAGTTAGCGCCTAAATATCTTCCTATCTCCTGTGATTTCTTGAATCCTGTCAAATTCACTATGTTATTTTTTTCATCAGACTTTGTATTTTTGGAGAAATAAATACTTGATTTAGCAATATTAATTTTGTGACCAGTTATTGCACAGAAACTATTTAAACACTCAATAATGCAAGAGGCTTGCTCTATAGTGGTTTCCCCAAATAGAAGAAGGTCATCCGCAAACATAAGGTGTGATAAAATAATGTTATTCTTTTTCATTTTTATTTATTTCCATTTTTTATTACTTATGCTATCTTTAATAATGTGAGATAGCAGGTCCATGCAGATAACAAAAATATAAGGAGAAAGCGGATCCACCTGACAAAGCCCTCTAGGGGGTTTAAAGTCCTCTGTTTTTTCGTCATTCCAAAGTACATTCATGTTGGTTGATGAGATACATGTCATAATAAAATTCCTGAGCTCATTTGGACAATCAATGCACTCCAGAGTCTTCCTAATGCAATCCCAATGATGGCGGCCTTATCGCGAGGCCAACACCAATTATAAACCGGAAATAATGCACTGTAGTGGTGCAATCCAAGTCGATTCTCTCAAGGAGCCTCTTATGAGGGACAACGGCAAATAATGCAAACAAACAACAAATTGGGATTCGTTGCGGCATTTCATCAAGCACCTTGTGTGTGATAATTGTAAAGGAAAAAAATGTAAATATCTTTTTGGTATTTTTGGATATCATGAAAGCAAGATAAAAGAGATAAATGCAAGGAAGATAAAATGGCCTATTAGAGATTCAATCCAGCTAGTAACATCAATCCAACATAATCGAGAGTTCATACAAAAACATTCAATTATAATTAACCAATTATAATTCTCGCTTCATGTGAACCATTCAACCCAAGTTAATTAGCAATCTAATTAACCTAAACAAGCAATGCTTACCATTCAATTATCGCTTAATATGCAATTCAATTCAAGGTAATTAACTAAAACTAGCTAATCAACCCAATAAAGCAATGGTAATCAATGTCTAGATATGGGTTCCACTCAATGGTTAACCAACCATCTCATTGAGCATTCAAAATCCAATTATAATTAAACATAATTACAATCATCCATGAATCAAAGTTACTAATCACATATCCAAACTAGCACCATCCAATCCACAAAAACATTACAACCATAATCCTTAACTCAATACAAATCCATGAAAATATAGCTAAAATCAACTTGAAAATGAAAAGAGAAAGTGGAAGAGAAAGAAAGAACTCCCTATATGTGTCTCAATGCCCTAGGCTTCATGAAATCTCCTCTAGCCCAAGAAGTTTAGCTCTCGATGTTGGTGAAGGAAGCTCTACCAAGCTCCAGCCCTCCAATGGCAGCCACGGATGAAGGTGAAAACAAGAAAAATGGAGATGGAGAAGATGGAGAGGGATGAGAGAAAAGAGATGCAAAATGTTGGGGGATGAAGGAATTATGATGGAATAGGGTTTTTTTCAGCTTATAGGTCATTTTAGGGCTGATTGGACGAGTTAGGCCCGACCCGGAATGGCCCAAAACAGATTTGTTGATGAAATTCGTGCATCAAATTTGAAGTACCCGCTGGCAGCGGGTAACACAGTATAGGTGTTTTTCTGCTCTGCATCTTAAGCCGCGGGCATAGGTTATGACCCTGAAGTTGATATCCTTGCTAATCTTCTTTTGTATGACCTAGAAAACATCCAAAACCAATTGTGAAAGTCCCAAAGATGATCAATCAAAAGCACAAGAATTAAAAATATGGAATTATAACAATTTAAATATCAAAACCAAGGAATTAGCAAGATTGCAATTTAGTCCCTAATTACTCGAAAATAATGTCTACGCAAGTTATATGGCTCAATAAATTCTATAAAATCATGCCAAATAGCATGAAATAGTAGGAGTAAATATGAGTGTTATCAACTCCCTCACATTTAGACCTTTGCACTCCTAGGCAAAGCATTAGACAAAAGCCAGTCAAGGAATGCACCGTCACAATGGAATTCTAATAAGAACCAAATACGAATGCAATCAATCAGTTGATCTCATTCTCAATCAAACAAAAATGGCAAAAATAAACATGTGTAACAGTTAATAAGAATGTACAACTGATCAAAGAATATAATGACTTTCTTTCCTCACCAACGTTGGGTTATTTCACTCAATCTACTCGTGCTGCACTCAACCATAAGCTTGTAATGTTTCTAAAGTATCTACTACGAATGCATTACTAAGAAAGATCAAGAGGTCTTTAGGCTTGTAGTGTTGGATGAATGGCTAAAAATGGAAGTGGTGTGTACGAAAAGAATAAACAAGAACAAAGCATTTAATAATGATAAATTTCCAACTCAACACATACCTATTCACAAACTATCTAATCTTTCACTATGAATTTACAAGGAAATGTCTTATTTTTTATTTTTATTCTTTCTTTTGTTTCTATTATTTTCTTTTTCTTATTTTCTTTTCTTCATTGAATATTTTTCACACATTTTCTTTTCTATTATTCATTTCTTTTTTTAAGATCCATGCATGACATCATATATCAAGAGAGTGAAAAATTAAACTCAACGATGTGAATAAGTGTTTGATTAGGACCAAATAAATATGAAAAATGCTTTGGTAATTGCTAATATGTAAGCTCAAAGTGGGGTGTAATGGATAAAAAAGTGTATGGTTTGTGTTTGGGCATGGGTAATGAAATGAATGCCTCTATCACTTCTAACCTAACAATGCATAAAAAGCTTCAACTCAGAAACAAAACAAGTTCTAGAGAATGCAAACACAAGAAGATATCACTTAATAATGGACAATAAACATAGTGTATATGCTCAATAACTTCCAACAGGGCATTGGCACTCACAATGATCAGTAACACACCTTATCGACTATTAAACATAGTTAAATTGCTAAAGTTGAAAAATTGAGTGAAAACCAATTAACAAGTTGCAATTCGATCCATAAATGAGTTTGAAAACCAGTGAAACCTAATACAAACTTGAAAGTACTATATCCAATAGCTAAATCAGGTGCAAAAATCCAAGTGTGGAAAAGTTTCTAAAAAAAACATTTGGAAAAGCTAGAAATTTTTTCAAAAATTCTCAAAATTTGGAGCTAACTCAAACAAACAACCTGTGCAAGAAAATATTCTCAAAATTTTGAGCTAAACTCAAACAAACTAGCTAAACTCAAGCAAACAACTGTGCAAGCAAATATTCTCAAAATTTTGAGCTAAACTCAAACAAACAAGCTAAACTTAAACAAACAGCCTGTGCAAGCAAATATATTCCTCTCCCCCATAGTTGAAACAAGCATTGTCCTCAATGTTTAGAAGAAGAGCAATGTTTTTCAAGTGTGAAAAAAAGAAACACTAACAGCAAGCAGAAATTAAAACATTAGGGATCACCAGTCCAGTCAGATCAATGGAATCATGGCCCAAAATCGGAGCATTTAGATAGGGAATCTAAAAACAAAAACTAATATAAACTACTAACAAAAGAAAAACAGAAAAAATCCTACTGGTGTGGTTTCCTCCCCCACACTTATCGCACAGCATAATCAACTAATAAAACATATCAAAACTGTGAACAGAAGATAAGAGTTGGAAGGAAACAACTTGGCCCTTCAAGGGGGCTTGAAATTCTCTTTGAAGAATTTCAGCTGGTGATAGTAGGCTGCATGCATAGTTCCTTTGTTGTCATTGAATAACTCCACAGCCCCGCAGGGATGCACTTTTGCAACGATGAAAGGCCCAGAGCATTTCATCTTTCTTGTTCCATCCTTTGCACTACAACGCTCTACTACCTTCATCACCTTATCACTAGCCTTGATCAACTTTTTTTGACCCAATTATTAGGTGGCTTCTTGAATTGTATGTCAACCTTCCTAGGAATGGGATCAGATTTGTGCAGATCTAGCGTAGCCACCGGACCATCATTCTTATAACTCACACTCTTTCCTGCATCGCAAGTAGGAACAAGATTAATCAAATGCTCAAAAGTGTGAGTAGAAATAATTAAATCAGAGGATGAGAAGGGTTCGAAATTGTAATCTCAGAGCTTGGCTTGGTCAGCTCATCACATTGTAGAATGGCTGGAATGTGGTCATTTTGTTCTTAAACCTTACTCCCAACTTCCAATCCAGTTCCTAGCCCAGCCTGAACACCTGAAACATCACTACACATGTCGTTCTCGACCTCATAATTAGATATCAAAGAAGAAGAATTTAAAATAGGAGAATGTTCAATGAAAGTAGGTAAATCATCCAATGGATGATTAGGAAGATCAACTCCATGAACATATAATGGATTATCTTACGAAGGGAGATGAAAATCATGCCATGGATTACTATAGTGCGTATCCACTACTTTTACACCAAAAATATTATCCTCGCATGGTTGTTTCATCGTCTCATACATATTAAAATTTCCTTTTTCATCACCCACCTCCATAGAAATAGTGCCTTCTTTCATGCTAATTGTGGTATTAGCAATCCTCAAGAAAGGCCTTCCTAAAATGTGGGTGGAGTCATGAGACGATGAACCATCCATGTCCAACACATAAAAATCTACAGGAATTAATAAACCCCCAACTTGCACCAATAAGTCCTCTACTATCCCATCTGGTCTCCTAATAGTTTTATCAGCTAAACAAAGATCACAGGAGTAGGATGTAATGTCTTTAAACCTAAGGACCTATACACAGATTTTGACATAACATTAATAGTTACACCTAGGTCTAAAAAAGTTGCACCTATAGTGACTCTGCATATTAAGCAAGGAATAGTAAACGACCCTGGATCAGGACATTTCACAGGAATTTGGGGTCTAAATAGTTCAGATACATTATAACTAACTTGAACCCTATCTTTTGGCCTAAATTTTCTTTTAGTTGTACATAAGTCCTTAAGGCATTTTGCATACTTAGGCACTTTCTTAACTAAGTCAAACAAGGGAATATTCACTTCAACTTTGGTAAACAAGTCTAGAATCTCCTTATCATTTTTATTTTCATGTTTTTTCTCACACAAAAGATAAGAGTTAGGAAAAAGGGAGATCATGAAAATTTACCACTTTAGCTTTTGCTTCGGAAATTCCTTGCTTGCTAGACTCTTCTTTGTCCTTCTAATGGGTTCGCTATTTTTCTTCAATATTACTCGTTCTTTTACCACTTGTTCTTCTTGAAGTGGCTTCTTCATTGGATTGTCAGACCTTTCAATGGTCTTGGCTTTCTTTATTAGCTCATTCTCCTTTGAGCTCTCACTTTGCTTAGATGAAAGAGGAGGAGGGTCACATTGTATGGTCTCATCTACCTCATCATCTTCTTCTTCTTCAACAAATGTGACATTCTTACCACTCCTAAGGGTAATTGCATTAAGTGTTTTGGGATAGGTACTGTGGATTGAAGGCGTACTACCGCTTGCCTTCGCTTAGAGATCCTACACACTCTTTGTCAGTTGGGAGACAAACTCACTCAAGCTATCATGGTTAGTCTTCATATAAAACACCTTAGAGAATACATTGGATAGGTGTGTCTCACATTGCTTCCCAAAGTCAACTATTCGATTTTCCATGGTAGCCATTTGATTCTTCATGGAGGCTTCAAGGTCTCCATTCCCTCTAAGAGTAGTTGCATATCATTTTTCTTAGGAGAGGAATCTTGCTCATATGCTGTAATCATGGTGGGACTATGATCTTGAGAGTTGGGTGAGTGGATTTGCAAGCTCGAACTAACTCCTTGAAACCCAAAATTACATTGACTGTTATTTCCCCCACACTTAGAATTTGAGTAAGAGTAGGGTACCAAAGATTGAGATTGCCCGGCCCTTTGCTGAAACAAGTTTGAATCTTCTTGAAATCTGCTTGGGCAATTGGTTGTCAAATGCATCGAAGAGCCACAGTATGAACAGCTTGCGATGACAATGGCAAGTTGTTGAGGTTGAGTTTGTTGAGTTGAAAGTCTCTCAACTACTGCAGAAAGTTTTCCCAAGTCTCTTACCACTCCTTGTAACATTGGATTTTCTTGTATGGAATCCGCTTCCCTCAAAGATACAGTGTCCCTACTTACTGCATGTTGCCGGTCCAAGGCTATTCGCTTCATTAAATCCCTCGCTTCCTCGGGTGTCAAGTCTGCCACACAACCACTTGCAGCATCAGATAAGATTTAGGCATCGTGGGGCAAGAACCCATTGTTGAAAGATTGCACCAAGTGCTCTAGCCGAATTTGATGGTTTGGACAGTTTGAGATCAAGTCCTGATAGCGGCTCTAAAATTCATAGAAAGTTTCACCAATGTTTTGTTGTGCAGATGTAATTTCCTATCTTGCGGCTGTGGCTCTAGTTGATGGAAAGTACATCTCAAGGAAGGCCCTCTTCAGTGTGGTCCAGGACTGTTATGCATTCTCCATGCAGCTTGGTAACCTCATATACCACTTGTTTGCTTTCTCTTCCAAAGTCAAATGGAAAGCCTTCAGCATAATATCATCAACCTGTGCTCCAACCGGTTTCATTGTCATACAATGCATGTAGAGTGCATTCAAATGCATGTGTGGATTCTCATCTGCATAACCAAAGAATTTAGGGAGTGAGTGAACTAGTGCACTTTTAATTTCAAAATCAACAGTAAATTTAGGAAATGCACCATGTGGTTGCTAAAATTAAAATCATGTCGAGCTAATTCCCTAATAGTCTTCTTTCTATTGGTGTCATTCTTACCCAATTTCTCATTTATATTTCCAATCATATTCCCACCAAGATTTTCATTAACATTCAAGTCCATTCCTTTTTGAAAACAAGCTAAAAACTATCTAAACTGTCTAAACTAACTATAATATACAAAGGAAAAACAACCTAAAAAGAAATTACACAAGAAAAACGAGAAAAAAAAAATACAAAACAAGTCAAGATGAAACCCCTCCTCTACCGGCGTGTGGTCTTGCACGCCAGCAGCGTGCAACACAGAGGAGGACAACAACAACTATGTTTTAAACTAGTGCAGAGTTGTGTCGAAAATCAAACAAAAAAAAAATAGTGAAAGTTCAACAGAAAAATGCTTCAAACAGACAAAATTAAATGCACTAAAACACTAAAATGAAAGCTATCTATCCTACAATAAAAATAAAAAATATAAAACAAGAAAGAAATCAAAGATAAACTCCCAAGAAAACAATAAAAACCAACAAAAAGATGAACACAATCAAGAAGATAAAAACAGGGAAAAGTGCACCAAAAATGCTTCAAGATGCAAAAAGTGAAGCTCAAGCAAGCTTCAAATAAAAAAAAACTACCTAATCACAAACAAAAATCTAAAAACAAAGTAAAAAAAAGAAATATTCACAAACAAAGATAAGAAATACCAAAACTAGACCCAATTTGCACTAGTTAGCAAAATGCACCGTAGAGCCAAAGTGGCTCCCCGGTAACGACACCAAATTGATGGCGGCCTTGTCGTGAGGCCAAAACCAATTAATAACCGGAAATAATACATCGTAGTGGTGCAATCCGGGTCGAGGTGGGAGAAAACAGAGAAATTAAGAAGGAGAGGTGGGAGCCCGTGTCTCCCTTCTACTCCCTTTAGCTGCACTCTTCATTGAACTAGAGGTCTTCTGTTGTGGTCTTTTCTTCTTTTCTGAGTTAGGTGGCTTATCTTTGACATTACATCCTTTTTTGTGTTAAGGTATTTTGGATTTTTTACGTTGTTGTTTCTCCTACGGAGGCTGCATCTTGTCCGGAGAGCCAAGATCCATTTTGTCATCCACTTCCATATCTGTTGTATCACCATTTTTACTTTGTTTAGACTTACCTGTTTTGACAGGGGTGCCGAGAACCATTGGATCTTTGCCACTTATGCTTACCTCTTTCAACTTTGTTTACTCAATCTCAAAGGTAGGGTTATTCTTTTTGTTTTTCCATTGTTTTTTTTACTTCATCCCTTTGTTTGGGGTTGTCCACCACTTCTTCCTCTTGAATTTGGTCAGGTTCATTAGTCTTATATAGGATTGCAAACCGAGAGCCCTGACTTATACCTTGATTAACCTGACCCTGTTCATTAGCTCTTGGTTTTCTGAACACTGTCATCCACTTACCATATTTTGGCTCACACTCCTTATCCTTGTCCTTTGAAGCTCCTTGATCAATTCATGCTTCCTGCACCTTTTCCTTTTCTTTTCTTTTTTCCGTATGTGACAATTTATAAATCATGCCCATACACACCACACTCAAAGCAAATCATATGTAAGCCCTCGTACTCGATTTTTCTCACTCGCCCATGAACACAATCTAGTGAAAGGAGGGGTTTCCTTAGGTCCAATTCTATACACATCCTAGCAAATTTTCCTCTAACTTGAAGTGTGGTATTAGTGTCAATTTTAATGACCTTACCTATATGATTACCTAATGTATACAAGAATTTAGTATCATACAGTTCAATTGGAAAATCAGGTAGGTGAACCCAGGCTGCCAATTTTTGAATTTACTCCTTTGGATCAAATAGACTTGTCTAAGGGTGAACTATTAGGTAGTGGTCTAATATTATCCAAGGTCCCCCCGTTAAGGCGAAATCTTCATAAGAGCAAGTGTCAAATTTAGCTAAGAAATATTCGTTTTCTACGTCTACCAATTCGATTTCCCCAGTTCTACCCCACAGTTGATTCACTTTTCTCAGCAAGAATTTAAAACCTATAGTTTTACCAAGTAGTTTTATGATCAGTAATTTCTTGAAAAGACGATTCAAGATTCTCCACTCCCGATCGCTTAGCTTATAGTTAAGGCGGTTGAAGACATCCCTCTCCACTTCAATTCCGTTTCCCACCGTGTTTTCAATTTCCACATCTGCCTCTTCACTTGAGGAATCAAACTCGTTTTTTGAATCTCCCTCCAGTTCTTCACCCTCAAATTTGCTTTCCTCAAATTCCAATCCTCTGTTCACATTTTGAATACTATCTTGATAGGATCTCTGTTCTTCTTGGCGCTCCATAGGTTGGGAACCCTCACCGTGCATCCATTCCTTATCTCTGGGGATTCTTCTTTTTGACCCCGTTCTTACTTTTATAGTAAAAATATATACTTTTAAAGTGTTTCTGCATAAAAGTGCATACCATTATATATTTTAAACTAGATTAGTACTTGTGCTAAGCTTGGGCACAATTTAATTTTTTTATATAAATTTTATTTTATTTTTAATAATCTAATAATTATTTCTCATTGAAAATTAAAATTAATATTAAATTTAAGTATGCTAAATTTAAAGTAATATTTCATTATTAATTGATTATTTCACTATTACTATTAGTTTTTGAACCCTCAACACTGTTATTATTATTATTATTATTATTATTATTATTATTATTATTATTATTATTATTATTATTATTATTATTATTATTATTATTATTATTATTATTATTATTATTATTATTATTATTATTATTATTATTATTATTTTAAACTTCATAATTTTTATAAATAAAGTTTTTTGGTAATATAATTTAAAGAGTGGGGAAGTTATGAATTTCCTTGCTAGTATTTTTTTTAACCCTAAACACTATTATTATTATTTTAAACTTCCTAGTTTTTTTTTTATAAAAACTCATAAATTTCCCACTTATTATTGTTCCTTTTATTTAAAGTTGATTTTCAAATAATAATGAAGTTTTTAAAAATTAATATTATTTTTACGGATAACATTTTTTCTTTAAAATATTACTTGTTTAATTATTTATTTCTTTGTAAAAAAAAATTCTTGTTGCACAATGGTAATATGGGACATGGCACCCGAAACCCGCTTGACCCGGCCGGCCTCACATCCGGTTACCTAATCATATTTTCTAGAGACTTAACCTTCCTAACCGTGTTTCCCTCATAAAGCCTAACCAACCTCACTTACCTTAAGCCTATATAAAGGGGCTCCAAAGCCTTCCCAAGGCACATGTACAGACAGACTCTCTCTAATCTCCATCCTCATGGAACCACACCAAAGCGAACTACGTGGACTCTGATCCCACTCATGGGTATGTAGGTGTCGGGACCATTCTCGACTTGAGTCCTTCCTTCCCTAACCTCCCTCAGGGAGCTTTTTCCTCTTTATTTCGATGACCTGTTTATTTATCGGAATATCAGTGGCGCCCACCGTGGTCTTACTCCGATCGCAATATCATCACCAATCCTTTCTTCAAGATTTCATCCAACGTTTTCTGCAATGATTCCAAAGAAATTGTAACATTTTCGGGAGGCAACGGGCACCTTGATCCATCTATCTAAGGGAAGATATCTCTTTCATTCTTTTGATCACTTGTCGTTATCTTAATTTAGATTTTGGAGTCCTACATTAGGTAATCCCTTTATTATCATGCGTCTTCAAGATTTATCTCATTCTTTATTTTCTGAATCACTCCACTGTTAGGAGTTATTAAATCTTGGCATTGTCAAGAACCCCATTCGAAGATCCTACTTGGCACACTCTGTTCTTGCAAAAAGGAATATCAATACACATCTCCTTTTATATCAGAAAACCTTTCCTAAAATCATGTACAAGTGCACATGATGCCATCTAACCTCTTATTAAGCTTACTTTGATTGATTTATGTCAAAACATGCTAATCACTTTCTTCGTCTACTCACTCACGCTTTATTTTATGATATGCTTGCAAGAAACCAAAGATACACCAATCTTGAACCAAAGATTCAAATCTTGAATCCATGTTTTCACTGCCATAGGCTTCTCATCCATGGTGCCTCACGCACGCAATGAAGGGCTTCAGTCACGGCAAACAGAGTTAGCATCCATAACCTATGTTGCACAGATACGGGTACATATACAAATACAGGTACATGTACGAGATACAACAATTTTAAAAAATATAGGGTACGGGTACGGAAAAATATTTTTATATTTAATATTAAATATATATTATATATAATTTTTTGAAATTATTAAAATTAATTAATAGACATTTGATTAAGTATAAGGAACCACATATAAATTAAAATTTAAAATTAACTAAAATAATTGAACGGTCAAAACTTCACAATTTAAAAATTAAAATACTAAAAGAAGAAAAAACTTCTTTAAGTTCAAAAATGAAAACAATATTCAAACTTCAACAATGGGAATTTCATCATTCCCCCTCCATCACCAGCCAAGAGGTCTGCTTCTAATTCTGGCTCATCAAGAGAAAGACTTGCAACTTCAAGAGTTCCAAGCCCATCAAAATGCTCCCATCTATCTCCTCCAATATCCCACATTTTAGTTTCATCATCTTTATACTTTGAACTTTGTCTTGATAGAAGACGAAGAGTAGTATGTACAAAGACTAGGTCTTCAGCTCTCTTAGGAGTGATCTTATTTCTTCTCATAGAGTGAATAAAAAATAAGTACTCCAATTCCTTTCGCAACAAGAGGAATAACATGGTTGAGAAAGAAGTTTTAGTGCAAGTTTGACGTAAAGGAGCTAAAGATCCATACATAATCTACCATTCCCTTGATTCCAAGCTCCATTTACGTTGTAAATATTCATATTGGCTAAATACATCTTCAGTTCCTGAAAATCTAACGAACTCTTAAGTTGTCCTTAATCTTTCATTTGAATCTGAAAAATATCTTCTCAAACATTTGTCTCTCTCAGTACAAATCTCTTCATCCTTATGCGGAGGTAATCGATTTGGGCCTCCTTGAACCCATTCCAAACAATAGTACTTGCATATGCACAATTTAAAGCTTCAATTTTCATAACCCAATTTACGTAATAAACATAAAATAAATTAATTAATTTACCTTGGGTTTACTGAATGATCCAAGCAATTAAGAGGTGTGCAGCTTTTAGTCCATTGATCAATGAGGATGTTATATACCACATTGTAAAAGGAGGATTCCACATCTAAGTCTTTGTGCTCGTGGCTATATATTGTATATTTGACTTGTTCAATCATGGAATCCCACATATCACATATTAAATGAGGTGTTGGCTTTTCAGTGTCACAATAACATTGAATATCATAAATAGGCTTTGTGAAACTTAAAATGTAGTCAATCTTATCCCAAAACCTATCATTAAGAATTTTCTCTGTCACAGAGGCGGCTTTTTGGACATCATCATCTTTATATTCAGTCCACTTATCATCGATAACCATAACCTGAAGAACACGTCTAATTTGCTTGAACCTTTTAAGCATCACAATTATTGAGGCAAATCTTGTATTTGTAGTCGAAAATAGCTTCAGTGTATTAAATTGATTAAAAATTGATAACTTCTTATCATGATTCATTATAAAGTTTCTAATAAAAGTGGCATCATCAGCAACATTGGTAATCTAACTACATTGTTCATATACAGTCTCATTTGCTATTGTATTTTTTGCTACACAAATATTTTTTAGAGCAAGATGTAATATGTGGACTTCACAAGGAGTCCAAAAAATATGAGAATATGTTTCTTCAATAAGCAATCTAGCACTCTTGCAATTTGTAGTATTACCAGTAATAACTTAAACAACATTATTTGGTCCAACTTCTTTGACTGCTTTCTTAATCAAATTGGCAATAAAAAAGACTACTCTTATATTCTCCTTATGCATTCGCAGTCTTTAAGAAAATAGGTCCTCCACTTGATGTAGCCATAATGTTTATCAATGGTCTTCTTTGAGGATCAGTCCATCCATCAGATACTATACTCACTCCTTTTTATGGCCAATTATTTTTTATAGGTTGAAGCAATCTCTCAACATGTGCCTTTTTCCTTTGTAATAATATAGTTCTCAAAGCATTATGTCCCGGAGGACAATATCCAGATAAAGTCATGTTTGCAGCAAAGGAAAACACGCTAATATAATGTGGATTTCTAGCAATATTAAAAGGTAACCCAGCTGAATAAAATAGCCTAGTTATCTCCGCATGAAGTTGCTCCCTTGCTTCATTATTAAAAGCATTTTCAATTAGATTTGTCCCAGTAGCTCTTCTTTTTCTGCCCAAATCATCCCTAGTTGGATTTAAAGTTGTTCAACCAGTTGGTAAAGTAATTTGGACTGGCCTTGATTTTTCAGTTGACTCGCTAATCATTTTATTTAACTCTACAAGATATTCTTTGTTCATAGAACCACATATCTTAACTCCAACACCTTGTTGTTTCAATAAATGCGCTTTTACTCTAGAATAAGATCCTTTAAAAATACGTTGGCAAAAATTACATTGCCAAGTAATATTTCCTTTTCCTTCTTTTTTGCCTTGAAGCATGGTAACATAAACCCAAAGAGGACCACTTGTCACGACCCCCTACCGGAAGTCCGTGACCAGCACGGGAGGTAGGATTTCTCCTATCCCGTAAGCCTCTAATCCCTGATTGACATTTCTGTATGTGCATAACTACCCATTTCTAATACAAACAATATATAGTATTTATGGTCATCCCTAACCGGTGACCTAAGTAGCACGCAATCAACGGCTCGCTCAACGTCGCTTCAGTCAATACATATACACATAATCAATCACACGTACATATAGTATACATATTGATCACGCGCCTCAAGGCGGGTGATCTATCCTATTCACATGCAGAATCCCTGTATACAGTCAAGCATATATATTCAATCACACACCTGCATATAATTTACATATTGATCACACACCTCAATACGTGTGACCTATCCTATTCACATGCGGAAGCTGTATTTTCATACAATCAAGTATTCAGTCACACATATATATAAATTTACATATTGACCACACGCTCAGTGCGTGTGACCTATCCTATTCACATGCGGGAGTCACATTCATATGTATATATACACATGATATTCAGCATATCATAACCTATATTCCCAACCACAAGACCAATCTTTAATTTGTATGAAGCCGACAATTCTAGAGTGTGACACATACATATATGCATATAGCAATTATACAAAACAATGCTATACCAAAATGAATCATATACATATACATCCTGACAAAATACATATATCAGTACTACCCACGCGAACAATGCGTGCGGTCTCTAAGTCTGTCCGCCTCCCTGAGATGAAGTGGAAGCGCTCCCGATGCCTATACCACCTGTGTCTGTAACATGTAACATTGGGGTGAGTCAAACAGACTCAGTGAGAGGCTTTCCCATCCCTGGTGTAGTAGCGGGTACCACTACAACTGGGGAAGAGGAGCCAATCACAAACACATACGCATATAACGGGTTTAAATTTTCATATATTAGGTGGTCAGGCAATTAATATATATCATATTCACAATAAAGAATTTAAAGCATGGATTTACATACATTTAAATTCACACATACATCATATCATGATTTAACATATAATTCCATGTGGTCACCCGTATTCAATTAACCGTAATCATAAACTGGCCCGAAGGCAATATCTCCGTTAGGAGGGAATCTGGCCCGAAGGCAATATCTCACGTGAGCAATATGGGAATCTAGTTGATCATTCTAGGAACCCCTGGTCCCAAGACTTTACTTGGAACAATAGTCTGACCCCAAGACTTCACTTGGAGCAATAGCCGGCGACTCATCTGACCTCGGTTTACCCAAGGCAATAGCCACAATGTGGTGTACTCATATACTCTGTATTTCTGTGGGTTGACTCAAGAGAAGAGACTCAATCTACCCGGACCACCCATGATAGACTCGGTTCCCGCGTTGTACCATAAATGACCCCTATGGACCACTACTTGTTCATTTTACTTCTTCTTAGACAAATTTAGATTTCCAAATTGTTTCTAATTCGGACTCTTGGTTTAGAACAAAGTCACCTAAGTTTATTCTCTTTAAGGACTTACTTACAAAACCACACCCTTCAGATAATATTTACTCGATCCTACCCCCGATGTCGTATAGGTCCCGTGGACCTTCTTTTCCATATAAGGCTCCTTGAGCCACCATTGTTTTTACAATTCACATACACACATATAGCACGTTTTCACATATACTGTAATTTAGGAACAACAATAGGATGTTATATAATATGTAATTCCTACAGATAGGCAAGAAGGCAAACCATATATCCATATCCGCAGTCAACCCTATAGGGCAGGGATAGGAAAACCCCTCACCTGGTTGGCCCCTCTGATCGGCTCTCGGTGCGCCCGAAAGTCCACTCACAGTATGGTGCCCTATACACATATACTTGAGAGATTCAAAAACTTGCAATTTCAACCACTATAGTGTACTTGTAACGCTAATACTCATGTTCTTTCTAATTAATTCCCTAGACTAGTTGTTGGCTTGGAATGCCCTCAACTAGTTTTCGGAACACCTATCATGCTTCTATTCGTATTCAACCCTTGCTAAATCACACTATTCGGAAGCCTTGAGTTGGGAATGCAAGGTTACCCAATTTCACCTCTATGTGTCCATATAAAATTCCCATTACCCAAGTCTTGAATTTATGGCTCAAGAGAGTCGTAAATTCTAGTGATATTCTCAAGAACACCTGATCACCAACGACAAACTCCAGTTCCCTCCTTCGATTGTCTGCATAAGACTTTTGCCTACTCTGAGCCGTCAGCAACCTCTCCCTTATACACTTTACTTTTTGCAAGGCATCTTGTAGCAATTCCGGGCCAACTAGGCTAGCTTCTCCGACCTCGAACCACCCAATCGGGGATCTACATCTACGGCCGTACAGGGCCTCGAAAGGTGCCATTTGAATACTCGCTTGATAACTGTTATTGTACGCAAATTCAGCCAAAGGTAAATGTCTTTCCCAACTTCCCCCGAAATCCATAATACACACCCGAAGTATGTCCTCAAGAATCTGAATGGTTCTTTCTGATTGCCTGTCGGTCTGTGGGTGGAACGCAGTACTCAGATCAACCCTAGTTCCCAACACTTCCTGCAATGACTTCCAAAACCTGGAAGTGAACTGTGGACCCCTATCAGATATTATGGACACTGGCACACCGTGCAATCTAACGATTTCTGATAGGTAAATCTGTGCATATTGACTCACTCCGTAAGTGGTCTTAACTGGCAGAAAGTGTGCGGACTTAGTCATGCGGTCCACTATTACCCAAACCGAATCAAATCCCCGTTGTGATCTTGGCAACCCTGTTACAAAGTCCATCGTTATCCTCTCCCATTTCCACTCAAGTATTTGTATCTGTTGTAATGTTCCGGCGGGTTTCTGGTGTTCAGCCTTGACTTGCTGGCACACTAAACACCTGGCTACATAGTTTGCGACATCCTTTTTCATGCCATTCCACCAATACAACTGTTTCAGGTCATGATACATCTTATTAGCTCCCGGATGGATTGTATACGCTGTCCGGTGTGCTTCTTCGAGAATTCTTCCTTTCAAGTTATCAACCATAGGGACACACAACCGTCCCTCCAACCGAAGTATCCCAAAATCATCTATAGAGAATCGGACATCGTCCCCTTTCCCTTTAGTTACGGTATCCCTGATTTGCTTGAGGTCGGTATCTTCATCTTGCCTAGCCTTCACCTCTTCTACCAAAGAGGACTTAGCTTGCAAATGGGCTAAAAGTGAGTTAGAATTTCCAATCTCAAACTGATTTCCCGTTTACTCTAGCTCGTGCAGTTCTCTAATTAACGGTCTCCTTTCTTCACTTATATGAGCAAGACTGCCCATGGATTTCTGACTCAGAGCATCGGCTACCACATTAGCCTTTCCTGGATGGTACAAGATCGTGCAGTCGTAGTCTTTCAACAACTCCAACCATCGACGTTGTCTCAAGTCCAAGTCCTTCTGCTCGAAAATGTATTTGAGGCTTTTATGGTCTGTATAAATTTCACACGTCTCACCATATAAGTAATGTCTCCATATTTTTAAAGCAAATACTACAGCCGCCATTTCGAGGTCGTGAGTCGGGTATTTCTTCTCATGCTTCCTCAGTTGTCACGATGCATACGCAATCACCTTGCCATGTTGCATCAAGACACACCCTAACCCGATCCTCGACGCATCACAGTATACCACATACCCTCTGGTGCCTTCAGGTAATGCCAGCACCGGAGCGGTGGTGAGACTGTCTTTCAGCTTCTGAAAACTCTGCTCGCACTCGTCATCCTATACAAACTTCACTCCTTTCTGAGCCAATCTAGTCATAGGTGCAGCAACCTTAGAGAAGTCCTGCACGAATCTCCTATAATATCCCGCCAAACCCAACAAACTACGAATCTCCGTAACAGAGGTAGGCTGGGACCAATTCTTCACTGCCCCTACCTTACTTGGATCAACGTGGATTCCCTCTGATGATACCACATGACCCAAAAAGGCAACTCTGTCAAGCCAGAATTCACACTTAGAGAACTTGGCATACAGTTTTTCCTCTCTCAACCTCTGCAATGCTAGTCTCAAGTGTTCAGCATGTTCCTCAGAATTCTTTGAATAAACCAATATGTCGTCAATGAAGACAATGACAAATTGGTCCAGAAATGGTTTAAAGACCCTGTTCATCATGTCCATGAACGCTGCAAGAGCATTAGTTAACCCGAAAGACATCACCAAGAACTCGTAATGCCCATATCGGGTCCAGAATGCGGTCTTAGGTATGTCTGATTCTCGAATCTTTAATTGATGGTACCTAGATCGCAAATCAATTTTGGAAAACCGCTTCGCACCCTGCAACTGATCAAATAGATCATCTATCCTCGGCAGTGGATATTGATTGTGAATCGTCACCTTGTTTAACTTTCGGTAATCGATACACAACCGCAAAGATCTGTCCTTCTTCTTTACAAAAAGGACCGGTGCACCCCCAAAGAGAGAAACTGGATCTTATAAAACCATTTTCAAACAATTCTTGCAATTGTGTATGCAGCTCTTTCGGAGCCATACGGTAAGGTGGTGTGGAGATAGGCTGAGTGCCAGGTTGCAGCTCAATTCCAAATTCAATCTCACGATCGGGCGGCAACCCCGGCAATTCTTCTGGAAATACATCCAAAAACTCTCGCACTACCGGTACTTGAGTCGGTGAAAGTACTTCTTTCGTGGTATCTTGGACGAATGCCAAGTACCCTTTGCATCCCTTTGCAAGTAACTTGGACGCCTTCAAAGCCGAGATCAAGCTTGGATACGGTGCAGCTCCATCACCCCGTATCACAAAAGGCTCCTCGTTTGGCATATTAAATTTTATACATTTAGCCCTGCAGTCCACAACCGCATGGCAAGACGACAACCAATCCATTCCGAGGATCACATCGAGATCAACCATACACAACAACCGAAGGTCTACCACAGTCTCATGACCATCGACCTCCACAATGCAAGACTTGTGCACATACTCTACTTGTACCGATTCTCCCATTGGTGTAGAGACCAGTACTGTTTCTTCCATTCTAGATGGACTTTTGTTGAATTTAGAAGAAAATGCATGCGACACATAGGAATGAGTGGAGCCGGAATCAAATAAGACTCGTGCTTCAAGAGAGCAGACAATAAGAGTACCTGTCACAACCGCATTTGATGCATGAGCATCCTGCTGGGAGAGTGCAAACACCCGCGCCTGTCCTCCATCTACCGCCCCTGGCCCTCGGCCACTAGACCCTGCACCACGGCCTCTAGCTGCACCTGTACTTGCTACCTGTGGTGGCACGGTTCTCACTGGTGGAGCTGGAATAGGTGTACTCCTCGGCGTCGGATTGCTTCTCACACTTTTACCCTCTTTCTTCTTTGGACACTCTCTAGCCATATGGCCCATCTGGCCGCAATGGTAGCATCCACCTGTCAGTTTCCGACATATACCGGAATGAAATCTGCCGCAAGTCGCACACTGAGGCTTTGTCTTACCGGCATTTCCACCCCCTTGCTCTCTCTGTCCCCCTTGAATATTACCTCTTGTACCTGTTTCATAGGTGGTAGTTGAGGATTGTCCTCCTGCAGACCCTAAATATCCTGCACTTCCACCTGTTGTCTTCCTTTTCTTACTTCCACCTCCTTGGTTGTCACTGCCCGTAATTAACTTCACTTTGGGATCAACAAATGTCCCATACCTCTTCCTGGTTTCAATCATTCTAGCACAGTTTGCTGCTTGAGCTAAAGTCTCAAACTGTCTCCTCTGAGGTAGCAAAGCAGTAAACAACGGCTCCGTGAGTCGGTGTATGAATCTCTTGATCCTTGCCTCTTCATCAGGAACCAACTCAGGTGAGAATTGAGCTAGTTCTGTAAAAAGTAATTCATACTCCGTCACGGTCATGTTAGGCGTCATCCACAATTCCTCGAATTGCTGATGCTTTGTATCTTTGGTGCCTTCAGATAGAAACCGACCCAGGAATTCCCTCTGAAAATCTTCCCTGGTCATCGGTGCCACTCTGTGTGAATACCTCGTCTGTACGGACTCTATCCATACTCTAGCCGCTCCCCTCAGTTGGAATGAAGCTAATTCCACCAATTCATGGCCTGAGCACCTCAGCATGCGCCCAATTCTGACCACGTCTCTGATAAAGTACTACGGATCCTCTTTCTCACTAGTTCCGCAAAAAGTGGGTGGATGATGCTTCAGAAATTTTGAAATTGCCAGCTCTCGGGGTGCTGCCCGTGGTTCACGAGGCATTTCCTGTGGTTGTTGCCATTCCCTATCCTCTTTCTCAACAACTTCCATCTCTTGATTGCTAGGAACCCTCTTGTCCTTCCTCACCAACTATTAACCGGCGTACCTCCCTCTGTATTTGCCTCGTCATCTCTTCCCTTAGTTCTTGAAATCCTGCCGTGAGCATTTCCGCCACGGAAGGTGCACCTGTCTCTACTTGGGGTTGAGGTTCTGGTGACGGTCTCCTCTCTTCCCCTCTCACTTGTGCTCTGCCTCGACCTCGAGCACGACCTCTACCTCGGCCTCGACTACAGCCTCTACCTCGGCCTCGGGTGGGCATTCCCTCCTCCCGAAATGACTCTTGATCAATTTCAGCAGGAGTTCTCCCTCCACCCCTAGTCCGTCTCGTAATAGGTGACATCCCTATACTGCACAAGGACCACACCTAATAAGAACACTTACATTAATGATATTTCATATCAAGAGAGTAGAAAGAAAAGCTGACACAATTTCCTGGGTACTTCCACAAGTGCCTTTTTACTCCCACATTGTGCCCGGGTACACAAAGAGGGGTAAACCGACACCCAGTCATACCTATGGCTTCATACAATTAAAGTAACCTGGCTCTGATACCAAGTTTGTCACGACCCCCTACCGGAAGTCCGTGACCGGCATGGGAGGTAGGATTTCTCCTATCCCGTAAGCCTCTAATCCCTGATTGACATTTCTGTATGTGCATAACTACCCATTTCTAATACAAACAATATATAGTATTTATGGTCATCCCTAACCGGTGACCTAAGTAGCACGCAATCCACGGCTCGCTCAACGCCGCTTCAGTCTATACATATACACATAATCAATCACACGTACATATAGTGTACATATTGATCACGCCACTCAAGGCGGGTGATCTATCCTATTCACATGCAGAATCCCTGTATACAGTCAAGCATATATATTCAATCACACACCTGCATATAATTTACATATTGACCACACGCCTCAATACGTGTGACCTATCCTATTCACATGCGGGAGTCACATTCATATGTATATATACACATGATATTCAGCATATCATAACCTATATTCCCAACCACAAGACCAATCTTTAATCTGTATGAAGCCGACAATTCTAGAGTGTGACATATACATATATGCATATAGCAACTATACAAAACAATGCTATACCAAAATGAATCATATACATATACATCCTGACAAAATACATATATCAGTACTACCCACGCGAACAATGCGTGCGGTCTCTAAGTCTGTCCGCCTCCCTGAGATGAAGTGGAAGCGCTCCCAATGCCTATACCACCTGTGTCTGTAACATGTAACATTGGGGTGAGTCAAACAGACTCAGTGAGAGGCTTTCCCATCCCTGGTGTAGTAGCGGGTACCACTACAACTGGGGAAGAGGAGCCAATCACAAACACATACGCATATAACGGGTTTAAATTTTCATATATTAGGTGGTCAGGCAATTAATATATATCATATTCACAATAAAGAATTTAAAGCATGGATTTACATACATTTAAATTCACACATACATCATATAATGGTTTAACATATAATTCCATGTGGTCACCCGTATTCAATTAATCGTAATCATAAACTGGCCCGAAGGCAATATCTCTGTTAGGAGGGAATCTAGCCCGAAGGCAATATCTCACGTGAGCAGTATGGGAACCTAGTTGATCATTCTAGGAACCCCTGGTCCCAAGACTTTACTTGGAACAATAGTCTGACCCCAAGACTTCACTTGGAGCAATAGCCAGCGACTCATCTGACCTCAGTTTACCCAAGGCAATAGCCACAATGTGGTGTACTCATATACTCTGTATTTCTGTGGGTTGACTCAAGACAAGAGACTCAATCTACCCGGACCACCCGTGATAGACTCGGTTCCCGCGTTGTACCATAAATGACCCCTATGGACCACTACTTGTTCATTTTACTTCTTCTTAGACAAATTTAGATTTCCAAGTGGTTTCTAATTCGGACTCTTGGTTCAGAACAAAGTCACCTAAGTTTATTCTCTTTAAGGACTTACTTACAAAACCACACCCTTCAGATAATATTTACTCGATCCTACCCCCGATGTCGTATAGGTCCCGTGGACCTTCTTTTCCATATAAGGCTCCTTGAGCCACCATTGTTTTTACAATTCACATACACACATATAGCACGTTTTCACATATACTATAATTTAGGAACAACAATAACATGTTATCTAATATGTAATTCCTACAGATAGGCAAGAAGGCAAACCATATATCCATATCTGCAGTCAACCCTATAGGGCAGGGATAGGAAAACCCCTCACCTGGTTGGCCCCTCTGATCGGCTCTCGGTGCGCCCGAAAGTCCACTCACAGTATGGTGCCCTATACACATATACTTGAGAGATTCAGAAACTTGCAATTTCAACCACTATAGTGTACTTGTAACACTAATACTCATGTTCTTTCTAATTAATTCCCTAGACTAGTTGTTGGCTTGGAATGCCCTCAACTAGTTTTCGGAACACCTATCATGCTTCTATTCGTATTCAACCCTTGCTAAATCACACTATTCGGAAGCCTTGAGTTGGGAATGCAAGGTTACCCAATTTCACCTCTATGTGTCCATATAAAATTCCCATTACCCAAGTCTTGAATTTATGGCTCAAGAGAGTCGTAAATTCTAGTTGTCTAAAATTTCCATTTACCGAATTAACTTTCCACCCTTTACCTGCACATGAATACACATACCCGAATACGCGTAAAATTAGAAAATTGTCTCTTTTTCCCCGAACGGGGTTCCGGGTGACACGGGAATTACTCGGGTTTTAATCCCTCGTACATTCCAATAATTCTTTAACAATTATATAATTATCATTCAACCTTTCAATGCACCCCAAATCATTCCACAACACCCTTAAACCTTTCCAATCATACTTTTCCTACACTTTTTCCAACCCGGATAAATTCCATCAATTTGGTTCCGGTTCCTAAGCTTCCAACTCACTTCCTAGCATGCAAATACTTCAATTTAAGACCCAAAATACTCAGATTGAATCAATTGGGGTCTTTCCAAAAATCCCTAAAATTGATAAAATTGGGGTTTGAGAGTTTCGGGACTTCTCACCTCGATTCAACCGGTTAGAAGGATGATATGGGGTAGAGGAGACTCCCAGCTACCTTCCCCGGTGAAGAGACGGCGTTTTCCGGCGAGAAGCCCTCTTCCTCTTGTTTCTCTCTCTAACCGAGCTCTCTCTCTCTCTAGCCACGAAGACGGTGACGGACGGCGAACTCCGGCCACCACGAACGTCCAGCCACCTCTCCACCGTGCTCAGTCATCGTCCGTCCGTGAGCCTCCGTGTACCCCGCCCAAACAATGCTCCTCCTCTCTCTCGTTTTTCTTGTCCGTTTCGTGCGTTCTCTACGGCTCCCTCTCTGCTCTCTTTCTTTACACTCTACATTCTTTTCTTTTCTTTCCTTGTATTAAAATATATATATATAGATAAATGATGAATTAATATATATATATATATATATATATATATCACTTAAAAAAAAAAAGAATCTGATTTAATAATAATAAATAAATAAATAATTATATATATATATAAGTATTAGGATTTTACAAAAATTTATATTTACCACATAATGAGTGATAAGCTAGTGTGTATTTTTATCTCACTTTCCACTTTTACATTAATTAATTCAATTTACTTAATGGTGCTAATTAGAATAGTCTCGGGTATCACACCACCATCCTCCGATTGTCCAGTAGCAAATTGATTTATTATATTTGTTGAGGAAGACATGTCTACAATAATAAATTCAAAATTATAAATTTATAAGACTAAAAATATTTACATAAAACATTAAAATGAGTTTATAAATAAAATTAATGCACATAAAAAATAAATGTCAATTATTCAATCATATCAATAAAAAAAATATGGCAAACAAAAAGTATATCAATAAAAAATGGCTTGATCAAAACATGCTCCTTCTCCCTTCTTTTTAATGGTTTTCTTAAATCAAGATTCAAAACCAAACCAAATGTTGACAAAAAAAAAGGATTCTTAATCAATTAAATAAAGAAAAAAGATGTCAGAATTATCACATGGTGGGCTGGTAGCTAAGGCTAGGGATGTACACTTTTTCTTCTTCCATCTAAAAGATTCAAAATCAATAAAAAAATTGATAAAAATTACCTACTTCACTTTAATTAATAACCTAGAACACAACGCACTCCTTTTTTCCTTCTTCTTTCTTTTCTTCTCCTTGCCTTCTTTTCCACAGGCGAAGGAGCTTCAATTGCGGACAAGAATCAGAGAGACAAAATGGGGATGAAGACAGAGAAAACGGGAAGAAATTATGAACAAATCGGCGAAGAATGGGAAGGAAGAACAAATCGACAAAGAAAAACGCAAATCATCAATGAAAATCTGTAAAAAAAAAAAAAGTTTACTTTGTTCTTGGTTTTATAACTTTTTTTTTAAAAATTTTTCTCCACGATTTTGATAGATTTTTTCCCAATCCTAATAGAAATCTACAATTTTTTTTGAAAAACCTACCGTATCTGCCGTATTTTTCTCGCATCTGTACCAGATACGTATATGGTACGAATCACTAAGACTTGGTTGCCGTATTTGTGCAACGTAGTCCATCACCATTGCTATCGCAACATCGACTCATCCATGATCACGAATCAGGCATGTTGCAAACGCTATAAACTACGGCACTATCGGTGCCGCCACTATCGCAAGGCAGTACTGGTTTGTTGCTATCGACTTATCACAAATCATTCATGGGTCCGGTCAGCATCCGTCCACACGCAAGACAAGTTGGCATCCTTGGGATGCCCATGCGCAAAGGTTGGCAGATGATTCGTCAACCAACATTGGCCGAACAACGATGATTAGCCTCATCACCAACAAATTGCACAGCACTCTTGCCATCTGCTTGCCGAGTCGCCACGGAAGGATGGCCACGCACTATGTTGCCGAGTCATGGACCAAGGTATGTTTCCGAGTGCTGACTCTGATCACAAACTATGTGGTCGAGTCACCGTTGGTGAAGGCCAAACAGGTAAGCTCTCGCAACCTTTATGTAATATCCGAGATATTTAGATTTAATTATTTTCATTATTATTAAATTTATTTTTCTTTCTGAAAGAAAAATAAATTAGATTAAAGAATTATAGGGTTAAAAAATAGAATAAAGAAGAAAGTAATAGGGAATATTTATAAATTTTTTAGGACCTAAAAGGAATAGGAATAAAGAAAAGATGGGGAAAAAGAAAATAAAATAACTAAATAATATATATATATATATATATATTTACTAAACAATATATATATATATATATATATATATATATATATATATATATATATATTAAGTAAATGGGGGGGGGGTCAAAACCGTGACCCCCCATTCAGAAAAGCACACACCTACTTTTTTTTTTAAAAAAAAAAGAAAGCTAAGAGGAGCAAAACGAAAGCAGAGGCGCACGCACAAGCAGGAAGAAGAACAAGCCACAAGAAGCATGGTTTTGACCGGATTTTTACCAGAGAAGACATTCAGGTGTCGGAGAAGGTGACCGGACCTCTTCTTTGATCCCCACCAAGCTCCCCATCCGATTGAATCAAGGTATGGAAGCCCCAATCCTTCAAAACCCCAATTTCTCCAATTTTGGTTATTTTAGGAATTTTTCAAATACCTTCAATCGGGGCATTCCGGGGTTAAATTTGAGCTTAGTGGATGTTATTGAAAGCTTAGTAAGGTTCAGAATCGAAGTTAAATCGTAGGAATTTACCGGGTATGTAAATTAGGAAAATTTAGTTAGAAAATTCCTATAAATTGAATTTTGCTGGTTTGATGCATGTTTAGGTTTGGATTGGAGTAGTATAAGTGTTATAAATGCTGGAAATAGTCAAGGGAATAAAGCCCGAGTATTTACCGTCTCAACCGGAACCCAATCCGGTGAAAAAGAAGCGAAATACTAAGCCACAGTACCGTAAAGAGTTCTGCGGTGGGTTGAACACCTCAGTCTAGTTCGTGGTGGACACCTAAGACCCATTGAATTGGTTCTAAGGCTTTAATTATACCCAATAATATTTTTATAAATAATTAAAGACGTAGTAATTAAGCTTTTACTCAAGGAATAAGGGAGACGGTGGAATGAGTAAACTAAAGCCTCTTTTGAACCGTGAATTTAATTCTTTTATTAGTTAAATACCCATAGGAACACATGAAGGAAATTTAGACAAGTGGGAATCTCTAACCTAAGCAATTAGAGGTTCTAAATGGCTCAAAAGTGTGAAAGTCGAATATGGGGCATTCTGGACTTTCAGAAAGAACAAATAAGGCAACGTAACGAACTAAATAATTAGTTCTTGGAAAATAGGTAGAGGGTGCATAAGCATTAGCATGACACGTGCATGGTAGATGCTTAGTTACGCATTCTAAATTTCTTAAATATAATATGTATAGGGCACCACAGGGTAATTGGAGCTTCAGGCACTCCGAGGACTGATCAGGAGGGCCAACGAGGTGAAGGGCTCTCCCATCCCTGCACCACAGGGTTGGATGACTACGTGGAAAATGTGGTTTGCTCTATTTTGTGGAAATTGATATATGGAATATATTTATATGAATAAACTTGTGTTACGCGTGTATGATTTGCAAGTAAGTAGTCAACGTGCAATAGTATATGTGCTTATATGATTAATCACAAGGTGTATATGTGCTATTGTGGCTCACTGAGCCTTATATGATACCGTGGGTAGGATTGAGTCGGAATTTCATATGTGAGGGTTCATTAATATTAGAAACTCATTTAAATTGATCATCGTGCAAAGGTTTTGACCGTATGGTACATTGAGGAAAATGAACCTAGGTTGTCAAGTGTGAGTGAGAGTGATGCATAATTGAAAAGGGGGAAACTAGGCCTAACTAGTAATCACATATAATATTCAACTAGTTCTCATAGGGCGTCTTTCAAGGTTAAATATGTTAGTTGAGTTTGTTTAGGTTGTCCGGGTAGATCGAGTCAGTCATCCTGATCGGACAGACAGTATTATGATGTCAACAAGTATGCCACATAGTAGCCATTACCTTGGTTAAAACTGAGGTCATACGAGTTGCCGGCTATTACTCTAAGCATGCCTTGGAGTCAGAAAGTTCTTGGTGTGATCAACGAGGTTCGTACATGAAACTGCCTTCGGACCAGTATTTCTCTTAGCGTAATGCAGGAGACAGAAAGTGAGTGCCTACGTGCACAAATATATGTTATCTATGGAACCATATGTTATATGTTTATGATTGATTTACATGCGGATTAATAAATATGTTAGAAGCATGAAATAGGATTTTAAATTGTGAATATGATTTACTGATTGCCTAATCACGTTAAAGATCATAATATGAATCCGTTTCATGCACATGGGGTTGTGGTTGCTCCCTTCCCCTAGTTGTAGTGGTACCCGCTGCTACGCCAGGGATGGAGGAGCTTCTCATTGAGTCTGTTTGACTCAACCCCCTATTTACATGTTTCAGATACAGGTGGTTCAGGAGTCAGAAACGCGTCCACTTCTTCTCAGGGAGGCGGACAGATCTGAGGACCGTACGCTTAGTCCGCGTCGTTAGTTATTTTGATTACGTACATATGTTGTGATGTATATGTATATGAATCCTTTTTGGGTGTAGCGTTTGTACAGATACAGCTGCAGTATATATATACGTCCTATTCTAGCATTGTCGGCTTCGTACAGATTAAAGTTAGGTCTTGGTGTTGGGACTTTAGGCTATGATATAGCGTATATCATGTATATGTATATATGACTTCCGCATGCGACTAGGATAGATCACACGCCTTGAGGGGTGTGACCAATATGTAAATTATATATATGTGTGACTGAATACCTGATTGTATGAAAATATGGCTTCCGCATGTGAATAAGATAGATCACACGCATTGAGGTCTGTGATCAATATGTAAACTATATGCATGTGTGTTATTGAATATATACTTGACTGTATACATGAATTCTGCATGTGAATAGGATAGATCACCCGCCCTGAAGCACGTGATCAATATGTATAATATATGTACGTGTGAGTGATTATGTGTATATGTATAGACTGAAGCGGCGTTGAGCGAGCCGTGGATTGCACGCTACTTAGGTCACTGGAAATGGATGACCATATGTATTATATATTGTTTGTATTAGAAATGGGTAGTTATAAACATGTGAAAATGCCAATCAAGGATTAGAGGCTTACGGGATAGGAGAAATCCTACTTCCCGTGCCGGTCACGGACGTCCGATAGGGGGTCGTGACACTTTAGCATGATAGATAATACCTCGGTTCATCCTCTAATGAAGAGACAAAATGAGTGCACCTTATTTTGCACATCAACATATTGATACATCTCTTACTTGTTTTTACATGTTACTTAAACATTCATGGATCCCACCTTGCACTTTGTGTGCATAATGTTCTACACAAGAAACCTGTGGCACTCCTTCCTTATATATATATATGGACTTTTCTAGGGTGCAAACGGCTTAGGGTTCAAACCCATACAAACGCCTACATGGTGCGTTTGTATTGGTCCGGTTGTGATGCCATGTTTCAGCATTTCTGACAAGTGCAAAGAGGCTCCTCCGAATTTTTCAATGAAAATGACTTTCTGGAATTTAGTATTTTGATGAGTAAAATAAAAATAAATAATTTTATTAATATTTTATTATTAATTTCGGCGAAGAAAAACCATAGATTTTACCTTCGTTCTACCGTCGCAAGAATATGGCTGGCGTTCCTCTCTCTCTTATATTCTCGGCGTAGCGAATGAATTCATGTCAATCAAATGCCTACGAAGGTTTGGATTGTGAATAATGAAAGCTTATATGTGTTTTGTTTAGTGCATGTTGCGAAATTTTGATTGTGTTTGGTTTAGCGTTTCAAAATTTCAATTGTGTTCGGTGTAGGCTGATGTACTTGTACTTCGTCTTGGGTTTAGGGTTTCGATTGTGTATGTTGTAGGTTGCGATTTTTTATTATGTTGGTTTTAGGGTTTCTAATTGTCGATTGTGTTTGGTGTAGGATGCGATTATCTATTTTGTCTTGGGTTTAGGTATTCTATTGTGTACTCTGTAGGTTGCGATTTTTTTATTGTGTTGGGTTTAGGGTTTGGAAATGTCGATTGTGTATGGTGTGGGCTGCGATTATCCGCAGCGTATGTGCATGTATTTCGAAATTTGAATTTAGTTTTCAAATACCAAGGTGGTTCTGTCTGTATGTATCAAAATTATTTGTATATGTATGATTCATGGTTGTTAGGCTGCGATCCCCAGAGTATAAACATACAAGTTTTTATTACTCACTTATGTATATACATTTGCCAGGTAGCATGTTCGCGAGTTTTGGATTTAAGAAACTTATTGTTTTTCTGTGTTATGAAGTTCATTTGAAGATTGATCCTCGGTTGATGAGTGCTTATCTCTTGGAAAGATTATAATAGTATTCATGGTCCTTCACCTTAGGGAGGAATTCTTGATTGTGGTTGATCTTAGGCTTCGAAATGATGAGTGGACGTGGGATCAACTGTCTTTTGATTTTCCTGTGCATATCAGCAAGTTTGGAAATTTGACTCCAAAGGTGTGTTCAGTCTCAACTCTCAAGTTTCCTTATAAGTTATAAGGCAATTGTAAATGAAAATTGCTCAGTTGTTCATTTTAATTTCAACTAGCTATGGAACCTAAAGTGTCATGTAAGGCAGAAAGTTTTCAACTGGCTTTGTTGTAGAGATGCTCTTCCCCATAAGTCTAATCTGATACGCAAAGGGATCAATCTTATTCATGTGTCCTTTTGGTGGCATGGTAAAAGAATCTATGGAGAATGTTATATTTAAATTGTGTCCTGTCAGTTTACTCCTATTGAATCTTATTCCTCTGTGTCCTTCATGACATAAATGTTTCCATATTCTTTCCCCTTGCAAGTCATTCCTAAGAGTGTTTGAGGAAGTTGTCTTCACTCACAAGTAGAGGGAGGTGAATCAATGTGCAGAGTCTTTGGCTACATACGGTGTGTAGTGAAGGTGTGGTCTGTCCTATTTTGAAAGGCTCCCTCCCTTTTTGGCAAATGTTGTTTGGAGTGACTACTAGGGACTATCCTATCAACATGGTTCTTCCTCCTGATGAAGATGCTTGATGTTTTATTTTATGTAATTTTTCTAGGCCGTGTTTGCTGGTTTTGTCCCCTCCGGTTTGTTGTTGAACTTGATGCAGTTATATTTAGTATTACAGCCAATTTAGTTATTGTTGTCAAAACCTCAGGAAGTTTGTCCTGTGTTTGCTTGTTGATGATTTGTAGATAGCTATGTATGGACCTTTTACAGTTCATGAAAAAATAAGAGAAGATTGATCATCGGGAGATGGCCAGTGCAATGGTCTGGGTGATGTATTCCGATGACAATAGACATTATTTCCTAGAGGATAGTCCTACTTCATTATTGGGCTCTTCATCATATGTATTTTTTCGGCCCACATTATTAGTCTTTGCTCATTATAGTTTGACGAGTTGCCTCCCCCTACATTGGGACTTTTGAACTGAGGCCCAATGATATGAATACCTTATATTTGCACCAACATTGTTTTATTATTTGTAGGTGGATTCCCTACGTTTGGCCCATCATTAGAAATTCCAACATAAGCGCTAATTAAACATCAATAGAGTTCTTAGTTGAGGGACAGGAAAGAAACAACTTAATTAAACTTGACTATATCATTAGACTACAACATTAGAGTACATCATACTTCCATAAGAAAAAAAATTATGCATGTTGTATGTAGGGATTACATGATAAAAAGGCATCAATCCAAAAGCTCTTAAATGGTTAAGGGACCACAATGTCAGTAATGGAGGAAATGGACGTTACTGGCCATGGTTACTGTTACAATCAGCGATGATGTCGGTGGTGAACTCTTAAATGGAAATTCAACGTTGGAGTAGTTAAAGTAAAGGAAAGTGGAAACCGATTAAGAATAAATAAAAAGTGAAGGAAAGCGGAATCGACGAGAAGAGCACGAGGGAGATATGAATTTGGAGGGAAAATAAATGTACAGAAAGTGTAGTGTGCTGGCATATGGCGGTAAAAAAATTTATTGTAGTAAAGAGTAAGGCCACAACGCGGGCCTAATACGTTGGGCTTGAACCATGCTACATTTTGTTTATATTACCAAAAATTAATAATAAAGGAATGAAAATGTTGTAGGGCCTAATACATTGGGCTTGAACCACAACAAGAAAAAACAAGATTAGCTAGGGAAAAATCCGTAGTTAATCCCTAGCTAATATTTGGACGCTAATTGCTATGGATTTTTTCGTAGCTAATCCGTAGCCAATCCCTAGCTAAATTCCCTAGCTAATTCGTAGCTAAATTCCCTAGCTAAGCCGTAGCTAATCCCTAGCTAAATTCCATAGCTAATCCGTAGCAATTCCCTAGCTAAATCACCCCTTTCGACAATTGCCGCCGGTGACCTCCTCCACCGGCCTCCACCAGCCCCCTCCGCCGACGGTCGCCGATGACCTCCTCCACCTCCCCCACCGGCCTCCGGCGGCCCCTCCGGCGACCACTTTATATTTCTGAAAATGGTCCTAGGAGGACTTGAAGACGGAACATCATGGATGGTAACATTTACACCAAACACTAGGCCATTTATCACTTTTTGATTTATTAATGTAAAACATTTTATATATATACATATAATAAATTAGATAGGGATTTTTTCCCTAGTTAATTAGCTAGGGATTAGCTAGGGAAATCCGTAGCTAAATTTTTCCGCCTTTTCGCGCCAAACTTTTTTACTAAATTAGCTAGGGATTAGCTAGGGATTTTTTTTCCCTAGCTAATCCATAGCTAATTAGCTAGGGAAATTTTCTCTAGCTAATTTCCATAGCTAAATCAATTTTTTTCTTGTAGTGAACCTTGGTACATTGTGTTTATATTATCAAAAACTAATAATAAAGGAACTAACCTTAACAACATAAATGAAGGATAAAAGTACTTGGATTACAATAAACAAAGTTTGCATTAAGATAAGCTTGATTCAAGGTATTCTTGCAAGGCTAGTATTAGAGAGATGAGCAACTTGATCAACATGTCCATCTCTCCCAATGAAAATGCATCGCGTTGATCTTGTAATTTTCGGCTTCGAAGATTTTAAAATGCCAGACATCATAATCCCGGACACTATTTGTGTGATACCAACTTGTATTAATCCATTCATCCATGATTAGCAGCATAGGAACATTATTCACTGCAAAGGCAGGACCCTCATGGATTAATTCCCATGAGTTGATGTCACAGGAAGCAGCATCAAATGTCCAAAGCTGGGAAGTGTCAACATATCTATTATCATATAATAATAATCTAGCCTTCCCTCTATAAGTGACCAAGATACCACTGTTTCAACTTCCTGAACTTGCTACAGGGATATGTTTGAAGGAATCATTATGTGTGTCATACACAAACAAAGCTTCTGGACATAACCAATTGTTATGAAGCCTTTTGGATATCCACACAAGATATCGATCAATATGCAAGGTCATGCTCGTCATCATTGAAACTGGACAAATGGTTTGTTTAGGATTAGTCAAAGTGGCTGACTTTAGGGAGTATTTCATCATACATATGTTATTTTGATCACTCTTATTCTGATACAGCAATATGACGAAATAGTCATCTTCCTCCATGCTGTAAAAGAATCTATAGAGTGTGGTACCTGGATATATAAAATTGAGAATTGTTTCATCGAATAACAAAAAATGTGGGAAACTATTTAAACAAGTGAAAGAAAGTAAAAATCAAAACCTGCATGAACGTGTCTTTGGAAGTCTTGTATCTCTTTATACTGCCTAGTAACTGAGTTAAAGAAGCATAAGGGCCATGACCTTCGAGATTGGAATCTCCGTACACATACAATCATATTCGCAGCACCTATGAAGGAGATCTCTTGGTGAAATAGAGTTTAGGGTACTACTAGATTGGTTATTTTCCTTCTTCGATTGCGGAACAAACTCAATGTACTCTCATTGGAGTCACCAGCATAACAATGCCTTAACACTATGAAGGTTGATGATGATGACGAATCTCTGTTATTCTTCCCGTGTTGTTCATCGAACTCAGAAGAGGAAATTGATCTGTTCCAATCCTTAGAAACTAATTTCATTTCAATGCATGATTTAACATCCACTCGAGAAATAATATTGATAACCAACTCTTCAAGAATGTTGATTCCGTTAGAAAACATGTCGGAAGGCACACCATGAGAAAGATGTATTAGTTTAGGGTAGATGATTAAGTTTGATAGTTTTTGGAAACACAGATACATGTCAAAATTTATCACTAATATCTGTGTAAATAAACAGTAAATAAGTTAACGACATATTTTCATAGTTTTTGGAAACAAAGATGTAATGGCTTGCAACTAGTTAGCTTGAACTATTGATAGTTCCAAATACTGACCCATCCTTCTTTTTTTTTCTTTTATACTTAAAAAATTTTTAATAGTTAATATATCTGTAAGAATTGAAGGAGAAAAAAAATAAATGATTAACAAAATTTATTATATGTTTACATATCTATATTAATATGGCTTTGGAGTTTTTGGTGTCACAAAACCAAAGCGTGACACCAAAAAAATAACTACCCAAGACCACTCACTTCCACTAAATTAACTGCTCAAAACCACTCACTTCCAATAAAAAAAATTATGCACGTCTGATTTAAAAATATAGTTACTATAACCATCTCACTTGCAAAACTACAGTTATTACGCACGTTTGTGTACTACGCACGCTTGTGTACTCCATTCTCTAGCATTTCTTCTCATTTCTTATATTATTTCATTCTCTAGCATTTCTTCTCATTTCCTATTGTGTACTCCAACTACTCTCTGACATTGTAGGCATATCTTTCTTCATGTGGTTAAAAATTTTATCTATTGGTTCTTTCTTATATTCTCCCCTCACAATTAATTCTTTGCCTGCTATCTTTTTCCCTTTTTGTGGTTTGTTTTATTGTAGATCTCAATTCAATATTCAACTAACTCTCATCATCCTATGTAAGTAAAAAAGTAACATCCAAATTTCTTTTTATATTACTTTGATTTTGTTTAATTTATACTTTGATACTTTTTTTCTATTTTATGCCTTTTTTTAATCTATTGAAAAAATTAATTTTATTGCAGATCTAACTCTGCTTGGATTGTATATCAAGTATAGCCAAGATATAGTGTCGAACCAATCTAAATTTATTTCATGGTGATTTCCCTAATTCTTTTATTTCAAAACTAATTCTTTAATTACTTTCGCTTTTCTCAATTGAAACATGATATGTTTCATTTTCTCAATTGAAACGTGATATTTAATTTATTTACTTATCTCAAACTTCTAACATTCATTCCTTTATTTATTCATGGACAGTATGAAGGGAGAACAAAATTGAAAAGTAGTCAACCATCATTTGCTTCTCAAGTAAGTCTCATGTGTCTGGATATTCTTGGTGACCAATTTTTCTTTTGGTTATTTATGCTTGAGAATATATCTATCTATATTAATATGGTTGTGACCCCTTTTGGTCATTGGGGTCACAAAAATAATATTTGTATATCCTTTGTTAACTTTTCTTTTAGATTGGAGTAGCTATTTTATTTACTTAGATAATTTTTTTTCGTATTCATGCTTCCTCTTCTTAGACCTTAAGTATACATTTAATTTTATTACCAATTTGACTTCAACTTTGTTAATTACTTTTATTTTTAAAAATGGGTTAATTTACAAAATCTTAACTTCTAATTCATTTACTAAAATTAATAATTTCAATTGATTTTCCAAAATAAAATTTGAGAAAGAAATTTATAAAAGTTGTTTGTCTTTGAAAAATTAAATTGAAAAATAATAATTAATTGTTAAAAATCTGTTTATATTTAAAAATTTTGAATCAAATATATTCTTAGTCAAAAAATATTAAAAAAATGTATAAATTCACGGTAGTGTATGTGTTCAAATCGAAAATAATGAAAGAAAAATAAAGGGAAGTGAAATTTTTACTTTTATTTAGAGAAATATATTTTAGTCTTCTAATAGTCTACTCTTACCAATCTACATATATTTGAACAGTTAAAAAATATTAGATTTATATTTAATTTCAAGAATAAACAAATTTGTTAAATATTTTCTCTTATTTTACTTTCTCTCTCCCATTATTATTTCACATAACATAATTATATTTTATTTTATTATGATAATTACTCATGTCATAATCCCTCCTTTTACTCTCCAATCTCATCACATTCTATATTTTATTTCGTTTATTAATTATAAATTAATTCTTTTTTTATCCCACTGATCAAACAGTAATTAATCTTATATTTTGTCAATTTGTTATCTCATCTTTTTATAAAAAAAAATGAAAATTTGTTATCTTTTCCTTTTAACCAAATCTCCAAAATTCATGTAGGTGGACATGCCTAAATTGCAAAACCAAAATTCTAAATCTAACGAAAATGTTGTCAACTTAGAATCTCCAGAAGTTAACTTAAATCTCTTCTCCACACTTGAAAGATGCCAAAAGATGAAAACAAGCGCCTAATGAGTCTTATCCGCCCTTTATTCACTTAATTACTTCTACATCTAATATAATAAATCTCAATGTTTTATTGCTGTGGTTTTAAAACTTATATTTTCAATTCATCATCCATTAGATATTAGAATTTGTTAGGGCAATCATTAGACGTTATAAACATATCTGTGCCAAAACCTCTATTCGCTTTGTTTTCATATTTGAAAATTAATATTTTTTAGAAGCCGTGAGTGTTGGTTTTTGATTTTTTAATTTTAAAAGAATAATAATAAGACAAATAACTACTTATTATCCCAACTTTCTCTCACCATATAATAACCACCCATTAATTTAATTTTTTCTCTCTCCTCTCCTCTAATAATTTAATTTTGTTGTAATTTTTTAATTACAAATTAGACCTATTTTGTGACCCCAAAAATCAGAAGGGTGCACAACCATATTAGTTAAAAGAAAGAAGCATGTGACTCAGAGCATGCCTAAAAATATAAGGCTGAGCATGAGTTTACATTGATAATTCACAAAATAAAAAATGTTGAGTGTGCTATAAAATTGCATTTTTCCAACTACCTAAGTTTCTTTTTCTTTCTTTATTTTTCCTACAACAATTGAAAAAGAATAAACAGAGATGAATTGAAAAATAAAAGATAAGCCCAAAAAAAAAACATGTCCCATTCTGGCATCTAAATTAAAATGGTCAGTTTGAGTTATGAAAATTCAAAAGTGTAAATGGTAAACAATGATTTTTTTATTTAAATAAATTTTTTAATAAATAATTATGAGTGAGTAACCAGCGACAACAATAGTTTGTTTAGATATAGCCAAATGCCACTATCATAGAATGTGGAAAGTTATTTGATTTAGTAGAAAATAATAAATTTCAATTAATAATGTGGAAAGTTATTTTATCATGCGCTATTTAAATTAATTATTCTTATATTTTAAAATAATAAAATCAATTTTAAAATTCATTTACTAATGTCATGATCCCTATTTTTTCTCTCATAGATCTCCTCATATCTATATATCTATATATCTATATATATATATATATATATATATATAAATAGTAACATACCTAGCTCCAATTCTTGCCACATAGGATTAATGCATTCTTTGCTCAATCAACACCTCATACCACAAAATTTTTAATTTGAGGAAATAAATCCACATGTCGTTTAATATACCACCTAAGAGCCAAATTAATCGCCATGTAATATAAGATACGCATACGTGGCATTGTCTAATGCAATATATTCTGATTTACTAAGTCATAAAAATTTAAATTGATTTTAACATTTGCAATTAATGAGGAATTGATACATTTTCATATCTGATTACAATCAACATTAAATAGTCCATGATATATGCTGTAATTTATTGTGACGCATTAACTAGATGATTCCAATCTCAATATTCCCACTTTAAACATTTGCAATTAATGAGGAAGTGATACGTTTTCATATCTGAGAGTAGATGTTCAGTGGTACGGTAGTATTGAACTTCAGTACATCCCTCCAATCAATTGGTCCTTAAACCATTCAAGGTGGGTCCTAATTAATGTGAGTTTTTATTAATATTAACAAATGGCACTACATTATTGGAGGGATGCACTAAAGTTCAGTGGTACAGTACCATTGAACTTTTATCCCATATCTGATTAAAATCAACATCAAATAGTCCATGATATATGTTGTAATTTATTTCGATGCATTAATTAGATGATTCCAATTTCAATATTCCCACTTCTTTTCAAAATGCACTATAAATATCTATTCCTCATTTTTTTGTAGACGGTGAATTCTTCTTCCTCTGTAACACTAACTTATATTTGTAAGTACTGTTTCTTTCTTTATTCACTTATTTCGTACTCTGAAGAGTTCGGTCTACATCTACTTGCTTCTGTATTTATCTGTCTGTCTTTGAACACTTTTCAATTTATATTTTATACCTCACTGTAATATCTTATCAAAGAAGGTGAAAATTGCAAAGCATTTGTGTAGATCTCAACAAATATTTTTTATTAATTATTTTTCACAAATTTTTCCAAATTCATTTTTTGAACAGAAATTCGCTGAATCATGGATCAATTTATTGATGCTGTAGGCATAGTTGACAGATCTAAGACTACATGGAAGATAAAGGTCCGGGTCTTGCGTTTGTGGGAGACATCTCCCTATCCGAAAACATGCCAACATAATGCTCTTGAAATGGTTTTATGTGACAGAAATGTATTTTTCTCAAATTATTCTTTTGTATTCCACATTTAACAATTTTTTTTTGAATTTCTTATACAAAACGATAAAATTTTTTTGACGTTGCTGTAATAATTACAGGGATCTAAGATAAATGCTTCGATTAAGAGTGCTTTTTAAAGCAAATTTAGGAATATATTATGTCTCAATTCAACGTTGTATCTGCGAGTAGCTCTTTTCGTCCCACCAGGCATGCATTTAAGCTGAATTTCATGTTCCAAACTCGAGTAGCACTTTCTGATGATGATGGTTCTATTCATCATTTTGGATTTTCTTTTGTTGAGGCACAACGAATCATATATGGGAGCTTGATCCGAATATATTAGTTTGTATATTCTTAGATTAACTTTCTCCATCATAATGAAATCTCTCACAATATTTTTTTAAGTGAAGACCGATTTTTTGGAGACTTATCAACATCATCATGATTTTTTGATTTGCAAATGTGATTGGTCGCGTTTATAACATGTCCCAAGTTCATCAGTCTTCACCCAATGACTCAAAGAACAAGCGCGCTACAGTTGACATTGAAGACGCTGCATAAGCCTTTTTTTTTTTACATTTTAACATCAGTCCTATGTCATATATTAACAAATATCTTTTTTTCAGAAAGACTAAGATGGGGATCACTTTATGGGGGTCGTATGTTGATCAAATTGTAAATTTTGTGTCCAAAGGTTCTTAAGGACCCGTTGTTATTGTATGCCAATTTTGTAAGATTAAGGAGTACGCTGGAACACGATCATTGTCCAATTCAATGTATGCTACTTGCATCCTCATCAACTCTGATGTTGAGGAAATAACACAATTCCACGAAGGTCTTCTTCCTTAAGATCGTAACACCCTGTTCAATCCCGTTGTCGGTCCTGCGTTTCTGACAACTTCCCCCATTGAAGCAGCTTTCTCTGGGTGGGCACTTTCACCTGTTGACCTTTTACAACATTTTGGAAACGGTGATGTAATATGTGTTATTGCACAAGTTCTTCAAGTTAATAAAGAAAAGGGTTGGTACTATGACGCGTGTCACAAATGCCAAAAAAAACTGGAACCTGACGGGGCGATCTTCTTCTGCCACACGTGCAGTAAATTAGTTAATACATCAATTAAACAGTATAAGATTTAATTTTACATGTAAAATTTGATTTGGATGGAAAACACAAAAAGTATTTATGACCCCTTTTACTTATAGGTACAAGATTGAAGTAATTGTTTGTGATGAATCCAGGATTGCAAACCTGACCGTTTTCAATCACGATGCTTTTAACTATCATGGTATAACTACTACTGATCTTGGGGTGGAATCAGTGAAGGTTTATTTAAGGAGTACGCTGGAACACGATCATTGTCCAATTCAATGTATGCTACTTTAATGCATGTTTACAGAATGTGGAGGACAATGATGGGTGGCCTAAAAAGCTTGACAGCTTTGTAGGAAAGAAGTTTATTTTCATGGCTGGGATTAAGGTTTCAGAGTGGAATGCTTTCACATCTTTAACTGTTCAGAAGATGACATATATTGATTTTTAGAATGAATTTTTAAATTCAAATATTGATTCACAACCAAAAACCTAGAAACATGTTTAGGTTCCTCTTATGTACCCTACAAATGTCATGTATGTATGCTAATTATATTGGGGTAAGGGAGGGGTTTGACCGGCTGGACCACTAGGGTCCATTGTCGACCGGCGCCGCCGACAGGTCGGATTACGATGGCACGTGCCACCGTACACGGCTGCCGGCACTGTCGTCGACGGTCGCCAGTCGACGCATTTACGACGGCTGGCACCGCCATGTGCCGCCACCAGTCGACTGCTGGAAAACCGATGCACGATGGCCGCCGCTGCCGTGCACAGTGGCCAAAGACCGTCGTTGACTGCTTGCTGGTCAACGGCGGGTTGACCAGTCAACGGTCAACTCTGGCTGGTCAACGATCAACGCTGACGGTTGACCAGAACTGGGCATTTTTCTATTGCACTTAAGTTCTCCGTTTAAACTCCGTTTTTATTGATTTTTGTGTCCTTTTTCTCTATTTTTCGAGATCCAGTCAAATATGTTGATATGTTGGACTGAGTGGGAGTTTAATATAGGCATGTGGCCACTTCTTTACTCCACACTCATGGACAAACGGAGGAAACAAACAACATGAGTCTGTTGTCTAAATTGTTTAAATGAATGAGAACTTTAATAATATGTGACTATTTAATGGGAATTGCAAATCGGACATTGAAATACGTATGTATACTGGTTTCCCATATGATGAGGGTGATTGACCTAATTTCTTGATTTTGGGGTCCAATTATACATACATCCGTCTTGTCTTGACTGCGACTTCTCTTACCGTGCATTGTGTAATAATATGTTATTTGTTATTTGTGCTTGTGTCGAGATTGTTCTTTGACTGTTAGAATGGAATCAATAGTAGCTGATCTCAACAAAGGAGATAAGCTCAATGGGGACAACTATGACATATGGCACAGGAAAGTCCAATTTCTGCTAGAGGAGCAAGAAGTGATAGAGGCTATACGTAATGTCATGGTTGAGCCTAGTGGGGAAGGTCCTGCTCAACAATTGAGACAGGACACAGAGTCTTATCGCACGTGGCAGAGAAAGAACTCTATAGCTCGTATCCTATTTCTTAGCAGCATAGAAAACGACATTATGTGTCAATACGAGCACTTCCTCACGACATTTGAAATGTGGAATGCACTGCATGATAGGTTTGGAGGCATTTCGGCCACCAAATTGAGACGTTTGACCATAAAGTTTGACACTTACAAGTTGCGTCCTGGAAAAGATATGAGGACACACTTGAGAGAAATGTCAAACATGATTAGGGAGTTGAATACAGCTGGTCACTCCCTTACTAATGAACAACAAGTTCAAGCTGTAATCAGATCTCTTCCCTCCTCTTGGGAGTTCATGAAGGTTAACTTAACACACAATGACAGTGTTAAAACCTTCGATGATGCTTAACACCACCTGTTGTTGGAGGATGAGCAGCGTGAGGCTGCAAAATCCCCTGAGTCGAAAGCCTATGTGGTTGAGACTTCTAAAACAAAAGGTTTCAAAAGCAAGGGCAAGGGGCCCCAAAAGAATGGTGGTGGGAAGAGTGCGCCAAATGGCAAGAAGTCTCAATTCAAGAAGAGAGGAAAAAGGGGGAAGAAGATTTTGACTAAGGTCAAATGTTATGCGTGCTAGCAATTGGGGCACTATGCGCGAGATTGCCCGCAACAACCTAAGGTATCTTCCTTTTCCCATAATCATTTTGTTTATGTCTCTAGTTCTGCTTTTATAGCTGATAGTGAATCTTTGTGGACCGTTGATTCAGGAGCACCAGACCACATAGCTAGAGATCGTGAGTGGTTTATGGAATTCTATCGTTTGCCTGAAGGGAGCAGACGTGTCTTTGTGGGAAACAATGCGTCATTAGAAGTCAAAGGAATAGGCACTTGCAAGCTTGAGTTGCGTGGAGGCCGTACTTTACTTTTACATGATGTATTATTTGTTCCAGACATTAGGCTGAACCTTTTATCAGTTGTTTCTCTTTTGAACCTAGGATTTAGAATTGTTTTTGAGAACAATGCAATTAATTTCTTTCATAATTCTGTTTTGTACGGATCTGGTTTTTATGACAAATGATTTTTGGTTTTGGACCTTGAATTACCTTATCGCAATTTTCATAGTTGTTTTGCAATATCTTCTTCTAACGTTGATATATCTACTTGGCATGCGCGTTTAGGACATATTGGTCTAGAACGCATAAACACGTTAGCAAAAGAAGGGTTGTTATGACAAACCCAGAAAATTGAAATGCCAACTTGTGAACATTGTCTTGCAGGCAAAGCAACTAGAAAACCCTTTGGTCATGCCACCAGAGCTGAGTTTCCATTGCAATTAGTCCATTCGAACATTTGTGGTCCGATGAGCGTGAGGGCGAGGCATGGGGCCTCATATTTCATCACTTTCATAGACGACTATTCCTGTTATGGTCATGTTTACTTGATCTCCCGCAAATCTGAGGCAATTGATTGCTTTAGACTATATCTAAGCATGGTTGAGAATCAAACCTCTTGAAGCATTAAGGCTTTGAGAATAGACCGTGGGCGAGAATATCTCTCAGATCAGTTCAGGGAGCTATGTGATGAAAAGGGAATAGCCAGGCAACTGACTATACCACACACTCCTTAGCAAAATGGAGTTGCTGAAAGGAGATATAGAACCCTCTTGGAAATGGTTAGGTCTATGATGGCTCAAGCAAACCTACCTATCTCGTATTGGGGAGATGCTTTGTTTACAGCTTCTTTCATACTTAACCGGCTTCCCTCTAAATCTGTGACTAAGACACCCTACGAGATGTGGTCAAGTAAACAACCTGACCTAAGTATGCTGAGACCATGGGGGTGTGCAGCATACGTTCATGATCCTTCTCACAAACATGGGAAGCTTGGCCCTAGAGGCAAGAAATGTATCTTTATTAGATATTCTGATCACTCAAAGGGGTATGTCTTCATTGGAGAAAATGAAGATGGTTTTATCACAGAGTTTGAGTCAAGGGATGTTACAAACCTTGAAAATGATTTCCCTAACCGGGGTGATGTGGAACGTTCTGTGGACCTCTATGAGGAAGAGGACAACCGGCAACCCACACGAGAGGTTGAGGAGCGCTCAAGCGCACCTCCCGTTGCTTTGTCTAGTGGGAGAGCTGCTTATGAGGAGCAAGTCTACCACAATGCACAACCTAGAAGGAGTTCTAGGACTGTAGTTCCACGTCGTCGTTACGACATCGAAGGGGAAGCTTTAATCGTTTCACCTAATGATGGAGATGAGCCAAGAACCATTAAAGAGGCTCAAGAAGTCAAAAGATAGTTTCATCGTCCTATCTTTGTATGTAGACGGCATACTACTGGCTGGAAGCAATATAGAATCTGTTTTAGCCACCAAGGAGTGGTTGTCCCATCATTTTGAAATGAAGGACATGGGTGAGGCTGAGTACATTCTAGGAGTCAAGATCTATAGGGATCGCTCTAAGAAGCTACTCGCGTTGTCACAAGAATCCTATATAGAGAAGATTCTTGAAAGATTCCGCATGAAGGAATGCAAGCCCATTGATACCCCCTTAGCAAAAGGCGAGAATTTAAGTCTTGCCCAGTGTCCTCAGACTCAATCCGAAATAGAATCAATGAGAAATGTTCAATATTGCTATGCAGTTGGGAGCCTGATGTATGCCATGATGTGTACAAGGCCCGACATAGCTTTTGCAGTAGGCCTTGTGAGTCGATATCAGTCAAATCCAGGAGAGGCACATTGGAAAGCCCTGAAGAGAATCCTAAGGTACTTGAGAGGCACAGCTAACTACTGGTTATGCTATTAGGGTAGTTACCAAGACCTAGTGTGTTATACCGATGCTGATTAGGGAGGTGATTTGGATCAAAGGAGATCTACGTCTTGGAGTAGCAAGAAACAACAATGCATTTCTCTGTCTACCATGGAAGCAGAGTTTGTTGCATGCTCATCAGCAGTGCAAGAAGCAATCTGGCTAAAGAGGTTTTTAGGCCATTTGGGTGTCACAGACAAAGTTGATGATCCAGTGACACTGTATTGTGATAGTCAGGTAGCTATTGCATATACAAAAGACCCCAAGTACCATGGAAGGACCAAGCACATAGATACGAAGTTTAACTTCATACGTGACATTATATCACAACAGCAGATCACCCTGAAGTATCTATCTACGCATGAGATGTTGGCAGATCCGATGGCAAAGCCGATACCTAGAGATGTGTTTGAGCGACACGTAAGATCTCTAGGATTATGTAGGATAGGGTGATTTTACAGTTTATTTTGTTAAACTATTATGACATATGGACATGTTATGTATTTTCTTTTCTTGATTATTTGTAATAAAGAGTATTATTTTGGACATTTTTTTTTTGTTTATGTCTTGCAATAATTGGGAATTGAAAATATTTATTACACAATACACGAACATGTCGTACAGGCAAGGAAGGTTGACTCTCACACGAGTAACCGCCTTGGACACACATGTGGTGTGGGCCAAGATGAGATTTTGATGTTCTCCTATGAACGTTACACAAAGATAATGTGAGTATCTATGTGTCGCCAAAGGGCGTCAAGCGTTGGGCAAGGGAACATTACGAAATAAGTCTCCCTAATGAGTAAGGATGAGATCCAATGGAGAACCATATGTGGATCGAATTATGAATAAGTAGTTATTCATAATGCCTGTAGCCAGACTTGAGAGCTCCACTCAGCGCCATGGAAGGCGAGCAGAGTGCGGTAGCAGTCTCAGGACAGATTCTAGGTGAATCTGGGCTAAGGTCTGTGTGGTGCAAATAATCAGAGGATTAAAATCGACATACATTGAGATGCTCCACAACATGCGATTCATACCGCATGTGCTTTGAGAACCGCAAAGGGAAGCATGTGAATAGATCCCTGCTTCAATGTTGTGTGAGTCCCAGAAAGGATGGAGAGATCCTCCTCTTTTTACTAGTACCCTTATGTACTTTGACTCTGTTATAGAGAGACGAGGTGGTGCATGCTACTTTGATGTGCTTTCAAAAGGCTATGGCAAAATATGGCCCTATGAAATACTGTCAGGAAAGCAACCATCTTTGATTGAAGTGACAAGAGGGCGAAAGGGAGATTGTGTTGACATTTACATGAGTGATAATATCCGAGATCGATCCATTATGTGAATCTCATGTGGAGGAGCACATATATGTGGATACCTATTGCTAAATGAGAATAGTTAAAGTCCTAGTCTTGCAAAGACTTAGAGGGGTTGGACTAGCCATGTATTTGGACACGTCTAGGGGACCTATAGCATTTTTTTTATAAGACAGATGGTCCTATCATTATACTTTTTGGGTAGTAGCACCACTTATAGCTGGGCCTTAACAAGTTTCTAGTATAAGGCTCCCACAAGTCGTGCCAAGCGATCACCACTGACGCGGAGTATGAAAAGCAACGACGAGAAACGAAAATAGAGAATTCCTTTGTGATAAGGATAATCATGGGCCTCCCATCATGTGCGAGTGGGAGTATGTTGGATATGTTGGGTTCTTCGAGGCTAAATATCCGCCCATGGGGGAGTCCGATCGGGTCGTGTGATATGACCCGTTGGAAAGTTCACAGAGAGACGAACAAAATGACACCAAGATGACTCTCATCGGAGATCACACGAGCCCGTACTCGTTGCCCAAAGTGGGCTAGGTGATCATGGTTTTATCATGATGTTTTGTTCAATTTTCCAAGTCCCACATCTGACAAGTCATAGATGGGAGCTCTCTCATCCTCCTATAAATAGGATGGACTCTCCACCATTCAATTTGCTAATTACTCTCATATTTCTCAAGGGAGCTCTTTTATTAGAGAACCCTATACAGTTTTATTTCTTTAGTTGCTTTTTCGCGATCAGTCGTGGAAAACATTTTTGTCTCTAGTAGACAAAAATAATCGCTCGGTGGGTTCGAGGGTCGAGGTTCGAGTTCGAGCAGGTCCCTCGGTGGGTTCGAGGTTCGTGGTTCGTATTCGAGTAAGTCCCTGGTGGAGCGGAGTCTCTAGTATAGGTGTCCAGGTTGGTAATTTTTCCGCTGCTATTTAATTATTTATTTCGGTCCCTGTGGGGCGGGTCTTGGGGACCCGCAACCCTACAGGTACGTAATAGATCAAGTCTTATAAGTTTTGATATCTAATACTGATGGTCGTCCTCCAAACAAGACATCAAATATAGTTTACAGAGAAGTTTTTCAAAATGTCAAGTAATAAATACGATGTATAATTGCTTTTCCTATATTTCTATTTCTGATTGTTAGATAGCACATTTGCATCTTTATCTTTTTTTTTTTATTAAATTACATTTTCTTATTAAGCCTAATGTGGACGAAATTTTCCCCTTTTATTGTTCACTACAACTTTATATTTTGGTTTTCAAATTTCAGAGAGTACAAGTACGTTTATGGTTTACTTCATTAGGATTAGGATAATAATCATAATTAAATTTTAATGCATTTGTGTAATGAAAATTGAATATACATGTTTAATTATACGCCTCCCTTTATATTTCCATCTAAGTAGATACAAATATGTTAGTTCTCTATTAATAATTTTGAATTCTATATACTATTTTACATTACTATCATGGCAACTTTTAAAATTTCCTGTGCATGTGCACGGGCCAAAAACTAGTTCTATAAATAATTAAACTAGAGAATTATATTGTGTAACAACTCATCTGTATTCATGATTTTAATGGTATTTAATTATTTTTAATATTTAAAATAAATAAAGTAGAGAATATTATACCCACATGTCCTATAAAAATTGCCACATGCCCACTATCATTGAATGTGGAAAATTTATTGATTTAGTAAAAAAGAATAAATTACAATCTACTTCCTCTCCCTCTCTCACGCTATAAAATACCTTTAAAAAATTGTGTTATTTTTTTTTAAAAAAAAATTTGTGATAATTTCTTTTTAACAAAATATTGAAAATTCATGTGGTATAATATCAAATTGTGCATAAATTTCAAAACCAAAATAAAAAATTGAAAACTCTTTTAAGTGTTAACTAAATCTTCTCCAAACTTGATAGGTGCTATATATAAGATGAAACACGTCCGTATTTAAAAGTGATTTTAAAGCATTAACTAATTTTAAAATATTATTTTCTATATAAATTAAATATACAATACCAAATGATAATGAATTAAATTAGATAGTTTCTAGAATTTTTAAAAAATTTATTTCAAAAAATTACAAACAAGCACACAACTAACAAATTTTTTTTTGTATATTTTAAAATTTAGACAACTGTGCGTGTTGTCTTTTAGGAGAGAGATGTGAGGTTCAAACAAAATTTTTATCTTTTCAAAGTGTAATATCCCCTCTCTTTAGTTTATAAACTTCTTCTTATTGCTTTTTTTAATAAATACTTACTTTTAACTCAAAATAAACTATTGTGAGAAGTATCATAATTATTTTACAAAATTAATAATTTCATTAATATATAAGATTAACATCCAACACCCACTAGGGGTGTTCATAACCGAAGAAAACCGATACCCCGTAACCAAACCAAACCGAACCAATTTAAAACCGTCGAAAACCGACCAATTTGCGGTTTAGTTCGGTCTGAGAAGTTCGGTTTTTTGCAGTTCGGTTCGGTTTTCGGTTCCAAGAGCTGTGTGACCAAACCGAACCGCATAGTTTTCTTTTTCTTTTTTATTTAATATTTAATATATATTATATTAAAAAAAATACTAATATATCACATAGGAAAAACGATGCGTTTTTCCTAGGCTCCTCTCAGACTCTCAGTTATGAAAAATGCTATGTAGATTGAACCCTAAAACAATTTCTTCAGTCGCTGCTCGTGTTCTACTCGTTGCTCTCATTGGTGGCGGTCAACGTTGCTCGTGTTCTCACCGTCGTCGTCATCACTTCTCAATACTACGGCGACACATGTAAAAAATATCAAATGGGGTTTAGCTTTAGTTCGAGGTGTCCATACTGTCTATGTCCAAAATAGGGTGCTCATTAACTCTGCGGTGGCATCCTTGTTCGGTTATGATTGAATGCCATAGTGTTGTGAAGGCCCATATACTGGATTGTAGTTAGAATTGTGTTTAGAAGTCTTTATGAGCATTATATTTGTATATGGGAAATTATATTTTTGAGGTAGCTAAAGTCATGACGAGTTTTTAAAGTTTATTGTTTTTTAATAGAATTTGGTGATAAATATGTGGAGAGAACTGTGAACCAATTTTTTAGAACAAATGAAAAAAAGGAAGACATGTGAGTATATATGTGTAAGCAAGCTAGCTTGAGTGTTAGATGAACCCAATTGTAAAAGTTAAAGACCAATAAATTAATTTTATGGGAGCCATTAAACTACTCTTGTATTGCCCAACATAGACAAACTTAGAAGATTTGGTTTAGGATTCAAAATTAATGAATCTTCTCTTAATTTCAACTTTGTTCCTGATTTGCATTTTACTAGTTTTTACTATGTTTTTTCTTGAAGTTTAATTTTAGAACTAGTTTGATTTTCTTTAGACTAAGTTTGAAAGAACAATCCAATCCTCATCTATTTACTTTGACTGCAACTTTGTTTGATTGTCACTTAGTTGGTTATCTATGATTTTATCTTATTAATGAAAATGTTTTGTCATTTTCTTGTTATTTGATGATAATGTTATCTATAATTGTAATGTTAAAGTTATCTATCATAGTATTATTTTTGTTGTGATTTTGTCATCTTGTTATATGTTTGTCATTCATTTGTTATTTGTCAAATTAAACCGTTTAAAATCGCCAAATCAAACCGCTCAAAACCGACTATTTATGGTTTGGTTTGGCACTGTAAAATGAAACCGCCCAAACCAAACCGCTCATATAAAAAGTGTTTGGTTTGGTTTGAAAATCCTTTCAAACTGCCCAAACCGAACCGACGAACACCCACTAAAAAAATTAGTTATTACTAATTTATGTTGCTAAATTGTATTTTTTTAGGTTTAATCAGTCATGGAATCACACAACCGTACAGAACAAAGTCGGATTAGACAGCAAAGAAGTCGTGCATCAATGGCCGATGAACAAAGACATGAATACCTTACACGATGACATGCTAATTATCAAGCAAGGAGGGCATTAGGTGTGTTCATTTACGAAAACACAAATATTGCATACTACACACATGTATATAAAATGCTAAATTTTATAATTAATCATCTCTCTCTCTAGGGACAATATCTCAACAAGAGCAACGACTGAGTAACCAGCGACAACAATACCAAACACAAAATAGTGAGCATAGGCAAGATTTGTTGTCTAGGAGGCGTACAAATTAAATATTCGACGTAGACAACCAACTTCTGTATAGGATATTCCTGAGGGCAACCAAAGAAATATCATCCCTGGTATTTTTGAAACTTTTATTAACCAATAACAAATACTGGCAAGTGTTTCAAATAAATAGTTCAATTCAATTTCATGAAAAATAACCTGCAAATTCATTGTAAGAAAACATTGTCTATTAAATCCAATTTTATGTGGTATGCATTTCGAAGACATTCCATCATTTTTATAACTGTGAATGTACTTACTATCAATAACAATGTGTATATAGATTTGTAGATATTGAAAAGTTTTAGGTCCAACTAAGGTTTAGAGTCGAAACCAATTGGTTAAATCACAAACCTAATGCGCAAATTCTGCAATCAAACATGCATGATAGACACATTAGGTGTACATATAATAATTTTATTTAACAAAATACTCTTGGTCAACTGTTTCTGACCGTGTACATTTCACATTTGTTCACGTCTATCAAGTTCTATTATACAATTACCTTTGTGACTTTAAATACTCATTCATATTAAACTCATGTGTTAATTAATACACAAAAACATCAACAAGTACACAAAATGAACACGTCGATATAGTTATTACTGATTCACGTCCACCAGTTATTAGAAGGAGGAGGAACAATAGAAATTGTGCTAGAGATTTTCATGAATCAATGGGCATCACTAAATCTCATCTTAGCGAATCAACTACATGCCCATTCTGTGGTGCACGTCTTTTACCTCATGAAAGCTCAGATTTTTGTTGTCTCAATGGACGAATATCATTGCCCGCAATGGCGGTACCTCCAGAGTTATTGAGCTTCTACAACGATGAGACTGAAGTTGGTAGACACTTCAGGCAACACATACGCATGTACAATCATATTTTTGCATTTACCTCAATGGGAGTACATCTAGATGGCGATTTAGCTAATGGAAGAGAGGGTGTCTACTCATTTCGTGCACAAGAAGCAATCTACCATAAGATTGGTGGGTTCTTACCTTCTTCAAGTGAAAGGCCGAGATTTCTGCAATTGTATATATATGACACCAATAATGAAATAAACAATCGAGCTGCAGAAAATCCATGAAAATCTAGCTAAAATCAACATGAAAAAGAAAAGGAGAAAGTGGAAGAGAAAGAAAGAACTCCTTATATGTGTCCCAATGCCCTAGCCTTCATGAAATCTCCTCTAGCCCAAGAAGTTTAGCTCTCCATGTTGGTGAAGGAAGCTCTACCAAGCTCCAGCCCTCCAATGGTAGCCACAGATGAAGGTGAAAACAAGAAAAATGGTGAAGAAGAAGAATGGAAATGGAAAAGATGGAGACGGATGAGAGAAAAGAGATGCAAAATGTTGAGGGATGAAGGAATTATGATGGAATAAGGTTTTTTTTCAGCTTATAGGTCATTTTAGGGCTGATTGGACGAGTTACGCACGACTCGAAATGGCCCAAAACAAATTTGTTGATGAAATTCGCGCATCAAATCTGAAGTACTCGCTGGCAGAGGGTAACACAGTATAGGTGTTTTTCTGCTCTGCATCTTAAGCCGCGGGCATGAGTTATGATCCTGAAGTTGATATCCTTGTTAATCTTCTTTTGTATGACCTAGAAAACATCCAAAATCAATTGTGAAAGTCCCAAAGATGATCAATCAAAAGCACAATAATTAAAACTATGGAATTATAACAATTTAAATATTAAAACCAAGGAATTAGCAAGATTGCAATTTAGTCCCTAATTACTCGAAAATAATGTCTACACAAGCTATATGGCTCAATAAATTCTATAAAATCATGCCAAATAGCATCAAATAGTAGGAGTAAATATGAGTGTTATCAACTCCCTCACACTTAAACCTTTGCACTCCTAGGCAAAGCATTAGAAAAAAAAGTCAGTCAAGGAATGTACCGTCACAATGAAATTCTAATAAGAATCAAAGACGAATGCAATCAATTTGTTGATCTCATTCTCAATCAAACAAAAATGGCAAAAATAAGCATGTGTAACAGTTAATAAGAATGTACAACTGATCAAAGAATATAATGACTTTCTTTCCTCACCAACGCTGGGTTATTTCACTCAATCTACTTGTGTCGCACTCAACCATAAGCTTGTAATGTTTCTAAAGTATCTACTACGAATGCATTACTAAGAAAGATCAAGAGGTCTTTAGGCTTGTAGTGTTGGATGAATGGCTAAAAATGGAAGTGGTCTATACAAAAAGAATAAACAAGAACAAAGCATTTAATAATGATAAATTTCCAACTCAACACATGCCTATTCACAAACTATCTAATCTTTCACTCTCAATTTACAAGGAAATGTCTTATTTTGGATCTTTATTCTTTCTTTTATTTCTATTATTTTCTTTTTCTTATTTTCTTTTCCTCATTCAATATTTTTCACACATTTTCTTTTCTATTATTCATTTCCTTTTTTAAGTTCCATGCATGACATCCTATATCAAGAGAGTGAAAAATTAAACACAACGATGTGAATAAGTAAGTGTTTGATTAGGACCAAATAAATATGAAAAATGCTTTGGTAATTGCTAATATGTAAGCTCAAAGTGGGGTGTAATGGATAAAAAAGTGTATGGTTTTTGTTTGGGCATGGGTAATGAAATGAATGCCTCTATCACTTCTAACCTAACAATACATAAAAAACTTCAACTCAGAAACAAAACAAGTTCTAGAGAATGCAAACACAAGAAGATATCACTCAATAATGGACAATAAACATATTGTATAGGCTCAATAACTTCCAACAGGGCATTAGCACTCACAATGATCAGTAACACACCTTATCGACTATTAAACATAGTAAAATTGCTAAAGTTGAAAATTTGAGTGAAAACCAATTAACAAGTTGCAATTCGATCCAGAAATGAGTTTGAAAACCAGTGAAACCTAATACAAACTTGAAAATACTCTATCCAATAGCTAAATTAGGTGCAAAAATCCAAGTGTGGAAAAGTTTCTCCAAAAAAAACATTTGGAAAAGCTAGAAAATTTTTCAAAAGTTCTCAAAATTTTGAGCTAACTCAAACAAACAACCCGTGCAAGCAAATATTCTCAAATTTTTGAGCTAAACTCAAACAAACTAGCTAAACTCAAGCAAACAACTGCGCAAACAAATATTCTCAAAATTTTGAGCTAAACTCAAACAAACAAGCTAAACTTAAGCAAACAACCTGTGCAAGCAAATATATTTCTCTCCCCCGCACTTGAAACGAGCATTGTCCTCAATGTTTAGAAGAAGAGCAATGTTTCTCAAGTGCGAAAAAAAAGAAACACTAACAGCAAGCGAAAATTAGAACATCAGGGATCGCCAGTCCAGTCAAATCAATGGAATCATGGCCCAAAATCATAGCATTTAGATAAGGAATCTAAAAACAAAAATTAATATAAACTACTAACAAAAGAAAAACAGCAAAAATCCTACTGGTGTGGTTTCCTCCCCCACACTTATCGCACAGCATAATCAACTAATAAAACATATCAAAACTATGAACATAAGATAAGAGTTGGAAGGAAACAACTTGGCCCTTCAAGGGGGCTTGAAATTCTCTTTGAAAAATTTCAGCTGGTGATAGTAGGCTGCATGCATAGTTCCTTTCTTGTCATTGAATAACTCCACAGCCCCGCAGTGATGCACTTTTGCAATAGTGAAAGGCCCAGAGAATTTCATCTTTCTTGTTCCATTCTTTGCATTGCAACGCTCTACTACCTTCATCACCTTATCACTAGCCTTGATCAACTTTTTCTTGGCCCAATTATCAGGTGGCTTCTTGAATTGTATGTCAACCTTCCTAGGAATAGGATCAGATTTGTGCAGATCTAGCTTAACCACCGGACCATCATTCTTATAACTCACAGTCTTTCCTGCATCGCAAGTAGGAACAAAATTAATCAAATGTTCAAAAGTGTGACTAGAAATAATCAAATCAGAGGATGGAGAAGGGTTCGAAATTGTATTCCCAAAGCTTGGCTTGGTCAGCTCATCAGATGATAGAGTGGCTGGAGTGTGGTCATTTTGCTCTTCAACCTTACTCACAACTTCCAATCCAGTTTCTAGCCTAGCCTGAACACCTAAAACATCACTACACATGCCGTTCTCGACCTCATAATTAGAAATCAAAGAAGAAGAATTTAAAATAGGAGAATGTTCAATGAAAGTAGGTAAATCATCCAATGGATGACTAGGAATATCAACTCCATGAACATATATTGGATTATCTTACGAGGGTAGATCAAAATCATGCAATGGATTACTATACTGCGTATCCACTACTTTTACACCAAAAGTATTATCCTCGCATGGTTGTTTCATCGTCTCATACATATTAAAATTTCCTTTTTCATCACCCACCTCCATAGAAATAGTGCCTTCTCTCATGCTAATTGTGGTATTAGCAATCCTCAAGAAAGGCTTTCCTAAAATGAGGGTGGAGTCATGAGACGATGAACCATCCATGTCTAACACAAAAAAATTTGCAGAATTAATAAACCCCCAACTTGCACCAATAAGTCCTCTACTATCCCATCTGGTCTCCTAATAGTTTTATCAGCTAAACAAAGATCACAGGAGTAGGATGTAATGTCTTTAAACCTAAGGACACCTATACACAGATTTTAACATAACATTAATAGTTACGCCTAGGTCTAAAAGAGCTGCACCTGTAGTGACTCTACATATTATGCAAGGAATAGTAAACGACCCTGGATCAGGACATTTCACAGGAATTTGGGGTCTAAATAGTTCAGATACATTATAACTAACTTGAACCCCATCTTTTGGCCTAAATTTTCTTTTAGTTGTACACAAGTCCTTAAGGCACTTTGCATACTTAGGCACTTTCTTAACTAAGTCAAACAAGGGAATATTCACTTCAACTTTGCCATACAAGTCTAGAATCTCCTTATCATTTTTATTTTCATGGTTTTTCTCACACAAAAGATAAGAGTTAGGAAAAAGGGAGATCATGAAAATTTACCTCTTTAACTTTTGCTTCGGAAATTCCTTCCTTGCAAGACTCTTCTTTGTCCTTCTAATGGGTTCACTATTTTTCTTCAGTATTCCTCTTTCTTTTACCACTTGTTCTTATTGAAGTGGCTTCTTCATTGGATTGTCAAACCTTTCAGTGGTCTTAGCTTTCTTCATTAGCTCATTTTCCTTTGAGCTCTCACTTTGCTTGGATGAAAGAGGAGGAGGGTCACATTCTATGTTCTCATCTACCTCATCATCTTCTTCTTGTTCAACAAATGTGACATGCTTACCACTCCTAAGGGTAATTGCATTAAGTTTTTTGGGATAGGTACTGTGGATTGAAGGCGTACTACCGCTTGCCTTCGCTTAGAGATCCTGTACACTCTTTGTCAGTTGGGAGACAAACTCACTCAAGCTATCGTGGTTAGTTTCATATAAAACACCTTAGAGAATACATTGGATAGGTGTGTCTCACATTGCTTCCCAAAGTCAATTATTCGACTTTCCATGGTAGCCATTTGATTCTTCATGGAGGCTTCATGGTCTACCATTCCCTCTAAGAGTAGTTGCATATCATTTTTCTTAGGAGAGGAAACTTGCTCATATGGTGTAATCATGGTGGGACTGTGATCTTGAGAGTTGGGTGAGTGGATTTGTAAGCTCGAACTGACTCCTTGAAACCCAAAATTACATTGACTGTTATTTCCCCCACACTTAGAATTTAAGTAAGAGTAGGGTACCAAAGATTGAGATTGCCCGGCCCTTTGTTGAAACAAGTTTGAATCTTCTTGAAATCTGCTTGGGCAATTGGTTGTCAAATGCATCGGAGAGCCACAATATGAACAACTTGCGGTGATAATGGCAAGTTGTTGAGGTTGAGTTTGTTGAGTTGAAAGTCTCTCAACTGCTGCAGAAAGTTTTCCCAAGTCTCTTACCACTCCTTGTAACATTGGATTTTCCTGTATGGAATCCGCTTCCCTCAAAGATACAGTGTCCCTACTTACTGCATGTTGCAGGTCCAAGCCTATTCGCTTCATTAAATCCCACGCTTCCTCGGGCATCAAGTCTTCCACACAACCACTTGCAGCAGCAGATAAGATTTAGGCATCATGGGGCAAGAACCCATTGTTGAAAGATTGCACCAAGTGCTCTAGCCGAATTTGATGGTTTAAAAAGTTTGAGATCAAGTCCTGATAGTGGCTCCAAAATTCAAAGAAAGTTTTACCAATGTTTTGTTGTGTAGATGTAATTTCCTATCTTGCGGCTATGGCTCTAGTTGATGGAAATTACATCTCAAGGAAGACCCTCTTTAGGGTGGTCCAGGACTGATATGCATTCTCCATGCAGCTTGGTAACCTCATATACTACTTGTTTGCTTTCTCTTCCAAAGTCAAATGGAAATCCTTCAGCATAATATCATTAACCTATGCTCCAACCGGTTTCATTGTCATACAATGCATGTAGAGTGCATTCAAATGCATGTGTGGATTCTCATCTGCATAACCAAAGAATTTAGGGAGTGAGCGAAGTAGTGCACTTTTAATTTCAAAATCAACAGTAAATTTAGGAAATGCACCATGTGGTTGCTAACATTAAAAATCATGTCGAGCCAATTCCCTAATAGTCTTCTTTCTATTGGTGTTATTCTTACCCAATTTCTCATTTATATTTCCAATCATATTCCCACCAAGATTTTCATTAACATTCAAGTCCATTCCTTTTTGAAAACAAGCTAAAAACTATCTAAACTGCATAAACTAACTATAATATAAAAAAAAACAACCTAAAAAGAAATTACACAAGAAAAACGAGAAAAAAAAACACAAAACAAGTCAAGATGAAACCCCTCCTCTACCGGCGTGTGGTGTTGCACGCCAGCAGCGTGCAACACAGAGGAGGACAACAACAACTATGTTTTAAACTAGTGTAGAGTTGTGTCGAAAATCAGCCAAAAAAACAGTGAAAGTTCAACAGAAAAATGCTTCAAACGGACAAAATTAAATGCACTAAAACACTAAAATGAAAGCTATCTATCCTACAATAAAAATAAAAAATCTAAAATAAGAAAGAAATCAAAGATAAACTCCCAAGAAAACAATAAAAACCAACAAAAAGATGAACACAAAGTGGTGCTATCCGGGTCGATTCTATCAGGGAGCCTCTTATGAAGGACAACAGAAAACAATGCAAACTAAGAACAAATTGGGGTTCGTTGTGGCATTTCATCAAACACCTTGTGTACGCTAATTGTAAAGGCAAAAAATGTAAATATCTTTTTGGTATTTTTGGATATAATGAAATCAAGATAAAATGGATAAGTGCAAGGAAGATAAAATGGCCTATTAGAGATTCAATCTAGCTAGTAAGATCAATCCAACATAATCGAGAGTTCATACAAAACCATTCAATTATAATTAACCAGTTATAATTCTCGCTTCATGTGAACCATACAATCCAAGTTAATTAGCAACCTAATCAACCTAAACAAGCAATGATTACCATTCGATTATCGCTTCATATGACAATTCAATTCAAGGTAATTAACTAAAACTAGCTAATAAACTCAATTAAGCAATGGTAATCAATGTCTAGATATGGGTTTCATAATCATTTTCTATTTCAAGTTGCATAAATTGGTCATATTTAGTGATACAGGCCGCCTTAACCCCTTGGTTCCAAATAGCCCAAGTACCACCAGCAAACCCTCTAGCCTAAACTACTTCTTTATGTGTATAACCAAACTTTTTGATTGTGTTTTCCGCTTTTAGGCGACTTCGTCTTGTTTCAAACAAGAAAACTAAATTAGGATTATAGCTCTTTTTAATTTCTTTAAAAGCCAGAAAAAAACTTTTTTCTTGCAGCACCCCTGCAGTTCCAAAAAGTTATCTTCATAATAATTTCAAAAATAATAAGAAAACAGAGAAATTAAGAAGGAGAGGTGGGAGCCTGTGTCTCCCTTCTACTCCCTTTAGCTGCACTCTTTGTTGAACTAGAAGTCTTCTATTGTGGTCTTTTTTTCTTTGCTGAGTCAGGTGACTTATCTTTGACATTACTTCCTTTTTTGTGTTAAGGTATTTTGGGTCTTTTATGTTGTTGTTTCTCCTCCAGAGGCTGCATCTTGTCCAGAGAGCCAAGATCGATTTTTTCATCCACTCCCATATATGTTGTATCACCATTGTTACTTTGTTTAGACTTACCTGTTTTGACAGGGGTGCCGAGAACCATTGGATCTTTGCCACTTATGCTTACCTCTTTCAACTCTGTTGACTCAGTCTCAAAGGTAGGGTTATTCTTTTTGTTTTTCCATTTTTTTTTACTTCATCCCTTTGTTTGGGATTGTCCACCACTTCTTCCTCAAAAATTTCGTCAGGTTCATTAGTCTTATACAGGATTGCAAACCGAGAGCCCTGACTTATACCTTGATTAACCTGATCCTGTTCATTAGCTCTTGGTTTTCTGAACACCGTCATCCACTTACCATATTTTGGCTCACACTCCTTATCCTTGTCCTTTGAAGCTCCTTGATCAATTCATGCTTCCTGCACCTTTTCTGTTTCGTGTTTTTCTTTTTCTTTTCTTTTTTCCATATGCGACAATTTTCTAAATCATGCCCATACACACCACACTCAAAGCAAATCATATGTAAGCCCTCGTACTCGATTTTTCTCACTCGCCCATGAACACAATATTGTGAAAGGAGGGGTTTGCTTAGGTCCAACTCTATACACATCCTAGCAAATTTTCCTCTAACTTGAAGTGCGGTATTAGTGTCAATTTTAATGACCTTACCTATATGATTACCTAATGTATACAAGAATTTAGTATCATACAGTTCAATTGGAAAATCAGGTAGGTGAATCCAGGCTGTCAATTTTTGAATTTGCTCCTCTTGATCAAACAGACTTGTCCAAGGGCGAACTATTAGGTAGTGGTCTAATATTATCCAAGGTCCCCCCATTAAGGCGAAATCTTGATAAGAGTAAGTGTCAAATTTAGCTAAGAAATATTCATTTTCTAGGTCTACCAATTCGATTTCCCCAGTTCTACCCTATAGTTGATTCACTTTTCTTAGCAAGAATTTAAAACCTATAGTCTTACCAAGTAGTTTTATGATTAGTAATTTCTTGAAATGACAATTCAAGATTCTCCACTCCCGTTCGCTTAGCTTAAAGTTATGGCGGTAGAAGACATCCCTCTCCACTTCAATTCCTTTTCCCACCGTGTTTTCAGTTTTCAAATCTGCCTCTTCACTTGAGGAATGAGACTCGTTTTTTGAATCTCCTCCAGTTCTTCACCCTCAAATTTGTTTTCCTCAAATTCCAATCCTCTATTCACATTTTGAATACTATCTCGATAGGATATCTGTTCTCCTTGGCCCTCCATAGGTTGGGAACCCTCACTGTGCATTCTCTGGGGATTCTTCTTTCTGACCCTGTGAAAGTTTCTGTCCCTGTTCTTACTTTTATAGTAAAAATGTATACTCTAAATGTTTTCTGCATAAAAGTGATACCATTATATTTTTTAAACTAGATTAGTACTTGTGCTAAGCTCGGGCACAACTTAACTTTTTTATATAAATTTTATTTTATTTTTAATAATCTAATAATTATTTCTCATTCAAAATTAAAATTAATATTAAATTTAAGTATGCTAAATTTAAAGTAATATTTTATTATTTAATTGATTATTTCACTATTACTATTATTTTTTGAACCCTAAACACTATTATTATTATTATTATTTTAAACTTCATAATTTTTATAAATAAAGTTTTTTGGTAATATAATTTAAAGAGTGGGGAAGTTATGAATTTCCTTGCTATTATTTTTTTAACCCTAAACACTATTATTATTATTTTAAACTTCGTAGTTTTTTTTTTATAAAAACTCATAAATTTCTCTCTTATTATTGTTCATTTTATTTAAAGTTGATTTTCAAATAATAATGAAGTTTTTAAAAATTAATAATATTTTTACGGATAACATTTTTTCTTTCAAAAATTACTTGTTTAATTATTTATTTCTTTGTAAAAAAATGCTTGTTGCACAATGGTTATTAATTTTTAAATTGTAAAGTTTTGACAGTTCAATTATTTTAGTTAATTTTAAATTTTCATTTATATGTTGGTTCCTTATACATAATAAAATGTCTATTAATTAATTTTAATAATGTCAAAAAATTATATGTAATATATATTTAATATTAAATATAAAAATATTTTTCCGTACCCGTACCCTATATTTTTTAAAATTACTGTATCTCGTACCCGTACCCAGCTGGCCTCACATGCGGTTACCTAATCATATCTTCTTGAGACTTAACCTCCCTAACCGCTTTTCCCGCCTAAAGCCTAACCAACCTCACTTACCTTAAGCCTATATAAAGGGGCTCCAAGCCTTCCCAAGGCACATGTACAGACAGACTCTCTCTAATCTCCATCCTCATGGAATCACGCCTAAACAAACTACGTGGACTCTGATCCCACTCATGGGTATGTAGGCGCCGGAACCATTCTCGACTCGAGTCCTTCCTCCCCTAACCTCCCTCTGGGAGCTTTCTCCTCTTTATTTCGATGACCTATTTATTTACCGGAATATCAGTGGCGCCCACTATGGTCTTACTCCGATCGCAATATCATCACCAATCCTTTCTTCAAGATTTCATCCAACATTATCTGCAACGATTCCAAAGAAATTGTAGCATTTTCGGGAGGCAATGGGCACCTTGATCCATCTATTTAATGGAAGATATCTCTTTCATTCTTTTTATCACTTGTCGTTATCTTAATTTAGATTTTGGAGTCCTGCATTAGGTAATCCCTTTATTATCATGGATCTTCAAGATTTATCTCATTCTTTATTTTCTGAATCACTCCATTGTTAGGAGTTATTAAATCTTGGCATTGTCAAGAATCCCATTCGAAGATCCTACTTGGCACACTCTGTTCTTGCAAAAAGGAATATCAATACACATCTCCTTTTATATCAGAAATCCTTTCCTAAAATCATGTACAAGTGCACATGATGCCATCTAACCCCTTATTAAGCTTACTTTGATTGATTTGTGTCAAAACATGTTAATCACTTTCTTCGTCTACTCACTCACGCTTTATTTTATGATATGCTATGATATGCTTGCAAGAAACCAAAGATACACCATTCTTGAACCAAAGCTTCAAATCTTGAATCCATGTTATCACCGCCATAGGCTTCTCATCCATGGTGCCTCGCGCACGCGATGGAGGGCTTCAGTCACGGCAAACAGAGTTAGCATCCATAACCTAAGTTGCACAAATATGGGTACATATACAAATACGGGTACGGGTACGAGATACAGTAATTTTAAAAAATATAGGGTACGGGTACGGAAAAATATTTTTATATTTAATATTAAATATATATTACATATAATTTTTTGACATTATTAAAATTAATTAATAGACATTTTATTATGTATAAGGAACCAACATATAAATGAAAATTTAAAATTAACTAAAATAATTGAACTGTCAAAACTTTACAATTTAAAAATTAAAATACTAAAAGAAGAAAAAACTTCTTTAAGTTCAAAAATGAAAACAATATTCAAACTTCAACAATGGGAATTTCATCATTCGCCCCTCCATCACCAGCCAAGAGGTCAGCTTCTAATTCTGGCTCATCAAGAGAAAGATTTGCAACTTCAAGAATTCCAGGCCCATCAAAATGCTCCCATCTATCTCCTCCAATATCTCACATTTTAGTTTCATCCTCTTTATACTTTGAACTTTGTCTTGATAGAAGACGAAGATTAGTATGTACAAAGACTAGGTCTTCAGCTCTCTTAGGAGTGATCTTATTTCTTCCCATAGAGTGAATGAAAAAAATAAGTTCTCCAATTCCTTTCGCAACAAGAGAAAGAACATAGTTGAGAAAGAAGTTGCAGTGCAAGATTTTGAAGTAAAAGAGCTAAAGATCCATACATAATCTACCATTCCCTTGGTTCCAAGCTCCATTTATGTTGTAAATATTCATATTGGCTAAATACATCTTCACTTCCTGAAAATCCAACGAACTCTTTAGTTGTCCTTAATCTTTCATTTGAACCTGAAAAATATCTTCTCAAACATTTGTCTCTCTCAGTACAAATCTCTTCATCCTTATGAGGAGGTAATCGATTTGGGGCTCCTTGAACCCATTCCAAACAATAGTACCTGCATATGCACAATTTAAAACTTCAATTTTCATAACTCAATTTACTTAATAAACATAAAATTAATTAATTAATTTACCTTGGATTTAATGAATGATCCAAGCAATGAAGAGGTGTGCAACTTTTAGTCCATTGATCAATGAGGATGTTATATACCATATTGTAAAATGAGGATTCCACATCTAATTCTTTGTGCTCATGGCTATATATTATATATTTGACTTGTTCAATCATGGAATCTCACATATCACATATTAAATGAAGTGTATGTTGGCTTTTCAATGTCACAATAACATAGCATATCATAAATAGGCTTTGTGAAACTTGACATGTAGTCAATCTTATCCCAAAACCTATCCCTAAGAATTCTCTATCACAGAGGCAGCTTTTTGGACATCATTATCTTTATATTCAATCCACTTGCCATCGATAACCATAGCCTGAAGAACATATCTAATTTACTTGTGTCACGACCCCCTATTGGACGTCCGTGACCGGCACGGGAGGTAAGATTTCTCCTATCCTGTAAGCCTCTAATCCCTGATTTACATTCTTATATATGCGTAACTACCCATTTCTATTACAAACAATATAGTATTTATATGGCCATCCCTATCCGATGACCTAAGTAGCACACAATCCACGGCTCGCTCAACGCCGCTTCAGTCTATACATATACACATAATCAATCACACGTACATATAATATACATATTGATCACGCGCTTAAGGGCGGGTGATCTATCCTATTCACATGCAGAATCCCTGTGTACAGTCAAGCATATATATTCAATCACACACATGCATAAAATATACATATTGATCACACGCCTCAATGCGTGTGACCTATCCTATTCACATGCGGAAGCCATATTTTCACACAATCAAGTATTCAGTCACACATATATATAAGTTTACATATTGACCACACGCTCAGTGCGTGTGATCTATCCTATTCACATGCAAGAGTCACATCCATATATATGTATATACACATGATATTCATCATATCACAACCTATGTCCCCATCAACAAGACCAACCTTTAATCTGTATGAAGCCGACAGTTCTAGAGTGTGACATATACATATATGCATATAGCAACTGTACAAAACAATGCTATACCAAAAGAATCATATACATATACATCCTGACAAAATACATATATCAATACTACCCACGCGAGCAATGCGTGCGGTCTCTAAGTCTGTCCGCCTCCCTGAGATGAAGTGGAAGCGCTCCCGATGCCTATACCACCTGTGTTTGTAACATGTAACATTGGGGTGAGTCAAACAGACTCAGTGAGAGGCTTTCCCATCCCTTGTGTAGTAGCGGGTACCACTACAACTGGGGAAGAGGAGCCAATCACAAACACATACGCATATACCGGATTAAATTTCCATATATTAAGTGGTCAGGCAATTAGCTTACATCATATTCACAATAAAGAATTTAAAGCATGGATTTACATACATTTAAACTCACACATGCATCATATCATGATCAACATATAATTCTGTGTGGTCCTCTGTATTCACGTAATCAAAATCATAAACTGGCCCGAAGGCAATATCTCCGTTAGGAGAGAATCTGGCCCGAAGGCAATATCTCACGTGAGCAATATGGGAACCTAGTTGACCATTCTAGGAACCCCTGGTCCCAAGACTATACTTGGAACAATAGTCTGACCCCAAGACTTCACTTGGAGCATTAGCCGGCGACTCATCTGACCTCGGTTTACCCAAGGTAATAGCCACAATGTGGTGAACTCATATACTCTGTATTTCTATGGTTTGACTCAAGACAAGAGACTCAATCTACCCGGACCACCCGTGATAGACTCGGTTCCCGCGTTGTACAATAAATGACCCCTAAGGACCACTACTTGTTCATTTTACTTCTTCTTAGGCTAATTTAGATTTCCAAGTGGTTTCTAATTCGGACTCTTGGTTCAGAACAAGGTGACCTAGGTTTATTCTCTTTAAGGACTTACTTACAAAACCACCCTTTTCAGGTGATCAACAATGAGGTTGGTTTATAATATCACCAGACTCTCATAAGGCTCCTTGAGCCACCATTGCTTTTACAATTGACATACACACATATAGCACGTTTTCACATATACTGTAATTTAGGAACAACAATAGCATGTTATCTAACATGTAATTCCTACAAATAGGCAAGAAGGCAAACCATATATCCATATCCGCAGTCAACCCTATAGGGCAAGGATAGGAAAGCCCCTCACCTGGTTGGCCCCTCTGATTGGCTCTCGGTGCGCCCGAAAGTCCACTTACAGTATGGTGCCCTATACACATATATTTGAGAGATTCAGAAGCTTAAAAATTCAACCGCTATAGTGTACATGCAACGCTAGTGCTCATGTTCTCTCTAATTAATTCCATAGACTAGTTGTTGGCTTGGAAATGCCCTCAACTAGTTTTAGGACACCTAGCATGTTTCTATTCGTGTCCAACCCTCTCTTCATATGCATACACATATCCGAACACGCTTAAAATTGGAAAAGTGTCTCTTTTTCCCCGAACCGGGTTCCGGGTGAGACGGGAATTACTCGGGTTTTAATCCCTCGTACATTCCAATAATTTTTAATAATTATATAATTATCATTCAACCTTTCAATGCACCCCAAGTCATTCCACAACACCCTTAAACCTTAACAACCACATTTTCCTACACTTTTTCCAACCCGGATAAATTCCATCAATTTGGTTCCGGTTCCTAAGCTTCCAACTCACTTCCTAACATGCAATTACTTCAATTTAGGACACATAATACTTAGATTGAATCAATTGGGGTCTTACCAAAAATCCCTAAAATTGATAAAATTGGGGTTTGAGAGTTTCGGGACTTCTCACCTCGATTCAACCGGTTAGAAGGACGATATGGAGTAGAGGAGACTCCCAACTACCTTCCCTGGTGAAGAGACGGCGTTTTCCGGCGAGAAAGCTTTCTCCCTCTTGTTTCTCTCTCTAGCCTGAACTCTCTCTCTCTAGCACAACGAAGGCGACTACGGCTCCGGTGGACGCGACTCCGGCCACCACCGTGCTCAGCCCGTGCATCCGTGAGCTCCTCCCTCTTCTCCGTTCGCTCAGCCCCTCTCTCGTGCGTTTTCTTCCTCTCTTCCCTCTCTCACGCATGTTTCTCTTTCTCTGTCTCTCTCACGGTTTTGTCTTTCTTTTCCTGATTCTTTTTCTTATCCTATTACTTATTCAATATATATGTATAATAGATTAATATTATATATATATATATATATATATATATATATATATATATAATGAATTAATATATATATATTACAAAAAGAAAAAGGCATCTGATATATAAAAAAATAAAAAAATAAATATGAAAAAGAAAAATTTTGGATTTAAAATACTTGTATTCACAACATAGTAAGTAATAGGGTAGTGTGTATTTTTATCCCATTTTCCACTTTAATTAAATTAATTAATTTAATTTAATTGATGACGCTAGTTAAAATGTTCTCGGGTATTACAACTTGAACCTTTTAAGCATCACAATTACTGAGGCAAATCTTGTATTTGTAGTCGAAAATAGCTTCAGTGTATTAAATTGATTAAAAAATGATAACCTCTTACCATGATTCATTATAAAGTTTCTAATAAAAGTGACATCATCAACAACATTGGTAATCCAACTACATTGTTCATATACAGTCTCATTTGATATTGTATTTTTTGCTACACAAATATTTTTTAGAGCAAGATTTAATGTGTGGACTTTAAAAGGAGTCCAAAAAATATGAGAATATGTTTCTTCAATAAGTAATCCAGCACTCTTGCAATTTGCAGTATTATCAGTAATAACTTAAACAACATTATTTGGTCCAACTTCTTCGACTGCTTTCTTAATCAAATCGGCAATAAAAAGGTTACTCTTATATTCTCCTGATGTATCAACAATCTTTAAGAAAATAAGTCCTCCACTTGATGTAGCCATAATTTTTATCAATGGTCTTCTTTGAGGATCAGTCCATCCATCAGATACCATACTCACTCCTTTTTATGGCCAAGTATTTTTTATAGGTTGAAGCAATCTCTCAACATGTGTCTTTTCCCTTTGAAATAATGTAGTTCTCAAAGCATTATGTCCCGGAGGACAATATCTAGATAAAGTCGTGTTTGCAGCAAAGGAAACGCGCTAATATAATGTGGATTTCTAGCAATATTAAAAGGTAACCCGGCTGAATATAATAGCCTAGCAATCTCCGCATGAAGTTGCTCCCTTGCTTCTTTATTAAAAGCTTTTTCAATTAGATTTGTCCCAATAGCTCTTCTTTTTCTGCCCAAATCATCCCTAGTTGGATTTAAACTTGTTCAACTAGTTGGTAAAGGAATTTGGACTGGCCTTGATTTTTCAGTTGACTCGCTAATTATTTTATTTAACTCTACAAGATATTCTTTGTTCATAGAACCACATATCTTAACTCCAACACCTTGTTGTTTCAATAAATGCGCTTTTACTCTAGAATAAGATCCTTTAAAAATACCTTGGCAAAAATTACATTGCCAAGTAACATTTCCTTTTCCTTCTTTTTTGCCTTGAAGTATGGTAACATAAGCCCAAAGAGGACCACCATCCTCCGATTGTCCAATAGCAAATTGATTTATTATATTTGTTGAGGAAGACATATCTACAATAATAAATTCAAAATTATAAATTTATAGTACTAAAAATATTTACATAAAACATTAAAATGAGTTTATAAATAAAATTAATGAACATAAAAATTAAATGTCAATTATTCAATCATATCAATAAAAAAATATGGCAAAAAAAAAGTATATCAATAAAAACTGGCTTGATCAAAACATGCTCCTTCTCCCTCTTTTTTAATGGTTTTCTTAAATCAAGATTCAAAACCAAACAGGTCATATTGGCTCGCCAGCATTATCCATTGGACCATGTTGCTGCTCAGCCGCCTGGCGGGCTTTGCTTATCAACGAGAAATGGACGGGGTAGGCATTGTACTTTGAGTTTTGTTGCTTTCTTGTCTAGTGTCTTAATTTGGCGACCTTTTGCAAGAAGTGGTGGAGAAATTGATGGAAGAGAATACTCGCTTGGGTGACAGAATAAAGAATGCGGAGATCGCAAGGACTCATCGCTTGGATTTCCTGCGCTTCGCCAACTATGGGATGCATAATGGCGTCGCGTAGTTGGAGGGTTTGATGGGCATTTTGGTTTCTCTGGAAATTAGGGCAACCTTCTTGGGAAAAGATTGGGGGTGAATTTTGTGCTCGCCTTTACTTTGACCCCCATTGAGGATAGAGGAGTATACCGTTGCCCCAAATCCTCGCAGGGATGCTCAAGTGGCGATAGTGACCTCCCCACAATCAGACGAGCAGTCGAGTCCTCAGAGCGCTGCCCCAGATGAAGATGCCTCTTAAATTAGGTTTCTGTATTTGGAAGTGGTAGGTCTCTTTTCATATATATATATATATTTTTGTACTTGGAGTCGTTAGTCCTCGTCTGTGTATGTACTTTTTGATGATTAAGAAAACAAGAGCTTTGACAAACACGAGAGTCGATCAATCGCATTGCATTTCATGTTTTTGTTAATCATAAAGAGTACATGACATTCATTAACATAGGATAACAAACTTGTCTATGGACTAAGACATAGTGAAGTACTTTTTAAGACTACTAGCATTCCAAGTATTTGGTATATGCTCGCCCGACAAATGTGCTAATTTGTAAGCGCCGTGAGAGGCGATCCCAATAACTCTGTATGGGCCTTCCCAGTTTGGTGTGAGCTTTCCATGAAGGCGAACGCGCCTGCTGTTGATTGTTGTTCGCATAACTAGGTCGCCTTTTTTAAACTTGCTGGGGAGGACTCCTTGGTTGTATTTTCGAGCAAGAAGCTGCTTGTAGGCGATAGTTTTGAGCGCTGCAATTTCTCGGCGTTCTTCGGCTGCGTCTAGATTGATGAGCAAATTTTTTGGATTTGAATCTGAGTAGTTTAGAACTCGATCTGAGGGGACTCTGATATCGGCAAGAAGTATAGCTTCTTGCCCGTAGGTTAGGGCGAATGGTGTTTCTCCTATCGCTGAGTGAATCGTTGTTTGATATGACCACAAGACTGAGGGGAGTTCGTCTACCCACTCTTCCTTTGCCTCTGCCAGGTGTTTTCGCAATCCTTCGAGTATGATCCTATTTGCCCGCTGGTCGTCGGATATTTGACAAAGGTCGTCCAGTGGTCAATGTGCCATTCTTTGAAAAAGTCATTGAACTTTTCGCTAACGAATTGATAACCGTTGTTGGTGATCAAAACGTGAGAAGGACCAAACCTAGATATGATGTTTCACCAAAGGAAGTCTTGGACATTTTGGGAGCCAATGGTGGCCAGAGGCTCAGGTTCAATCCATTTTGTACAGTAGTCGACTGCTACTATGAGGAACTTCCTTTTGCAATGTGCTTTGCGGGAGAGGTCCAAGTATGTCCATCCCCCAAGTGTCGAATGGCCAAGGGGACTCGATTGATTTTAACTCGCGCAGGAGGCTGGTGTATAAAATTTGCGTGCCGCTGGCATTGGTCGCAATTTGTGACTAATTTCTTCGAGTTTGCCCTCATTATTGACCAATAGAAACTCGAGCGAAGTGCTTGTTTGCGAAGGGCCCCTGCGAATTGATGGGTTCCACATATGCCTTCGTGGATTTCTTGTAGGACGTAGTTAGCGTCTTTGGGTGGAATACACCTAAGATGTAGGGATGAGAACCCCTTTTTGTACAAATCTTCTCCCTATATGAAGTATCGAGATGCTTGTCTCCTTATCTTTCTGGCTAGTTCCCTTTCTTCGGGTAGTGTGCCCTCTATTAGATATGCTTTTATTGGATCCATCCAAGAGGCGTCGATCACTATTGGTAGAATGTTCAGAGTTATGCTGGGGGTGTGCAATGTCGTTCGCAAGATTGTTTTGAGGCCTACCTGACTTGGCGTGGTGGCCAGTTTAGAGAGGGCGTCAGCTTAGGTGTTTTGGCTTCGTGGTATCCGTGTGATCAAGACAGACTCTAACCTGCTAATTTCTTGTTTGGCGAGTTCCACATACTTGGTGATGGTAGCGTCTTTTGCCTTGAATTCTCTGTTAAGTTGTTCGACCACTAGCTGAGAATCGCTGAATAGCTTGACCTTTGAGGCGCTTAGGTCGTGAGTTAGCACTGGTCCAGCTATGAGTGCTTCATATTCAACTTGGTTGTTGGAGGCTAGGAACATAATGCGCAGGGCTTGTTTCACCTTGATTCCGTCGCGGTTTTGGCTATGATTCCGGCACCTGCGAATTTCTCGGTTGAGGAGCCATCTACGTAGACTAGCCATGGGGGTTTTTCTGGTTGTGGCTTGTGTATCGCGTCAGCTTTTGAAGATGGAATGTCCCCCCTATTGACATTCTGAAAAGGTCATTTCGGCGATGAAATCTGCCAATGCTTGGGCTTTGATTGCCCGACGGGGCTTGTATTTGATGTTGAACTCAGAAAGTTCGATGGCCCAGTTTGTCATTCGCCCTGCTAAGTCTGGTTTTTGTAGTATCTGTCACAGGGGCTGGTCGGTTCGGACCATGATTGTATGCTGCTACAAGTAGGGTCGAAATCTTCTTGCCGATTGGACGAGGGCGAGTATTAGCTTTTCCACTCGTTGATACCTTAGCTAGGCTCCTTGTAAGGCATGGCTTGTGTAATACACTGGGTATTATTCGGTTCCTTCTTCTCTTATCAGTGCTGAGCTTACTACGTGACTAGTGGTTGCCAGGTATAGCACCAGAATTTCTCCCTTCATGGTTTTCGCTAATATCAGAGGTTTAGCCAAGTAAGCTTTGAGGTCTTGGAAAGACTTTTCGCACTGCCTGGTCCATTGGAACGCTATCATAGTTTTTAAGATTTTGTAGAAGGGAAAGCATCGGTCGGCCATCCTTGATAAGAATCTGTGGAGAGCTGCTAGGGTTCCGTTGAGCGTTTGCACGTCTTAGATCTATCGTGGAGGTTCCATATTTAGGATGGCTGCGCATTTTTCCAGGTTGGCCTCAATTCCTCTATGTGTGATCATGAAGCGTAGGAATTTTCCTGTCGATACTCCGAAGACACACTTTTTTGGGTTCAGCTTCATTCGATGCTTTTGGAGGACTAGGAAGATCTCTTCTAGATGTTGTAGGTGTTGCTCGATCTCCAGGGACATAACTACCATATCCTCAACGTAAACTTCGAGATTACGGCCAATATGTTCTTTGAAGATTACATCAATCATCCTCTGGTAGGTGGCACATGTACTCTTCATTTCGAAGGGCATGACTTTGTAACAGAAGACACCCCTATCCTTGATGAAGGAAGTTTTTTCTTGATCCTTTGGGTTCATCTGGATCTGGTTGTATCCCGAGAAGGCATCTAAGAAACTCAACATTCAGTGCCCTGCTGTCCCGTCCACCAACTTGTCTATATTTAGGGAGCGGGTATGCGTCTTTTGGGCATACCTTGTTCAAGTTTTTGAAGTCTATGCACATCCGCCATTTTCCATTTGCCTTGACCAAAACCAGATTAGAAAGCCAGTCAGGGTATTGTGATTCCCGTATGAAACCGGTGTCTAAGAGCTTCTGCAGTTCGTTGATTGCTTGTTGCGTTTCTTCGCCGAAGTGCCGCTTTTTCTGGATGACACCGGGGTCGTCTTTTGTGTTCAAGGAGTGGCGGATGAGCGCTGGATCTATCTCGGGCATATCTGCGGATCTCCAAGCGAACACATCCCTGTATTTTGTGAGCAACTTCTGAAGCTGTTCTCGAGTCGCTTGATCCAGAAGGGCACCTACTCAGATCTCTCTATTATTCACTCTGTCTACGCAAATGTTGACAAGATCCTCTGTGGGCTACGGGCAAGCTCCAAGTATTTCATCACGTAGGTTTATTACTTCGAGGGAGCTTTTAGCGTGATTCTCAGAATTTTCTCCTTTGGGGAGGTCTGTTAAGTAGCAAGTGCGAGCTTCTTCTTTATTTACTCATATTTCTTCTATCCACTCGGTCGTAAGGAATTTTATTGTTAGGTGGGCCATAGATACGACTACCTTGAGCTTGTTAAAGGTCGAGGCAGCCCAAGATGGCATTATATGCCGATGAGGCTGTTGATACTGTGAATTTAACCTTTGTGCGAGCGACCCTTGGGGCATGCCCAGGGCGAGCTAGGTTGTGAAGGTTCCGTTAGTTTCAACAGTTTGACCTGAGAAGTCAATAAGGGTTCCCGTATTTGGCACCAATTGATTCTCACAGTTGTGCATTTTTTCCAAGGTTTCCATGAACAGTACATCGACAGCTGATCTAGGGTCTATCAATATCTGTTTGACTTAGTATCTCGAAATGCTGGCCGTAATGGTTATTGGTTCATCAATTTCCTCTGTGTCGTCCACTTCTCCAAAGGCCACGAGTCGTGCCCTTCGTTGCCATTTGCTTTGGTCGTTGCTGGTGACATTCTGTCGGTCGTGCAGCAACTTGAGGGATCTACTAGTGTTAGCCATACGAGTACTGCCTGTAGTGAAAATCAACAAAAAAGGGTTTTCAGAGTGTTAAGTGTATACTCCTACTCCCCAAAAAAGAAATGTCGTACAGCGGCAGAATGTGCAATGCATTGTGGTCAGAGAAGGACCTCGGTAGGCGCCTATGTAACTGTCGTTTTTTATTCAGACAATTGATAATTGCAAATAAGGACCGCAAGGGGTCGTAACCTTGGGGGACTTATCCTTAGGTGATGACCTAGGTGCCTACGTACCCTTGTAGAGGGATCAAAGTCCACGTAGTTCGCAGAAGTGACGTCCATAGGAGCTGTTAGGCAGGAGTGTTACCTATAGTAGCCGTGCGACTAGGATGTGTGTGTTGTACTTCGGGTGGGCGAGCCACCTGTTGGAGGTTTCCTTAGAGGAATGAGAGAACTTGAGTCTCTAGGAGCTGCTTGGAGCTTGAGGACAGATATAACCTATGAGAGAAAGTGTGTATTGATAGCTATATCGTATTTTCTGGTTGATCCCACTTAGTTGAGTCCCCCCAGTGAAGGATATTTATACTAAGTGCAGGGAGGATCGTGGTCGACCCACGTTCTTGCTCGTAGTTGGTCGACCCATGATCTTTGCGCTTCTCCCACGTCTCTAATACGAGAGTGCGTATGGGAAAGCGTGGGTTTAAGCCACGTACGAGTCTATTGAGTGGTTCCATGCGTCACTAATCCGTGATTCGGCTAACCTTCTAGAAGGCCAGTGCCACGTGTCCATAGGGTGGAATATTCTGTAGTTTCAACAACTAATTGCAATATTTGTTTACATAAAAATATTTTTAAAAACAAATTATAAAGTATTAAATTTATTCTAAATAAGGATGATGAATAATTTAAGGACTATATATTTTAATATAATTAAAATTTTCAAATGATAACAAAATTTATTAGTTAAAATTTTCAAATATCATATTTGATACGAGAATGAACGAAGAACCTTAGTAGTTCAGATTGATTGCACTTTTATAATTTAGAGCCTTTGGATATGCTTTTATAAAAATGTATTTTTTTTTAGTTGAACTTTTAAAATAAAACTTTTATAAAAAGTAAAAGTCATTTTGTGTTTAGATATGATAATTACAAAGTATTTAATAAACTAATAAATGTTTGGATGTCAAATTTTAAAAAATAACTTGTTTTTGTTATGGAGATTACCAAAATAGACATTTGAAAATACTTATTAATATCATGTATTTAGATAAAAAATACTTAAAACTAAAAAAAAAATATGCAAAATTTAAAATTTAGATTTATATTATAATTATATAACACAAAATTATTTATAAAAGTACTTATGAACGTTAGATAATAATTTTATTAATAACAGATAAATTCAAAAGTTTTTTTTCTTGATAACGATAAATTCGAAAGTTAGATCATAAGTTATAGTAGTATTTAATGATTGACTATGACCTCATATAATTTTACTATGCAATTTAAAGTTGTAATACCATCATTCTGAGTGATGTGGGTATTCTAACTTTCAGAAGCCTATATATCTAAAAGTTTCTATCAAATGAGGGTGGAAGATATGGGAAAGAAGAGTCATGCTATATGCATAGGTATTTTCCTCTATTGGTGAAAAAAATGAGAGGCCGGACTTCTTCTTCTTTTTTTTTATCTTTTATCATGTGGGCTTTTAGAAGAAGCTAAAAATTTAGGCTTGAAAATGATTTTATTGTTTTTTTAATGCTTTCTCTTTGTTTAGTAAACCTATCCAAACACTTAAAAATAATTATTTTAGTTTATTTTTTAATTTTAAAATAATTATTTACATTGGTGAAATACATATTTAATAATATAAATAATAAATATAAGGAAATTTTGGTCAATATAGATGAAATTATTGATTTTTTTGTCTCTTAGAGAGGGAAATATTATATCTAAAAAAATTATAGGAGTTCTAAAATAATAAATTATAGGAAAGTGTAAATTTAATTTTTTTAGAAGATGAAAGTATAATTTAATCTTTAAAAATACGACATTTTATTTGTTTATCAAAACCAATCAACTTTATATATGCTTAAATTTTGGAAAACAAATAAAAATTAATTTAATTTAAAAATTAATTTTATTATGTTGTTGACTTTTTTAAAATTTATGTAAAATATATGTGAGATAATAGTTAGTCAACTAAAATTGTTTATATTATAATTTAAGTAATTAAATTTTAATAAAATTAATTATGCAATTGTTTATATTATATACCTTTATAAAATGTATTATATTAAAAAATTTTGCGGAATGCTTTTATGACAAACTTAATTTAAGTTATAATTTATATATTTTGACGATCGATAGAATCTAAATATTTTTATATTTAATTTTCAACTAAAAAATTGAATTTGCATTTGTAATATATTGTATGTTTTAAATTATATAATTATATAAATTATAGTATATTTTTCTTAGTCATATATAATTTTTTTGGGTACTTAATATTATATAATTTAAGTGCATATTATTATGCAATTTTATTTTTAATATATAATTTGAAATATATGACTAATAATTTTTTATGTTTTTATATTTAAAATTTTTTAATTTTATCTTTTTTTTTTTTAATAATCTCTGTGAATATTTTTCTCAGTAATATTTTTGTTTGTATTTACTTATATGATTAGTTAAGTTTATGATATTTCATTATATCTCTTTTATGTCAATTGTATTATTAAGTATATTTTATAATGTAGAGAAAGGCCCGGATCCACATGATCCGACCCGACCCAGGGACCGAAAAGAAAAACCGAAAAATAAACCAGGCAGAAATTAAATATTGCGGAAGCTACTAACCTAGACGCCATTGCTAAAATCTTGAATCTTGCCAGTGCCTCTGCTCTACCAGGGCTGACCTCCAATTGACGAACACCGAAAAGGGCCGCACCAAACGGAGGACTCTACCTACTAGAGGTAGAGCCACATGTCCACGATTGATGCGCGGAAGAAGACTCTAGAGAAAGAGAAAATTATACTGAGTGGGGTTTCCCAAACGGGACCCCCCTTTCCAACACATGGAATGAGCAACTAGAAAGGTGTGGAGTCACTCCTATTTATAGGAGGATGAGAGAGCTCCCATCACTGACGCAAGCAATGTGTGAGAGAGCCAACCTCCAAAGCCTGTACGACATACTTTATATATTGTGTAATAAGTACTTCTATTTCTTGATCCACACAAACTAAATGTATGCCTTGACATCATACTTCACTTATGATCAAGAAATAGAGCTCTCACAAAGCATGTTCTCATGACATAGACTATGTTAAATCACCCTAGTTCTAAGAAATCATGTGTATCTAAAACACTAGTTTTACGGCTTGTATCTCTATACAGCCAACCCACCAATGCAGGTCCGTGAGGGTATAGAGCCAATGCTCTATCACAGGTCATACTGTGAGGACCCTCTCTCCGGTCACTTGATGCTTAGACTGACACAACAGGGTAGTTAACAACTGTGTAACGATGTCTCATACAAAGTTGTGTTGCGTTCTCTTGTGGTACTTAAGCTTTCTTTGGTGTAAACCATAGCTGTTTAACTTGATGATTTCAATGTCACTAGATTAACAGCTCTGTCTGTGATATATAAGTGACCTTAAATCTTCCAATCCAAACTGCCCTGTACTGCTGATGATCATGCAATGAACTCCATGTCCCTAGTGGACAGAGAAATGCATAATCCTTACTTGCCTCTTTGCAAGATGGTTCCAGTGCCTAGCAAAGCACACCAAGACGTGGATGTCCTCTCATCCAAGTCTCTTACCCAATCGACATCAATGTTTGGCCCGCCGTTTGCGGGTCACTAATACGATGAAAACAACAGATTGTTAGCAGCGCCCTACAAGTACCTCAGAGCACTCTAAACAATGTGTTTGACCTAGGTTTGACTTATAACGGCTCACAAAGCCGACTACTACAAAAAGCACGTTGGAGCGAGTACAATCCTAGTTGTACTTCAAGCTACCAACCACATGTATCAAAATACTATCCAATGACTCCATCTCTGACTTAGTCTAAAGACGTGTGGCAAAACTCAAACTCTTGCCTCTTGCTACTATCACATCACACAAGTTTCGGTCCCCTCAAATGGGATCCGCCAAGAATCTCTTCTTCATAGGATTCTTATGACAGAGTGAGTCAATTCTTGGAGCATTCTCCATGAATCTTGACTCCCACTGTCTAAACCATTTCCTTTATCTTAAAAGATGAAAGGATAGCCATGCTTAAGTGGCTAAAGCAGTCTCTGTGTTATTTCTAGCTAGCTATATGTCTTCTATATATAGCATGAGGGTAATGAAATACGCTCAACTCTCTTGAAATGGACTAAGTGGTCAATTACCACGAGTCTAGATGAATATGTGAGATCTTGACAGATCCTCGGAGTCAGCATACTCTGCGCTCCTGGCCTTTTGCCATGAGACCTATGTGCTTGTGCACATAGATCCCTTCACCTAGTTTGCCATACAATAAAGTGGTCATGACATCCTAATCGATGTACTCCCAGACTTAAACTGGTGACCAAAGCTAGAATCAAACTTTGATCACACAACAGACGAGAAGGCTTCGTCACAGTCGATACCTTTTTGTTGTGTGCACTTCCTCACTGCTTAATGTGCCTAGTAGTGGTTGATTAACCCATCTGCCTCCCCTAACTTTTGAGAGCACACTTGTTCTCAAAATGCCTTGTGACGCGGGGCAGATGCACCAAGTCTTATACTTGGTATGTCCTTATAGACTTGGTCTTTTCTTCTTCCATCGTTTTACTCCACTTTTTACTAGTAGGCCCAGAGAGAGCCTTTTGAATTATGAAAGGCTCTACTTGATAATTTAGTACTCCTCTTGGATTGTGCATCGTGGAAGATATGCTCCTCGTAAGCATTACTCCCACTGGACTCAACAACTGGAGATGCTTCTATAAGCTCCTCTCAACGTGTTGTAGGTCCGCCTCCTTTCAATGAAGATTCACATCCAAAAATCCGTCTCCCTTGCTCTAAAAGAGTTTGTCTTAAGGACCATTACATCCATAGACTCAAATTATGTGACCAGAGTGTCTTCATTCTCGCTAATGAAGACGTATCCTTTTGAGTGACCAAGCTATCTTACCAAGACACGCTACTTGCCTCGAGGGTCAAGCTTCCCATACTCATAGGAAGGATCAAGTATGCCGTATACCCTCATGGTCTCAGCATACTCTAATCAGGTCGTTTACCTAACTAGAACTCATAAGGAGTCACTCACATAATTTGGAAGGGCATATGGTTAAGACGAAAGTGACTGTTGGAAAAACATCTCCCCAATGGGAAGATTTACTTGAGTCATTATCAACTTAACCAACTCCAGGAGAAACTCATTTTGTTGTGCAGTGTGTGGAATAGTTAGTTGTCTAACTATCCGAATTTCATCACATAATTGTGAGAAAATACTAGGCCGCTTGCTTTGCCCTAACGCTTCTTGGACCGCTGATGTCCGACTGGACTAATTTGATGAAAGATGATTTTCTGATTTCATGACTGAATGGTTCTTAGGTTACTTTGACTGCAAGGCAATGTTTACAGACTAGCATTGGGAATTTGTCCTAAAAAATTCTCCTTTGCTAATATGTAATTGCGTCCCATACGCACTTGCCAAATAGGTGTATCATCCACAGAGGAAGACACAACAAAGCAACTAGTTGAATTACGAGAATGTAATTCAAAGTGTATCATAACACAAATCATGCTTGATTTTTCCCTTAAATGCGTCATCATGCTCTTGTGAGAGCGCATTTTGGAGGCATCAAACTTGATTGTAAGTTGCCTTAGTTTGGTGGCCACAGTGTCACCAAACCAGTATCTCTCTAATGTGATCCACATTTACAAGTTTTGCAGTTACACTATCAGTCAATCCTTAACGCTAACACTAATTATACAGCTCCTTCTTACACAACACACAACTCTGGAAAATTGTAATCAACGCAAGACGAGTGTAGATATAGTCAGTCTCTGCATTCGAGAAGTAGGGTCAACCACCCTCATCACACAACGAGCCTATATATGTATACCTTTCTCTGCTTGACTCAACAATTTTCATAGGATAGTCTCATACTATTCAAAATCCCTTTTGGATTCCCACTATGTAAGCGATCAAGAAGGACATCGAGTCGCCACAGGCACGACCTCGAACTTCCACTTGATTACAACGCTTACGATCATATAAATAGTCACTTACTATTTAAATTCCCACGTGGATAAGCATTTATATCGAGTTATAGGTTTGCCACATGCTACCCTTAGCTCCCACTCGAGTAAAATGCTTAAGGTAATTTAAACGATCAGAAACCGTTTAAATCTTCTATCTCGTTGTGTATGCAAATGAGTTAAGAGATGGTCATATCCACTTATTAGACTCCAATTCACCTTAATTTCTCCTCATATTTGGATTCGTCTCACGAAAACAAGTAAAGCGACTCAAAAATCGTCGAAATCGGAGCTAAAACGGAGAAATTATGCATTATAGAAAATTTCGCGACGCTGGTCAACGGCCGCACCGGCCAACTGCCGACCGACCACCGGCGGCGGCGGTGATTGCCGACCACCGGCACTGATGGCGGAGGTCGCCGGTGCTCCGTCAGCATCGGCGGCGGCGCCTTGCCGGCAAACCTCCGGCGGTCGCCATCCCCGTCGGCACGCGGCGGCGTCGAATATCCGCCGGCGGAGGTTCGTCGAACCTCCATTGCCGGCGAACGCCCCCAGCGGCAGCGTAGGTCGCCGGACCTAGGCCGTCACCGCTGTCGTCGGTGGTCCACGGCGGAGCCGGCGGCCGGATCTTCACCGCCGACGGCGCCGGCTGCCGATCGGCTACCGGCATCGGCAACTCCGTCGCCTCCCGGTCGGTCAACGTCATCCCGTTAGTCAACTTCCCCCTTCCCCAAAGCAGTAGCATACATCCAGAGGTATATATCTAATTCGTAGGGTACACATACCTTAAATAATATATACATGCATGCAAATTAGGGTTTTTAATATTGTAAGGGAAACCTAAACATGTTTCTAGGTTTTAGGGTATGGGTTACCAGTTAATATTGAATTAAAAAATTAACACATAATTTAAATTCAAAAATTATGGGACCCTACCCTACAATATATGACTATCACATGTTTTATATTAAAATTAAAACTGGAAACCTAAGCATGTTCCTAAGTTTTAAACAAACAAATCCGAAACATGTTCCTAACCCTTTTCAGTTCATCAATCCCTGGAGAACATAGCTCTAGCATAACCTGGCTCTGATACCATTGTAGGGAAAGACCCGGATCCACATGATCTGATCCGACCCAGGGACCGAAAAATAAATCAGGCAGAAATTAAATATTGCGGAAGCTACTAACCTGGACACCATTGCTAAAATCTTGGATTTGCCAGTGCCTTTGCTTCACCAGGGCTGACCTCCAATCGACGAACACCGAAAAGGGCCGTACCAAACCGGGGACTCTACCTACTAGAGGTAGAGCCACATGTCCACGACTGATGCGCGGAAGAAGACTCTAGAGAAAGAGAAAATTATACTGAGTGGGGTTTCCCAAACGGGACCCCCCTTTCCAACACATGGAATGAGCAACTAGAAAGGTGTGGAGTCACTCCTATTTATAGGAGGATGAGAGAGCTCTCATCACTGACGCAAGCAATGTGGGACTTGGAATATGAACAAAATATCATGCTTCCATCATGATCACCCAGCCTACTTTGGGCCATGAGTACGGGCTCGTGTGACCTCCGATGAGAGTCATTTTCATTTCGTTCTCTTCGTCTCTCTGCGAGCTTTCCAACAGATCCTCACTTGACCCGATCAGACTCCCACATGAGCAGATATTTAGTCTCGAAGACCCCAATATATCCAACATATAATATTAGTCATACTAATCAAAGTTTTATTATTTATGTCTTAGCACATAAAAGAATATATTATCCCGTGTAAGGCACGAACTTCAGATTAGTTATCATAAATACCCTATACATTATTACTTTTTTCCTCTAGCCATCTCATCACATAATAAATTTTATTTTATTTTTAAATTATAAAATAAGTATTTTGTGGCCACAAAAAAAGTAACGTCATAAAAAGTAAATAATTTATGGGATAACAAATCATATATTAAATACTTATTCAATAATGAATTAAATATATCGCTTGATCCTCTTTACGTTATTATGGATAACAAATCATACATACATATATATACATACATATATATATATGAATATATATATGTATGTATATATATAAAGATAAATAAAAATAACATAAATAATTCATAGACATACCTGGTAAACTGTGTAAGCCAAAATCAATTGTTCAAGTGAAGATAAATTAGAAATCACATTGGATATAATTCCAATGAGTTTGTTATCACCAAGTTCTAAAATCTTCAAGTTTGTGAGTGTTCCAATCTCAAGTGGAATGGTCCCTTCAACGAAATCAGAAGTGCAATCTAAGGTCTCCAACTTTGATAAGTTGGATACAGATAAAGGAATGATTCCACTAAAATTATTAAACCAAAGAACCAAGTGTTGGAGTACATTTAAATCCCCTATCCACATGGGAATTTCTCCATCAAATTGGTTGGAACTCAAGTTGAGTAGTTTGAATCTACGCAATTGAACCAACTCTTTTGACAAATGACCATGAAAGTTGTTGTAACTAAGATCAAGTTCAACAAGAAATGAGAGATTTCCCAAATGAGGAGATATGGTGCCACTGAGATTCAAGTCAACAAGATTCAAGGAATGAACTCTCCTATGACGAAGATTACAAGTCACACCAACCCAATCGCATGGAGAAGAAGAAACGGACCAATTAGACAAGAAATCATCTGGATCAAAGGTGATAGAAGATTTGAAAGAAAGAAGAGCATATTTATCAGTGGTGATGCTTGTCTTGCTACAAGCTATAGAAAGCATGAAGCAAGACAATAAGAACATCAAAACACAGAAATATAGGGCTTTTTTGACAACAATTTTTGTTTTGTGTTTTTAAAAATAGTTTTCAAAACAATTTTTAAAAACAAGTTTTGGAAGAACAAAAACAAAAAAAACTTGTTTGATTGATTTGTGTCAAATAGTTTTGAAAACAAATGAATAAAAAAATTTGTTTGATAAAACTATTCTATAAAAACAAGTTTTGTAAACAATTAATAATGAATTTCCTGTATGATTGATAATTATTAAGTTAAATTAGATTTTTAGTCCCTATAGTTTCATCAAAATTAGAATTTGGTCCTTATAACTTAAATACTTTGAAATTTGGTCATTGTAATTTTTAAACTTAAGAAAAAAGTCCTTTCCCATGAGTAATTCTTAAACAGTATATATTAACATCTCTTATTGTTTTATAATATTACCTAGATTTATGAAGAAAATACTGTTAATATTATGTTCACTTGATTCTACATGTACCATTCAACATATATTTACAAGCTTATATGTGTTTCAGCTACAAATAAAAAGGTTAAGTGTTAGGATGACATTTGAAACTTTTTAGAAAAAATCGAATGCAATTCCAAACTTTTGGGACAAAATTGACAAAAAAAATTTTAGGGACTAGATTGAAATCTTGTGTAAAATTTGAGGACATGAAAGATACTTTTGCCTATTATATATTTTAGCCAATTAAAATCTTGTGTAAAATTTTCCATTTGGGAACATAAAAAAAGTTTAGGGACTAAATTGAAATTTATATGAAATTTGGGGACATAAAGAATGTTTAGGAACTAAATTAAAACCTGTAGGTTTCTTGTAAAAAAAATTTGGGGACTAAATTGAAATCTTGAGTAAAATTTGGTGACATAAAAAAGTTTAGAAACTAAATTGAAATTTATAGCTTCTTATAAACTCATTTGTTTGATCTTCATATTAAAAAATATTAAAAATAAGAGTCCAAAACAACTTTTACTTGTTTTTATTTTTTTATTTTTAAAAACACAAATCTGTTTTTTAGTTTTTAAAAACAATTATAAAAAAAACTTGTCAAACAATTTTTTTGTTCTTTTGTTTTTAAAGACAGAAAATTGTCTTTAAAAACTGTTATCAAAAGCCCTTAGTTTGCCCATATTTTGTGCGCGTACCAAACTTTGTCAAAGAGGCAAACAATGAGTGTTGAGTAACAAAAGATAATGGAATATTATATTCTCTCTAAGTCCATGCCAAGTCAATGCCTAGGAAGTCATGCAAAGCAATAATTTTAAACGTAATTTATACTTCAAATGTGGCTACAATTTCACAATAATTAATTAGTTCAGATACGTGTTGTACAGATAACTTTTTAGGAAATTAAATGCCTTATGTAAAGTGAGGAATGGGTTGAGGTGATAGAATAAACGTGTGGCCAGCAGATAATATAAATTTGGAGCATTAGATTGTAGAATATGATGCACGTTGACCAGACACATAGTAGATGTATGTAAAACCAAAAGGAAAATAATGCTGCATGAAGGAAAATGATAGTTGTGTAGTTGCAATCTACACCCACATGAATGATTTTTTTAAAGATTGTACGAAATCAATTTGGAGAACATCTCTTTTTGACATGACAAGGTTGGTGTAGGGAAAGGCCCAGATCCACATGACCAGACCCGACTCAGGGACCTAAAAGAAAAACTGAAAATAAATCTAGGCAAAAATAAATATTGTGGAAGCTACTAACCTGGACGCCATCGCTAAAACCTCGAATCTTGCCAGTGCCTCTGCTCCACCAGGTCTTACCTCCAATCGATGAGCTCCGAAAAGGACCGTACCAAATGGAGGACTCTACCTACGAGAGGTAGAGCCACATGTCCACGACTGATGCGCAGAAGAGGACTCAAGAGAAAGAGAAAATTATACTGAGTGGGGTTTCCCAAACGGGACCCCCCTTTCCAACACAAGGAATGAGCAACTGGAAAGGTGTGGAGTCACTCCTATTTATAGGAGGATGAGAGAACTCCCATCATTGACGCAAGCAATGTGGGACTTGGAATATGAACAAAATATCATGCTTCCATCATGATCACCTAGCCCACTTTGGGCCACGAGTGCGGGCTCGTATGACCTCCGATGAGTGTCATCTTGGTATCGTTTTGTTCATCTCTCAGCGAGCTTTCCAACGGATCCTCACTCGACCCGATCAGACTCCCACATGGGCGGATATTTAGTCCCGAAGACCCCAATATATCCAACATACTCCCACTCGTACATGGTGGGAGGCCCATTACTATCCTTATCACAAAGGAATTCTCTATTTCTCTTTCTCTCGTTGTCTTCTTTCATACACCGTGTTAGTCGTGACCGCTTGGCACGATATGTGGGAGCCTTATACTAGAAGCCTGTTAGGGCCCAGCTATAAGTGATGCTACAACCCAAGTGTCTGATGATGTGACCACATCTCTCACCGAAAAATAGTGCTATGGGTTCCCTAGACATGTTCATATACATGGCTAGTCCAATCCCTCTAAGTCTACAATAAGACTAGGACTTTAGCCACACTCACTTGCGATAAGTATCCACATCCATGAGAACCTCAAACGGATCACATAATGGGTCGACCTCAGGATACTATCACACTTGACAGTCTTCCTAAACCCTAAACACAATCTTCCTTTCGACCTCTTATCAGTTCAATCAAAGATAGCTGCTTTCCTGACAGTCTTCCATCGGGCCGTATTTTTCCATAGCCTCTTGGAAAGCTATCAAAGTAGCATGCACTACCTCATCTCTTCATGACAGAGTCAAAGTGCATAAGGGTACCCTTTGAAAGGATTGATGCATCCTTTCAGGGACTCACACAACATTGAAGCAGGGATTCATTCATATGCTTCCCTTGCGGTTCTTAAAGCACATGCGGTATGAAACGCACGTTTTGGTGTTCTCGAGCGTATTTCGATTTTAATTCTCAATCACTTACACCACACAGACCATAGTCCAGACTCACTTAAAATCTGACTTGAGTTTGCTACCACACTTCGCTCGCTTCACATAGCGCCAAGTGGAGCACTCACGTCTGGCTACAGGCATTATGAATAGCGGAAATTCATAATTCGATCATAAGACCTCATCATCTTAGCGGATCTCATCCTAGTACACTTACTAAAGTGACTTATCAATTCTCAGTGGTGTGTTCCTATCCAACACTCGGCGCTTTTCAGCTGCCTCTGGATATTCACACTATATCCCATTTTGGTGTTCAAGGAAAAAGCACCCAAGTCTCATCTTGGCCCACACCACCTGCGTGTCCAAGGCGGTTGCTTATGATCAAGAAATAGAGCTTTCACAAAGCTTGCACTCATGACATAAATTATGTTAAATCACCCTGGTTCTAAGCAATCATGTGTATCTAAAACACTAGTTTTACAGCTTGTATATCTATACAGCTAACCCACCACTGCGGGTCCATGAGGGTATAGAGCCAATGCTCTATCACAAGACATACTGTGAGGACCCTCTCTTCGGTCACTTAATGCTTAGACTGACACAACATGGTAGTTAACTACTGTGTAACGATGTCTCATACAAATTTGTGTTGCGTTCTCTTGTGGTACTTAGGCTTTCTTTGGTGTAAACCATAGCTGTTTGACTTTATGAGATCAATGCCACTAGGTCAACAGCTCTGTCTGTGATCTATAAGTGACTTTAGATCTTCCAGTTCAAACTGCCCTGTACTGCTGATGATTATGCAATCAACTCCATGTCCCTAGTGGACAGAGAAATGCATAATCCTTACTTGCCTCTCTGCAAGATGGTTCCAATGCTTAGCAAAGCACACCAAGACATGGATGACCTCTCATCCAAGTCTCTTACCCAATCGACATCAATGTGTGGCCCGCCGTTTTGCGGATCACTAATATGATGAAAACAACCGATTGTCAACAGCTCCCTTCAGCATCACCCTACAAGTACCTCAGAACACTCTAAACATTGTGTCTGACCTAGGTTTGACTGATAACAGCTCACAAAGCCGACTGCAAAAAGTACGTTGGAGCGAGTACACTCCTCATTGTACTTCAAGCTACCAACTTAATTTTTCAAAATACTATCCAATGACTCCATCTCCGACTTAGTCTAAAGACGTGTAGTAAGTCAAATGGAATCCGCCAAGAATCTCTTCTTCATAGGATTCTTGTAACAGAGTGAGTCGATTCTTGGAGCAATTTCCATGAATCTTCACTCCCACTGTCTAACCCATTTCCTTTATCTTAAAAATAAAAGGATAGCCATGCTTAAGTGGCTAAAGCAGCCTCTGTGTTATTTCTAGCTAGCCATATGTCTTCTATATATAGTGTGAGGGTAATAAAATACTCTCAGCTTTCTTGAAATGGACTAAGTGGTCAATTACCACGAGTCTAGATGAATATGTGAGATCTTGACAAATCCCTGAAGATGGCATACTCTGCGCTCTTGGCCTTTTGCCATGAGGCCTATGTGCTCTTGCACATAGATCCCTTCACCAAGTTTGCCATACAAGAAAGCAGTCTTGACATCCTAATCGATGTACTCCCAGACTTAAACTGGTAACCAAAGCTAGAATCAAACTCTGATCACACAACAGACGAGAAGGCTTCGTCACAGTCGATACCTTGTTGCTGTGTGAACATCTTCACTGCTTAATGTGTCTAGTAGTGGTCGATTGACCCATCTGCCTCCCCTAACTTTTGAGAGAACATTTGTTCTCAAAATGCCTTGTGACGCGGGGCAGATTCACCAAGTCTCGTACTTGGTATGTCCTAATAGACTTTGTCTTTTCTTCTTTCATCGTTTTAGTCCATCTAATACTAGTAGGGCCGGAGAGAGCCTTTTGAACTATCAAAGGCTCTACTTGGTAATTTAGTACTCCTCTAGTACTCTTTTTGGATTGTGCGTCATAGAAGATATGCTCCTCATAAGCATCACTCCCACTGGACTCAGCAACTGGAGGTGCGTCTATACGCTCCTCACAACGTGTAGTAGGTCCGCCTCCTTTTAATAAAGATGCACATCCCAAAATCCGTCTTCCTTACTCTAGAAAAGTTTGTCTTAAGGACCATTACATCCTTAGACTCAAATTATGTGACCGGAGTGTCTTCATTCTCGCTAATGAAGACCTATCCTTTTGAGTGACCAAGCTATCTTACCAAGACATGCTACTTGCCTCTAAGGTCAAGCTTCCCATACTTGTAGGAAGGATCAAGTATGCTGTATACCCTCATGGTCTTGGCATACTCTAATCAGGTCTTTTACCTAACTAGAACTCATAAGGAATCACTCACAAAATTTGAGAGGGCATATGGTTAAGTACGAAAGTGACTATTGACAAAGCATCTCCCCAATAGGAACGTTCACCTGAGTCATTATCAACTTAACCAACTCCAGGAGGAACTCATTTTGCTGTGGAGTGTGTGGAATAGTTAGTTTTCTAACTATCTCAATTTCATCACGTAACTGTGAGAAAATACTGGGCTACTTGCCTTGCCCTCACGCCTATGGGACTACTGATGTCCGAGTGGACTAATTTGATGAAAGCGGGTTTTCTGATTTCATGACTGAAAGGTTCTCCAGTTGCTTTGTCTGTAAGACAACGTTTTACAAACTAGCATTGGGAAATCCTCACAAATTCTCCTTTGCTAGTATGTAATTGTGTCCCACACGGAATTGCCAAATAGGTGTATCAACCACAGAGGAAGACACAACAATAGGTTGCTTTGTCTGTAAGGCAACGTTTACAAACTAGCATTGGGAATTTGTCCTCACAAATTCTCCTTTGCTAATAAGTAATTGCGTCCCACACGCACTTGCCAAATAGGTGTATCAACCACAGAGGAAGACACAGCAACAGGTTGCTTTGTCTGTAAGGCAACGTTTACAAACTAGCATTGGGAATTTGTCCTCACTAATTCTCCTTTGCTAATGCGTAATTGCGTCCCACACGAACTTGCCAAATAGGTGTATCAACCACAGAGGAAGACACAACAAAGCAACTAGTTGAATTACTGGAATGTAATTCAAAGTGTATCAGAACACAACCATTGTCATAAAATCAAAAACTAACACTAAGGAGTCATGATAAATATGTGAATCACATTATATCCTAAGTTCTCTCACGGAAAAAACAACTCATAATAAGTTCCGTTTAGTATCTAGAACATAAAACATATATAAAGATAAAGAGTGGCCACTACGCAACTTCGTTTTGTAGCTGTCCAACCTCTTAACTTTAATAATGCTTTGTTCCCACGAGGATACTTCTGCTCCCATTGGGCAGAGGACAGAACTCATGAACCAATGTTCATGTTGTTCATGGGTGAGAAGAAAATGATTGCTGCAAACAATTTTTTCGCATAGTGCCTTATGGATATGCCCAAGCAACATTTGACCTAGGCCAAAATCTCTTTTCCTCTCTTGCTTTTCCTTTGAACTGAGGCTACTTACCTTACACTTGCCCTTTCTCTTCCTAGCACCACGTCTCTTAGACCCATTGCCCTTGTTCTTGGAGCCTAGAGCTCTAAGAAACTTTAGCCACTTAGGCTACATGCTCGATGGATTTCGCAGCCTTATACCAACAATCCTTGAGAACTAGGTGGTGTTTAATATCATCAGGAAACTTGATGATATTAGTGGAGGTCGAAATGACCTATATGCACTCCCAATAGGAGGGAAGAGATCTGGCAACTGTTTGAACTCACTGTTTACCAGTGGGGAGTTTTCAGGATTTCTCAGACTCTCAAATCATGTTTGATTTTTCCCTTAAATGCGTCATCATGCTCTTGTGAGAGCGCATTTTGGAGGCATCAAACTTGATTGTAAGTTGCCTTAGTTTGGTGGCCACAGTGTCACCAAACCAGTATCTCTCTAATGTGATCCACATTTACAAGTTTTGCAGTTACACTATCAGTCAATCCTTAACGCTAACACTAATTATACAGCTCCTTATTACACAACACACAACTCTGGAAAATTGTAATCAACGCAAGACGAGTGTAGATATAGTCAGTCTCTGCATTCGAGAAGTAGGGTCAACCACCCTCATCACACAGAGAGCCTATATATGTACACATTTCTCTGCTTGACTCAACAATTTTCATAGGATAGTCACATACTATTCAAAATCCCTTTTGGATTCTCACTATGTAAGCAATCAAGAAGGACAGCGAGTCGCCACAGGCACGACCTCAAACTTCCACTTGATTACAACGCTTAAGATTATTTAAATAGTCACTTACTATTTAAATTCCCACGTGGATAAGCATTTATATTGAGTTATGGGTTTGCCACATGCTGCCCTAGCTCCCACTCGAGTAAAACGCTTAAGGTAATTTAAACGATCACAAACTGCTTAAATCTTCTCTCTCGTTGCGTATGTGAATGAGTTAAGAGATCGTGATATCCGCTCTTTAGACTCCAATTCACCATAATTTCTCCTCATATTTGAATTCGTCTCGCGAAAACAAGAAAAACGACTCAAAAATCGTCAAAATCGGAGCTAAAACAGAGAAATTATCCGCGCTAGAAAACTTCGCGACACTGGTCAACGCCGTTGACCCCTTGTGGTCGCCGGCGGTCAACAACGGCGCCGGTGGCCGGACTAACGCCGGCCGACCACCGTATCCGGCAGCGCCGGCCGCCCCTGCGTCACCGGTGACCCGAGGCGGGGGAGGTCACCGGACCTCCGCTGGCACCGACGACTTGCAACGGCGGTGGTCGTCGGACCTCTGGCATCGACCACAGGACCCCTGTCGGCCGGTGGCGGTTCACGGCGGCACTGACCGTCGGAAGTCGGCCGGCCGGCCACCACCACCAGCTCCGTCAGCCGCGGCCTGTCAACTCCGCCTCATCAGTCAATAGTCCCCCTCCCCAAAGCAGTAGCATACATCCACAGGTATATATCTAATTCGTAGGGTACACATGCCTAAAATAATATACTCATGCATGCAAATTAGGGTCTTTAATATTGAAAGGGGAACCTAAACATGTTTCTAGGTTTTAGGGTGTGGGTTAGCAATCAATATTGAATTAAAAAAATTAATACATTTAAATTCAAAAATCATAGGACCTTACCCCAAAATATATGATTATCACATGTTTTAAATCAAAATTAAAACATATAATTAAAACTAGGAACCTATTCATGTTTCGAAGTTTTAAATAAAATAAAATCATATAAACCCTAAACATGTTTCTAACCCTTTTCGATTTATCAATCCCCGGAGAACATAGCCCTAGCATAACCAGGCTCTGATACCAATCTAGGAAAAGGCTCGGATTCATATGACCCGACCCGACCCAGGGACATAAAAGAAAAACCAAAAATAAATTCAGGCAAAAAAAAATATTGTGGAAGCTACTAACCTGGACGCCATCACTAAAACCTCGGATCTTGACAGTGCCTCTGCTCCACCAGGACTGACCTCCAATCGATGAGCTCCGAAAAGGGCTGCACCAAACGGAGGACTCTATCTACGAGAGGTAGAGCCACATGTCCACGACTGATACGCGAAAGAGGACTCAAGAGAAAGATAAAATTATACTGAGTGGGGTTTCCCAAACGGGATCCCCCTTTCCAACACATGGAATGAGGAACTGGAAAGGTGTGGAGTCACTCCTATTTATAGGAGGATGAGAGAGCTCCCATCATTGACGCAAGCAATGTGGGACTTGGAATATGAACAAAATATCATGCTTCCATCAAGATCACCTAGCCCAGTTTGGGCCACGAGTGCGGGCTCGTGTGACCTCCGATGAGTATCATCTTGGTGTCGTTTTATTTGTCTCTCAGCGAGCTTTCCAACGGATCCTCACTCAACCCGATCGGACTCCCACATAGGCGGATATTTAGTCCCGAAGACCCCAATATATTCAACAATTGGATAACTAAGGAAGAAAGTTGGAAGTTAAGATCAACTAATACATTTATGATAAATTGCATATAACTCCTTTTTCAACTATAAGTAACTTAAAGTCTCCCTAAAGCTTCGTAATTTGTGTAGAAAAACTCCCTCATTAAAAATTTTCATCCAAAACTTTAGTGGACAGAATAGACATATCAAATTATTTGAAGGATTTTTTTTACTAGGTCAAAGGAAATTTCCTGTACAAGACATGCATAAAGGTTTATGAGAGTTTGATGGCAATTTTACTTCTAAACCCCTCTCTAAAATATTAAACTCCAAAATTTCCCTTCTTAAAAAAATATTTTTACAACACTTTTTTTTGTCTTGTAGTAGCAATTCGTCCAAGCCTCAAACAAATTCGTATCCGTCTGAGGCTCAGACGGATTATGATATAATTTTATAAAAATTTTGTATGGAATGGTAGACGGATTCCATACTACTTTGTGTTCAGCCTCTGACACACACTTTCTTTATATATATATATAATTTTTATATTAGTTTGTAAGTTCTTTCATAAATTTCTTTAAGAATATAATATTAAAATAAAAATATTTATTTTAATAATTTAACATATATTTACTTTATATAATATCAAATAATTATAAAATAATTCATATTATTAATAAGTAATAATAATAAATAGCCATTGGATGTCAGGAAATCTCCCTAAATAATAAACAAATATGTTAGAAGATTAAACTTTGTCAAGCTTAACAACAATTAAACAAACTTTATATATTTTTTTGTTAGATGTGCCCTTAAACTTTCAAATTACAAGCAATTTAAAAGATCAATTGACAAAAATATTATAATTTAGAGATATAAAAAATGCTTGTATTATTAAAATATTATAAATTTATATTATCTAATATTTTATATACATTAAAATTGTAAAATACTGTAATCAGACTTTTTCACTCAACGCATTATATTCAACGGTTTTGTAATATCCGAGATATTTAATTGTATTATTATCATTATTATTAATTTATTTTTCTTTCAGAAAGAAAAATAAATTAAATTAAAGAATTAAAGAGTTAAAATAAAATTAAAAAAAAAGGGACTATATGAATATATATATATATTTTGAACCTAAAAGAAAAGAGAAAAAAAAACATGAGGGAAAAATAGGATATAACAGGTAAATAAGTTTTTCGAAAAATAATAATAATAATAATAAATAAATAAATAAAAATAAGTAAAAATAAAATATACATATAATATATATATATATATATATATATATATATATATATATATATATATATATATAAAATATAATATATGGGGGGCCACGTGACCCCCCTTCCACCAACTCATATAATAATATATGTATATACACAATGTTAAAAACTCACACACCCATCCAGCAAAAACACTCACACACAAAATAAATAAGTAAATGTTATTTATTTTAGTAATGGGGGAAGGGGGGCTTATAGCGTGACTGTACAGCCACTCACGCACACAAACAACAACAAAAGAAGGAGAAAGCAGAGGAAGACGCACGAGAAGCCACGGGAAGAAGGGAGCCGGCCAGATTTTCGCCGGAAAACGTGTGCCGGTGCCGGAGGAGGTGACCGGACCTCATCTTTCATCACCACCAAGCTTTCTAACCGATTGAAATCAAGTAAGAAAGCCCCAAACTCTCAAAACCCCAATTTCTCCAATTTTGGGTACTTTAGGAATTCATCAAATACTTCCAATCGGGGCATTCTGGGGTTAAATTTGAGCTTAGTGGGTGCTATTGAAAGCTTAGTAAGGTTCAAAATCGAAGCTTAAACCGTAGGATTTGACCGGGTATGGAAATTAGGAAAATTTAGTTAGAAAATTCCTATAAATTGAATTTTGCTAGTTTGATGCATGGTTAGGTTTGGATTGGAGTAGTATAAGTGTTATATATGCTGGAAATAGTCAAGGGAATAAAGCCCGAGTATTTATTGTCTCCACCGGAACCCAATCCGGTGAAAAAGAGGCGAAATACTAAGCCACAGTATTGTAAAGAGCTATGCGGTGGGTTGGACACCTTGGTCTAGTCCGTGGGGGACACCTAAGACCCGCTAAATTGATTCCAAGGCTCTAATTATACCCAATTATATTTTTATATATAATTAAAGAGGTAATAATTAAGCTTTTACTCAGCGAATAAGGGAGACGGTGGAATGAGTAAGCTAGAGCCTCTTTTGAACCGTGAATTTAATCCTTTTATTAATTAAATACCCATATGAACACATGAAGGGAAATTTAGACAAGTGGAAATCTCTAACCTAAGCAATTAGAGGTTCTAAATGGCTCGAAAGTGTGAAAGTCGAATATGGGGCATTCTGGACTTTCAGAAAGAGCAAATATGACGACGTAACGAACTAAATAATTAGTTCTTGGAAAATAGCTAGAGGGTGCATAAGCATTAGCACGACACGTGCATGGTAGATGCTTAGTTACGCGTTCTAAATTTCTTAAATATAATGTGTATAGGGCACCACAGAGTGATTGGAGCTTCAGACACTCTGAGTACTGATCAGGAGGGCCAACGAGGTGAGGGGTTCTCCCATCCCTGCCCCACAGGGTTGGATGTCTACGTGGAAAATGTGGTTTGCTCTATTTTGTGAAAATTGATATATGGAATATATTTATATGAATAGATTTGTGTTACGCGTGTATGATTTGCAAGTAAGTAGTCAACGTGCAATAGTATATGTGCTTATACGATTAATCACAAGGTGTATATGTGCTATTGTGGCTCACCGAGCCTTATATGATTCCGTGGGTAGGATTGAGTCGAAATTTCATATGTGAGGGTTCATTAATATTAGAAACCCATTTAAATTGATCATCGTGCAAAGGTTTTAACCGTATGGTACATTGAGGAAAATGAACCTAGGTAGTTAAATGTGAGTGAGAGTGTTGCATAATTTAAATGGGGGAAATCTAAGCCTAACTAAAGCACGCGTATGATATTCAGTTAGTTACAAATAAGGTGTCTTTCAAGGTTAAATATGTTAGTTGAGTTTGTTTAAGTTGTCCGGGTAGATCGAGTCAGTCGTCCTAATCGGACAGACAGGATTATGACGTTAGCAAGTATGCCACCTAGTGGCCATTACCTTGGTTTAAACTGAGGTTAGACAAGTTGCCGGCTATTACTCTAAGCATGACTTGGAGTCAGAAAGTTCCTGGTGTGATCAACCAGATTCGTACATGATATTGCCTTCGGGCCAGTATTTCTCTTAGCGTAATGCGGGAGACAGAAAGTGAGTGCCTATATGCACAAGTATGTGTTAATTGTGTAACCAAATGAGATATGTTGATTTTGATTTATATGTGGATTAATAAATATGTTAGGAGCATGAATTAGGATTTTAATTGTGAATATGATTCATTGATTGCCTGATCATGTTAAAGATCACAATATAAATTCATTTCATGCGCATGTGGTTGTGGTTGCTCCCTTCCCCCAGCTGTAGTGGTACCCGCTGCTACGCCAGGGATGGGGGAGCTTCTCACTGAGTTTGTTCGACTCACCCCCTTGTTTACATGTTTCAGATACAGGTGGTTCAGGAATCAGGAACGCGTCCACTTCTTCTCAAGGAGGCGGACAACTCTGAAGACCGTACGCTTTGTTCGCGTCGATAGTTATTTTGATTATGTATATATGTTGTGATGTATATATGAATCTTTTTTGGGCGTAGTGTTGTACGTTTACATCTACTGTGTATATATACATATCACACTTGAATTCTAGATTAAAGTTAGGTCTTGGTGATGGGAATATAGGCTATGATATAGCATATATCATATGTGTATATATATATATATGACTTCCGCATGCGACTAGGATAGAGTGATCAATATGTAAATTATATATATATATATATATATATATGTGTGTGTGTGTGTGTGTGTGTGTGTGACTGAATACCTGATTGTATGAGAATATGGCTTTCGCATGTGAATAGGATAGATCACACGCATTGAGGCGTGTGGTCAATATGTAAACTATATGCAAGTGTGTGATTGAATATATGTATGATTGTATACAGGACTTCTGCATGTGAATAAGATAGATCACCCGTACTGAAGCGCGTGATCAATATGTATACTATATGTACGTGTGAATGATTATGTGTATATATATAGATTGAAGCGGCGCTAAGCGAGCCGTGGATTGCAAACTGGTTAGGTCACCGGAAATGGATGGCCGTATACATATATATTATATATATTGTTTGTATTAGAAATGAGTAGTTATAAACATGTGAAAATGTCAATCCGGGATTAGAGGCTTACGAGATAGGAGAGATCCTACTTACCGTGCCGGTCATTTTCAGCATGTTATTTTCAATTGGGGTCCGATAAGGGGTCGTGACAGGTTTAGTATTAATTTTTAGCATGTTATTTTCAATTGGGGTCCTAAAATGTGTAATTCGGTAGCGGATTTTATTTATAGAACTGTAAAAGTAACTCAAAGATACTTTGTAAGGACTGATTCAGTTCCTTTATTTCTCTTTGAGATTTATTTTGTTGATCAATAAAGTCTTTCAGATATTGTCCTAGTTCTTAAAAAATAGTAAAATACTGCGTTTTTATATAATATTATTTTATTTAATATTATCTAAAGTAAATGTATGTTAAATTATTAAAATAAATATATTTTTTATATCTTAAAATATTTTAATATATTATTATATATTTATATAATATATTTTTAACTAAATTCATAAACTTATACAGTTAAACATTTTTAATTTAATATATTACTATATAAATTATTATATAATTTAATTTATTATTATTACTTATTAATAATATAATTTTTTATAATTATTTAATATTATATAAAGTAAATATATGTTAAATTATTAAAATAAATATTTTTATTTTAATATATTATTATATATTTATATAATATATTTTTAAAGAAATTTATGAAAGATCTTACAAAATTAATATAAAAATTATAAGAAAAAAAGTGGGTATCAGTGGCTGAATTTCAGCCACTGACACAAAGTAGTATGGAATCCGTCTACCCCGTATAAAGTTTTTAAAAAGATATATCCTAATCCGTCTGAGCCTCAGACGGATACAAATTTGTTTGGGGCTCAGTCGGATTGCTAGCACTACTAGACGAAAAAGATGTGTTATGAGAATATTTTTTAAGAAGGTAAATTTTGGGGTTTAATATTTTAGAGAGGAGTTTAGAAGTAAAATTGCCGAGTTTGATGCATGCCGAGAGTTTTAGGAAGTTTTTTTATATATATTTTAGTATGACTTGAACATGTCATTGTTTTATTTAGATTTTGAATGGAATAGTTACTAAGGGGTTTCTTTGCATAAATTGCAAAATTTGAATGGATTCTAGTTCTAGCTATAGGTTAATTTTTTTAATCGAAGGGACTGAAATTTTCTATATATACTTGACCATGTATAGTTAGAGGTTTTTAATATTTTTGCCGCACATATAGTTATATAAGATCTATACTTCTTTTATGATTACTTTTTTATTTATGTTTATATATAAAACGAAATATAATGAATTAGTTATTACTATTAGATATACAAATTAATTCTCACATCTAATAAAATGAGATGTTCAATGGAGTATTTAAATAATTTGGTCTTTCTCTTAACAATTACTTTTTAAGAGAGAATTTTTCAAGATAATAAAAAAAAGAAGAGGTCTTTGAGACTCAAAAACAACACAGTTGACAAAGACCACCTAGACTTAAAAGGAAATATCAAAATAACTTAAGTACCCTCTCAACAATTAAAAAAAAAATTACTTAAGTACTCTATTAAATATATTATTTTATCAGATGTATTACTTAACTTAAATCTTTAATAATTACAATGCAGAGAAACCTCTAATAATAAAAGTAAACTCGTGAAAAACATAACTTAATTTCTAATGGTGATAGAAACCTATCACACCTAAACAAATCACAATTTATAGCTCCCAAGTCCCAAGTACGTACCGCACTGGTTATGAAAAAACAAATAACAATATCTTAATCATTTTAATTAAATATAGGAAGCTGCGCAGAAAAACTATAATAATGGGTATAGATATTGCAAATATTAAAAGTTAGCTTTAGTTATATATACTAAAATTATAATATGATACGTCTTTGAATATTATATATATATATATATATATATATATATATATATATATATATATATATAAATTATTAATTAGAGATTTAGACTGACTTATGGTGTAGTTTTAGATACAGCTTTAATTGTATGGTAGGGTCACATATTTAATTAGTCAAGTCTTGTAGACTTGTCTTTACATCACAAAATTTAAAGTGTGGACAATGTTTGGCAGAAAAGTAAACAACTGTACTTAAGGATGAGGCTTCACTACAAAAAATATAATTTTTAACGACAGTTAACAATGACCATTGTTAGATGCAAAAATGTTTTGAATTTAGCCACGGTTACTTACTAACCGTGGGTAAATTTAAAAAATTAAAAAAAAAACTCATTTTCATTAGGTGCTTGTTTCTGACTGAACTGGTGCCTATTATTTGCAAAAGGAATCAAAATTTAACTGATACCTATTATTTGTTTCTAATGAAAATTACTACTTGCTCATTGAATTGATTTTGTGTGCTTGCTGGTACTGTTTTCATATAATAGTGGTACTATTTGTCTCATCATATTTGTTTTCTAGAAATCATGACTAAATGAATTGCTCAGATTCCTTCCATTCATTTTACTTCTTTTTAGTTAATTACATGAGTTTATTTTAATATAATGTTTTAATATAAAAAGATAAATTGAACAGGAACAAACCTTTTAACACAAACAAAAGCCAAACTAAAAATGAGTTGGGGGCTTGGAGGTGGTGCTAGTCCTGAACTGAGTATTTCATAAGATACTTCCAAAGAAGCTTCGACTTGAAGATCATTGGACACGGGTCATTATTTTTCTTATGGTTTTGTGACTTTTAATAGTATTTTAAATTATTTTATTGTTGAAAGAGATTAGAATTTGATTCCTGTCTTGGATTGAACTCTAAGAAAGCCTTTCCCTAATAAGGGGGTGATCATTAGTGTTGGCAAATGTTACCAATTTTTCCCCAATGCAGGATTCTGCTGCGTGGCTTGATTATTTTGAATCAAAAGCAATAGATCGAGCAGCTAGAAGAGGCTTGTTGACCTTTTTCCTTTTACAGCCTTTTGCCTTTCTTTAATTTCTAGCCTTAAGGGAATAATGTTTCAAACTACCAAAGTGTTTTAATCTTTGGTAGCTTGTTTGCTTTATAATTGGATGACCCAAAACAATAAAACCATGAAGCTTGCTTAGCTTTTTTGCTTCATATATTTATATGTGAAGGAAAAAGGACAATGTAGGACAAGCATAAGATGAGAGCAGAGCAGAGAAGATAGATAGTTACTGTTAATTAATAAATTAAACATAAAAGTAGGTGTTACTGTGTAGGTATTGCACATATCGAGTAATTTATTTATTGGGTGAATTAGATAAATGTCATTGATATGGAGCTAATTAACTATTAACCCCTTGTGGTTGTCGTATGATCACAAAACTAGTCATTTTCATTACTCCTATTGAACTAAGCATTTGAAACTGAGGTTAATCTTATCTTATATAAATTAAAATAGTCAATTTAGGCAAAGTTAAGTTTTGTTACTTAATATGTGCTGTCAAATGCTGCAAAATATGTTTATTATTTCCAAGGAAAGGTGTGTCTATTTTTCGTTGACTGATGTCCAAGAGATGGATGCATTAGTTTCCAATTTCAATGCTTTTGAAATGAAAGAAGCTGGCCCTCTAATCCTCATGAAAGCTATGAATAGTTTTGTTATAATATGTAAAACTCTATCACTTGAAAGGCTTTTGGCCTTGAACTGTGGACAAAGAACAAGCTCATCACACCTTATGCTGAAATCTCATTTATTAATGAACAATGGGAGTGGCAAGGATCAAACTTTAGATCATTTGGTCATTAAAGGATCTGATGCAATATCAAGGTCCATTTTAGCTCAAAAGTTTAAGCTTTAATTGAAGGCCCATAATTAGTTTTTAACATTTAACAATTTTCTAATAAATCTTGACTAATTCCCTTTTTTTCTTGTTGAAGCAGTAAGCTTTCTTTTATGCTTAGTTTTGTACTTGGTGATTTAAGAAAGCATTTCATATATTGAAAGCTGTATAAATTCTCTTTCATGTTGTTTCTATTATGGGTTCTGATTATGAAATTTTATGCATTTAACTGGTTTTTTTCTCTTCTGCCCAGGGTTCTATTTCTGGCTACTACAGTGTTTTGAGGACATTTTTATTTGCATTTATTGCTTCTTATGAGGTCAACCTCCGGGTAAGGTATTTGAAATTTGTACTTCATTATGCTTATTATTGGCTTTCTCATTTGGTCTTCTTTAATGGAGGTGCAGCCAGAGTACAACAACCCCATTTTAATATTGGATATACTTTGCAAGATTTACAGAGGAGAGGTTTGGATATTTAATCATTGTCCTCCGTGTCATTCATTGCTTATGTATCATTATATCTTCTGACAATCACTTATTGATTGAAGAATTGTGCTTTTTAACTTGTAGGAATCACTTTGTATTCAGTTTTGGGTCAAGGGAAGTTATATTGATGGTCTAATTTGGTGTCTTCTTCGCAACTTAGAGAGTGAGTTCCCTTTCCAAACAGTGAAACTTGTACAACTCTTGTCTTCCCTTTGTGAGGGAACTTGGCCTGCAGAATATGTGTAAGTAATTAGTTTATGTGCTTTTTTGCTATCTCTTATAAACTGATCCAATGCATCAATTATTTTATAATATGTTTGTTGATGCATATGTAATTTTACATATCATATGCCTAACCTAACACCAGCCAACACTCAATTTCTGCTTACTTGGTTCAATTTTGGGTAAATAAAAAAGCTTTTTAACTATAGCATCTATAATTCTTGATACTTGATAGTATTTCTTAGAAAATTCTTTCTGTCATCAGGTATAACTTCTTAGATAAGTTTGTTGGTGTATCAACATTGTTTGAGATTAGTAATGATTCATTGTTAGATGGCTCTCATATAGTTGAGGCACGTCAACCATTATATGTTCATGGAATTGAAGTATTGTTTAGTCTTGTTGGAACTCGTGGCCATGTCTTGAAAGCTATTAGAGAGAATACTACCCTTGTACGATGGAAGAGGGTTTTCAAATGTTATTATGATGCTTTATTTTGATTTTTCAATGGCTTCTTGTTGTTTAAACAATGGTTTATTTAAAGGTATGACTATATAACAAGAAATGAAAGCAAACTAGTGTTTGTAAGCACAATTTGGGATTCATTTCATACACATAGCCTTTTTACTTTCATTTATTGTTACATTGACTTTTTTTTTTCACAGCCATATGATGTGAGAAGCCTAGAGGAACCACCTTTGGCTTGCAAATGATAACTTGGAGCAAATCATGATCCAAGAACTACTCACTCATTCTTTTGATTTTTTAGTTCTATTTATTTTGTGACAATCTTAAGATTATTTGTGTTGTATATATTTGTTTTATGTTTCAACCTACGTATGTGAATTTTATTTTGATGGAATTATACATATATTTTGTATGTTAAGTCAACACATTTGAATTAATTTAATATATTTTAGATAAATGTTAAGAAGTCTATATGTTCTGCTCTGTTCTTCAGGCCCCAAAAAATGAGGTTTCTAATAAATCACAATTTAAATCCCTAGCGGCGGTTAAAATCGTCGCTAAGTATTAAACAATTTAAACCCCTAGCGGCGGTTAAAAGCGTAGTCAAAGGCAAAAATAATGACGGCTTGAACCATAGTATCAGTGGAATAAAACGAAGCAGCATTGATTTTAGCAACGGTTAAAACCGTTGCAAAATCTAATGACAGTTGGTGCCGACGTTTGTGTGAAGCGTTGTTACAGGTATGTGCCGACACCATATTTAACAACGGTCGAGTAAACCGTTGTTAAATTTTTAGCGATGGTTAAAATCGTTGCTAGAAGGCATTTTCACCGTCGCTAAAAATCAATTTTTTTGTAGTGCTTGTGTGATCAATATGAAAATATTGTTTCACATTAATTCATGTGGAGAAAACTCATTCTGTGTCGTACAAAACCAGACAAATAGAGTGTCTTGGGAATGATGTAAGGGAAAGAGACCGACACACAGAAAAAGAATGGAGCTAAGGGTGTGTTCTTTTGGTAGAAACCGTGATGGATTCTCCCTCTCCCTTTTTTTTCTTCCTACAAATAAACTTCATTTTTTTCAATATGACAAAATTATGTTTTTGTCGTAACTTTTTTACTCACTTTTATTCTATTTTCACTTTTATTGTAAGAGCAAAATGGTCATTTTACCCACTTTGATTTCATTTACATCACATCATATTGACATGACATTACCATTCCCTCCTCTTTTTCCATTCTCATTCCTATTCCCTCCTCTTTTCTACCAAAATAACATACCCTAAGTTCACAATAAGAAAATGGAGTACTTTTAACAACTTATATTACAATGGCTATTGTAATTCAATAATATTCGATGTCTACGTGGCACTAGTCTTTTAGAAGCATATATAACCGAGCTTCGAATTAGTGACACGTGTCTCCACTTGATGGCCTCGTACGTGTCTCATACCCACGGTTCTCCCAGACTCTCTCGTAAGAGAGATGTGAGGGGAGATCACCAACATGAGATGAGCACGACCAATAGAAACGTGGGACGACCACGTTCCTCCCCTCATCAAGTATAAATACCCCGCACTTGGGGAACTCAAACAAGTCTAATCGACGACACTTAAAACTCGCTTACTCTTATTCTGTTACTACTCAGAGACCCCCCGTTATCTCACCCATCACTTACAACATACCTCCAACAAGCGGCTCGCCCGCCCGGAACAACAAACACGTCCTAGCCGCACACAGTGACCACAGGTAACCTTCCTGCCTAACGGCTCCTAAGGACGTTTCTTCTTCGAACTACATGGCATTTGATCCCTTAACAAGGGTACGTAGGCACCTAGGTCATCACCTAAGGACAAGTTCCCTAAGGTTAAGACCCCTTACGGTCCTTATTTTTAATTATGAATTGTCTGAACCAACAATGACAATTACATTGGCGTCTACCGCGATCCTTCTCAGACCACAATGCCTTGCGCATTCTGTCTCTAAACGGCATTTCTTTATCAGGGAGTACGAGTATATACCTAACACTTAGAAAGCCATTTTTTTCATTTGAATCCCTCAACTGCTAACTTCCACGAATGGCGAGCGGATCCACTGCCAACAGTATCAGAGCGAGGGCAGGAACTTCTAATGCAAATCAACCATAAAACGCCACAGCGTCCCATGTGTCTAATGCAGAAAACATTTCCCAAACACGAGTAACGTACTAGGGTAGAAATATGCTCTCAACATCCTTACGGCATGCCACACGTTCCATGCCCACCTGGTAGCAGCCAAGGACCAGTGAACCCAACAAGAGCAACCGCTCATGAAAACGAAATAGCACGACTGGAAGCCGAGATAGCACGGATGCGCCAACGCGAAAGAGAGATGTACAATGGACCCCCTCAAGCGAAATAAGCCCAAGCAAATGAAAATGTCTAGATGGTAACAACATTGAATGGCGCACTAACCATCACAGGTCCATCGAACGTACTAACACAAGAAACAACCAATCCGTCACCGGCGCCCCTCATACAATTCAGGACTCTACCAATGGAGCTCGCCTGAATATCGTGCACCGCGCTGCCTCCACTATCAATTATCTAGCCAGGACCAACAGTGGTCGCAGGACAAACAGTTCACCCACTTACTAACTATCCGCGACCCCCTTGTCCCAAACTATTCGCCAGGCTCTTACTTGCACATGCCATGGGAAAGTTCTTACAATCCATATGCCCCTTATGGTGCATTCGCAGTTTACCTAGGTCAATATCCCTGGCCCAGATTTGATTTCCAAGGGAGAGGGTGACACACTAATCGCACCCAAAATACATAACTTTAGTGTGCTTGTGAAGACTGCACGTTTGACGGAGTCACCACCAAGTTTTCCACGAAACTTGGAAAAAATAATAGGTTTGAAAATTTAAAATAATTGGGTTTTTAAAATATTTGGGCTCGGGAGTCTACTTGAGATGAGGGGATGGTGTTAGGCAACCCTCTACCCTAAACATTAATATTTAAATTATTTGGCATTAAAAACTAGTAAAAGACATAAGTACCAAACAACGAAGAAAATAAAGGTGGACTTGGCCTAGGATAAAAGCCTAGGGCCTACATACCCTCAAAGAGGGATCAAAGTCCACGTAGTTCATGTGACATACAAGTGTGTGAGTGAGGGGGAGGTCCATCAAGCGAAAACTCAGATGGCCTCCCAGTGCAATGTGCCTAAAGAGGCAAAGGCCCCTCGGCACCTATCTACCATTCAATACACTCAAACAATAGCAGGACGAGAAAAGTGCACGTGTGAGGGCTCATCAGGCAGCGCGCCCACATGGCATGAAGACTAGTACTCCTATAGAAGCAAGGAGTACTAGTCTTCATGCCATGTGGGCGCATAATAATCCAATCCCTGGCACGGAACCTGATGAAGCTCGCATAAGACTATGAGGAAGTGAGGAAAACTAATTGCGGTAGGCGTGTACTTGGGCCCAGGCTCCAGCATGAAATCCTGGGTGTTGCTATGAAACTTTTAACACATAATGGTGGGGCCCTTTGCATGATGATATAAATGAGGATGCTTAATTTCTTGCTCAACGACTCCCTTTGCTTCATGGGTATGACGTTGTTGGTAAAATATTTTTGCCAATTCTTTGACATATGATGATTGCCATTCCTCTTGAGCCCACTCTTGGACTCCCATCTATCCCTCCTTGGGAAATTTAGGGCTGCTGCAATGGCCTCCCTTGAGAATGGCTCTGCAAGTGTTCGAGCGTAGGCGTAGTTGGGCTCCATCCTTAGATTATACATTTCCACAAAGTGATGAGGTGTTACTGTTGGAAGAGTAGTCTCCCTCAGTATGAAGGACCTGCTATGGGTACTGTCGTACGCTATATGATACTGGTACACCAGAGGGACGTTCCTCTTGTTTGCCACCTTTAGCAGCTCCTGCAAGCCGTAAAATTCAATTCCCTCCACAAATGAGGGGCTCAGCTCTAGTCTCTCCATATTTCTTTCAGGGTTCAGCCTTCTGGCCTGAATAACGACCCTGTATAGATCTATATTTGTCACAGGCTGAGATGATAAGGAAGCATTTGTGCAGGATCTCTTGGAGCGGGCCATTTTCCTAAAAAGATAAACTTATGATTAGTTCTAGAAAGGAGAAAATATTTACCCTGAAAAAAATGCCCCGTGAAAGCTACAGATCGCGACATACAACTCTATACGCCGTGACCTATAAGACCGAGGGTTACGACGTATAGAATAGACCGTCGCGACCGCCATGCGTCAAAACTCATACCTGGGGAGTTGGCCGGAGTGAAGAATCTGACCGGTAGGAACGGTGTGTTGCTTGAGAACATTCCCTTACCAAATCAGTTTTATGAAAAAGTGACCGAGAAGACGAGGATCTAGAAGAGAAGTGGGGGTCGTGGAGTAGGTCGTGACCTACAAATACCTCGAGTTTTCCTTAAAAAGCATTTCTGGCCATGGGGGTCGCGACGTATAAATTATGTGTCGTGACGAGCGTATTTATGTGACCGTTATCCGGGGCCAACCAGATGACGCCACGTGGCGTGGGTCGCGACGTATGATGACATACGTGGCGACGGATACCCGTCAACGGTCGTCCATTTGACTACCCACTAGGGGGTCGCGACAGGAAAGTCAACCCATCGCGACGCTAAGCATTTATTTCCTCGTAACACGCATAACAATCTTAACCGTCACGACCTATGCATGTATACATTGCGACGTGCCGTTTTGTCGTGACCCCCTGGCATAAGGGGCCGCGACCTATTCCCATTTTAAAATATTTTCTTTCTTTGAAGTTTCGTACTTCATGGTGAGGCCCAAATACTTCCCCTAGAGTTATGGATATCAGATTCTGAAACACACATCGGCAGGATCTGATCCTTATGGGAGATGGTGGGTGTTAGATCCCGAAACTCATCAGCGAGATCTAATCCCTATGGAAAAATGGTGGTCGTTAGATCCCGAAACACTCATCGGCAGGATTTGATCCCTGTGAAAAATGGTGGGTGTCAGATCCCGAAACACTCATAGGCAGGATCTGATCCTTGTGGAAAAGTAGTCGGCGTTAGATCTCGAAACACTCATCGACGGGATCTGATCTCTGTGGATGTCAAATCTTCGAAGCACTCGATGGTTATCCAAGAGTACCGAAGATCGATCATCACGAGGATCTAATAGTCTCCAAAGAAAGTTATGATTACTAGGTTTCTAGAACTTTTCCTTCGAAGATCTAAGAGCCCTCAAATGTTAGGCGCAACCAGTTTTTGAAACACTCATCAGTGACAACTAGTTCCCAAATCAAGTTTTTAAAACACTCATCGACGAAAACTTGGTGACCAAGAGAAAAAAAATCATGAACGTCAAGTTCTCGAAACACTTGTTGGCGAAAGCTTGACGACTAAGGAGATCGTGGCAGGCACAATTCCAGAAACTAAGAATGTAAAATATGCTTTTAGATAGAGATTACCTTGGCAAGGATTTTTTCTAAAGACGGCTGACCTTCCCATACGTCTTTCGTAATCTTGGAAATTGCCTGAGACAATGAGTTGCTCACCTGACATCTAAATCAGTCGATCAGTCATAAGTAGAGAAATGAACCATGTGATTAATGCATAATAATTTTTACCTATTGTCCTAAATCAACAACACGAAAAAACAAAGCTTGCAAGGCTTGAAAAAAAAGGATAAAGAGACTTATTGAATGAATAATTCTCATTTTATTGCCATGAGTCCAAAAAATTGGTACAATTTCAAATATTTAGAGTCACCAGAAACTAATAGTGACTTTTCTAGAAAAGCGTGAAAGAAAATGCCTTGTGGCTCCACGGTAATTATTTCCACTGACTAGGTTATGAAACATATGCAATTTGAGCGCCCCTTTAGATGAGTGGATCTTCAAGCGTAGAACTTTTTCACTGAGTTTGAATTGACTAAACGACCGACTTCTCATCCATCCAAGTCTTCTAGGATGAGTGCTCCACCAAAAAAGGTGTGCTTGACTTTGAATGGCCCTTTATAAGTTGGGGCCCATTTTCCCCTTGGGTCATCTTGGTTCGGTAAAATTTTCTTTATCACCAAATCTCCTTCCTTAAATGATCATTGTCGAACCTTTTTGTTGAAAGCCAGGCCATCCTTGCGTGGTAAAACTGTCCAGGGAACATCGCCCACAAGCGTTTCTCATCAATTAAGCTAATCTAATCATAACGGGCTTGTACCCATTGATCTTCATCGACACTAGCTTCCACGATAACTCGAAGAGAGATAATTTGTATTTGTATAGGAAAAACAACATCCATCCCAATACCAATGAAAAAGGGGTTGTTCCTATCAATGAGTGAGCGGTAGTGCGATACCCGAGTAGGGCAAAGGGTAGCATCTCATGCCAGTCCTTGTATGTGATTGACATCTTTTCAATTATTTTCTTGATGTTCTTGTTAGCTGCTTCAACGGCGCCATTCATCCGGGGGCGATATGGTGCCGAGTTGTGATGGGTTACCTTGAATTCTTCACAAATCTTTCGAACTTCAGACCCATTCAGATTGGTCCCGTTATCAATGATTATTCTTTTCGGGATCCCATATCTGCATATGATGTTGGTTTTCAGAAACCTCACAAATGTCTTCTGTGTTATGTTGGAATAAGAGCTTGCTTCTATCCACTTGGTAAAATAATCGATGGCCACTAGAATAAAGCGATGACCATTGGAGACCTTAGGATTTATAGGGCCAATGATATCGATTTCCCACATAGAGAAGGGCCAAGGGGCCATCATGTTGTGAAGTGTGGCAGGAGGGACTTTAACCCTGTTTGTGTAAATTTGGCACTTGTGAAATTTGCGAACATAGTCGATACAGTCGTGTTCAAGTGTGATCCAAAAGTATCCTAGTCTTTGGATTTGGCGTGCCAAGGTGTGTCCATTGGAGTGGGTTCCGCATATCCCTTCATGTACCTCGGCCAAGATTTGATTAGCTTCGACTGCCTCCACGCAACGGAGCAATACTCCATCTAGCCTTTTCTCGTATAGCGCATCTCTGCTAAGGAAGAAACTCATAGCCAATCGCGGAAGAGTTATTTTTTCATTCTTGCTGGCCCTACTTGGGTATTCTTGCTTCTCCAGATAAGTCTTGATATCATGGAACTAGGGGAGACCATCGGATTCTTGTTCCACTACTAAGCAATGGATCGCAGTACTTCGGCATTCCACTTTGATAGGTTGGAGATGGACTCCGCAATTAATATCGAGCATCACTGCCAAGGTGGCCAGGTTGTTGGCAAACAGGTTTCCGCATCGAGGTAGAAGATGAAAGTCAATGGACTTGAATTGGCTACTTAGCTCAGTGAGGAACTTCTGATAAGGAACCAATTTGATATCCTTAGTTTTCCATTCTCCTCTTGTCTGATAGATTATCAACACGGAATCTCCGTAGACTTCCACTTCCTTGACTCCCGATTTTACAGTGGCCTGCAATCTACAAATACAGGCTTCATATTCCGCCATGTTGTTGGTGCATTCAAAATCAAGTTTGACTGCAATGGGGAACTATTTTCTATTTGGAGAAATGAGGACGACTCCAATCCCACTCCCAAATACATTCACTGCCCCGTCGAAGAACATTTCCCAACCCTTTGTATGAGACTCCTCTTCTATGGCATTTAGTCCTTCATCTGGAAATTGGTAGTCTAAGATATGCTCCTCATTCAGGGGATTGATGGCTAAATAATCGACTATAGCACTTCCTTTAACTGACTTCTGCGTGACATGCTTGATGTTATATTCCGCCAATATCACTTGCTATTTAGAAACTCGCCCTGATACATTAGGACTTTCAAAGATATATTTTATGGGGTCCACATGTGATATGAGAAAAGTCTCATAATAGAGCATGTAGTGCCTTAAACGACATATTGTCCATATCAGTGCACAACAAATCTTCTCGATCAAAGAGTACCAAGATTCGTTGGAATCGAACTTCTTGCTCAAGTAAATATACTACTTGTTCCTTCTTTGTCACCGGATCATGTTGCCCTAGGATAGCTCCCATCAACTCATCTAAGACTGTCAAATATAGCAACAAGGGTCTTCCTGGTGTGGGTGGTACTAACACAGGTGGGCCAGTGAGGTATTCCTTCACCGCATAGAACGCTTGCTGACACTTATCATTCCACTCTGGGGATTGATTTTTCTTGAGAAGTTTGAAAAGAGGAGTACAAGTTGCTGTCAAGTTGCGTATGAAGCGAGCAATGTAATTTACCTTTCCTAGGAAACTTCTTACTTGGTGTTCAGTAGCAGGAGGTGGCATATCCCTAATGGCCCTAATCTTGTCTGGGTCAACCTCGATCCCTTTTTGACTTACAACGAAACCAAGGAGCTTTTCAGATTGAACCCCAAAAATGCATTTTCTCGGATTGAGTCGCAATTTGAATTTCAAAGTCTATTGAACAGTTTTTTCAAGACTTTGACGTGACTTTCCCCCTCGGCCGATTTGGCCACCATGTCGTCCACATAGAATTCTACTTCTTTGTGGATCATGTCATGAAATAAGACCACAATGGCTCGTTGGTAGGTTGCCCCAGCGTTTTTTAACCCAAATGGCATGACCTTATAACAATAGGTGCCCCATTGTGTAATGAAAGTGGTCTTAGCTTTATCTTCAGGATGCATGGGTATCTGATTGTAACCAGAGTACCTATCCATGAATGAGTAATGGAAGCTACCAGCGGTATTGTCCACCAAAACATCTATATGTGGAAGTGGGAAGTCATCTTTGGGGGAAGCTTTATTGAGATCGCTATAATCGACGCACATTCCGACTTTCCCATCTTTCTTTGGGACGGGCACTATATTGGCCATCCACTCCGGTTAGACAGACACTTCTAGAAATCTGGCGTCCCACTGTTTTTCCACCTCATCCTTTATCTTAAGGGACATTTCAGGAGTCATGCGTCTCAACTTCTGCTTTTTTGGTTTTATGTGAGAGAAAGTGGGTATCTTATGAGATGCGATTCCTGAGTCAAGCCCAAGCGCGAGCCACCTATCAGAGGTACCTCATGTGTAGAGGATGAGAGAGAAATCCTTTAGATGATGTTTAGAGCAAGAGGACGAGTGTGTCCTATGAGGGAGTAGTAAGTATGCTCTGATATCTTTTGGGTAGACTTCAGGTAATGATGATCTCGTTGTATGTTACTGTGTTGAGTGTATTGTTCTCCTTTCAAGTCCACCAAGTAAGGGGTATTTATACTTATGGTAGAGAGGAATGTGGTCGACGCACATTCCTGTGCATGGGCTCGACCCACGATCTTGGGGTTTCCCCTACATCTCTATTGTGAGGGGACTCATAGGTGAACATGGAGGGAGGCCAAATTCGGGGCCATCCAGCAGTGCCACATGTCACTGATCCGTGGTCTCCCAAGTCATGGGTGTTGGGCGCCCGTGGACTTAAGTTGATTTTTCGCAGAGTATTGGGAGCAAGGTCGCCTGCCATGAGTTGTTTGTAGAGCAAGATCGACCGCTATTCATAGGAGTCGGGGCGGTCGAATGTGCATTCGAGAGAGATTGAGTTTCTCTGGAGATTACCTCAAAGGAGTGGGTACCCAAGGATGCCACGCGTCCGAATTTGGACGGTTATTCACTTGACTTCCTTAGCAAGTTTCTCGAGCCGTCTCTGTAGAAACGCTCGCATGTTCCCGAGGAGACGTCATCATTGTAGAAAAAGGTGAATTCCAAGGGATGCCAGTCAGGGCGGTCGAATGTTCCTTCGACAGAACTTGAATTTTTCTGGAGATAATTTCAAATGAGTGGTTAGGCTAGGATGGCATGCGTCGGGATCCTGTCAGCTACCGTCGCTTCGGATGTCTCGTAATTTAGTTGTGAAGCCGTTTTTCCCATTAACACTCGCGTGTTTCCAAGAGACGCCATCATTAGCTGCTTCGGGGTTTTCGTATTTCCCCTTGGGGCCTTTTGGAAGACTTTTCGGCTCCTAAGGGTATTTAGGTCTTCCCCAATGTGATTGGATGACTTCGAATATGAGGCATTCTTCTTTATGCGTGTCTGCTTGGATTGGACGGCTTCAATCTTGATTTAGTATAGGTGATAATTACTTCTTTTCTGTTGCAGGTTTTGAGGGTGGCTTTGATTTGAATCGTCTCGCCTCTATGTCCTTATAAATACTCCCAAGATTGAAAGGAAGAAGGCTCTATTTACCTTCAAATTTTCTGATCTTCGACCCTTAATCTCCGAGAGTTCTCTAATCCTCTCTTCGCTTTTGAAGGCTTGTAAAGCTTCTTGCTTGCTGGTTACATTTTTTCGTGGCCAACGAAGATGAGAGTGAGTGTTGTCTCCTTCTTGTTTTTTCCCTCACTTCTTTTTGCGCATTCTTCCCCTTTTTCTCTAATTTAGGGTTTTTTGATTGTAGGATTGTATCCCTTCGACTTCAATGACTTGGTGGATCTCTCTTCTCCTCCTGCTCCTCCTCTTAGCTACACTAGGGATAATAACCTAGGTAGGGAGAAGAGGCCAAGACAGGGTTCTTCTCCCAACTGAGAGAGTTTTACTGGAGTTCGCATTGGGGCATCTGAAGGAGGTAGGAGGGCTGAGGGAAGTCAAGGCTTGGGTAACACCACCGGAGGTCGTTATTAGTGGAAAGAGCATCTCCAAGGGAAAGAAACGAGGAAGGAAGGAGGAAATCCTAAAGAAGGGGGTGTCCAAGATGACGGATTCTCAGCTTCCTTCTCAGGTTCCTCTATCTTCGATAGTGCCCAGGGGGCTATTATGGTGGAGACAAGAGTTGGTGCTTTGATGGGGGGTACTTTTCTGCCTTCAGAGCCAATTCTACGCTTGCCCTTGAGGGTAGTTTTGTCGAGCTCTCCCTCTTCTCGTTCTACTGGGCCCTTGGTCTCGGGTTCTGTCGGGAGCGTCGAGGAGCCGACGAGCAAAAGGGCTCGAGTGGAAGGAGCGGTTTGGCAGGCTGGCACCGCTTCTGCTGAAGGTGGGGTTAAGGCTCCTAATGAAAGGTCGACTGTTGTGGAGGAGAGTGCTTCAGCGGCGGCGAGTGGCCACAGTGGGCCTGTTGCTGAGAATGTAGTGGTGAGTCAAATGGCTGCCACTGCTTCTGGAGATGTGGCTCTAGAAAATTTTACGTTGGAGGACCCTTCATAAGCAGTGCAAGGGTTGTCGAGGGAGGAAGTGCCCTCTTTGCTTTAGTAGCCCTTGGGAGGCAATTTATCGTGGACCTAGACGAGAGGGCTGCTAGGGCAATGGATACCACTCCTTTTAGGGTTGGCCTGCGGGCGTTTGAGGGTGCGACCAACTCTTTGGTTGACTTCCATCAGGCTAGCAATATGTGACCATCGCAAGTGGTGAGTATTTAACTTAGAATGTTCTACTTTTTATAGTGAAAAGTCAGTATACTGATCTTTACTATAACATTGTCTCTCTCTTTTTTATGTAGGATGAGCTTCGCAAAGATCGGGAGAAGCTAGTTTTGCTTTTCAATTCCAGGAATAATTCCCTTGAGCATTTATAGCTACAGCTCGAGGAAGCGCGCAAGCTTTTGGGGGCGAAGGAGAAAGAGTGCGAAGGAAAAGATCGTGAGTTGAAGACTTTGACTCACGAGATTGCTCGCCATCGGGCCGAGAGCGATCAGCTTGCTGAGGTCAAGCTTCTACGGTCAGACTTGAAGAGGGCTCGTAGGGAGCTAACTGTTCGGCAGGAAGATGCGGAGAAGCGTCTACAAGAGCTGCGTTCTCTCCACGAAGCTCTGAGGAATATCGAGGCCCATGCTCATGAAAATATGAGGGGCTGGATGGACGCTAAGAGCAGGATTGGAGACGTGGTTGACCGTCAAGCGAAGATGTTGGCGAAAAGGATGTATGGATTGCTGCTAGTGGTTGAGCAGCTCACGCGTCTTCGTGGGGAGAGGTTTCTCGCTGAGTGGGTGAGGTCTTACATCCTGTTCTGGATCTCTTCGACGGTGAAGTTAGGGGCCGACTTTCGACTAATCCTTCTGTGGACTTTGCTTGCTTTCGTGAGTTGGCCGAGCGTCCTTTAAGTCATCATCTCCTTTCCATGACGGCCGGGGGTGTTCCTGAGATTGGAGCTACTTGTTAGACAATGGCTGAGAGCGTAGTGAGGGAGCGGTCGGGGAATGCTGGCGACCTGATCTTAGGGAACCCCTTATTGATATTGACCTTGGGGATGCCCAAGAGTAGATTGCATTTTGTAGGGCCCTTTTTTCTTTGTATCAAATGTAATAGGCAATTGCCTTTATTAACACATTAATGGTTTTTGCCTGACTTGCATTTGTTTGATTTATCATTTTACTTATAGTTAAAAAGATTGTTTATACAAGCACCGCGTGATCAAGACAGTTTTGCATGAGTTGTGTAAATTTGCTAGCATAGTTTGTGTGCGAAAGTACTTTTAGGACTCCATGTGGAGTTATTAGATTCCGAGAGGTTTACTCAGTCGTGTGTTACCGTCTCACGAAGAATCTTTGCATGATCTTGGCAGTTTTCCAAGTTCCATTGGGGCATTCAAGCCCCGTGTTGCCTTAAAAGGGCTTTGTCGCGAGTTCTAACTTTGCAAATTTTTTTATGGCTCATGCCTTTATCGAAAAAGGAAATTTCGATTGATAGTAAGAAAAGTGGTTACATTAAAAAAATTAAGGACCTTAGAAGGTCTGTTTTGGCTAAGAATGATAAAAAGACAAGGATAATTTTAGCGAAAATGGCTAGTGGGCGAAATGCGAAGTTCGCAAAGGAGTTAAAGCAGGGACTTTGTCTGGGCGGGCAGACTTCTCCGGTTCTGCTTCTTTTGTAGGATTCTCGCGTGGTTCTTTAGCGCCAGGGCGAGCGACCTTCATGGTCTTTGTTAGGCTAGTGGTGTAGCATGCTCACACTAATTTCTGGTTCGCCGTAATTTCTCCGATTCCATGCGGCGTCAGGAACATCATGGTGAGTTGTGCCGTGGACACAATAGCTTTGAGCCTGTTTAGGGATGGTCGCCCTAGGATAGCGTTGTACGCTGATGGTGCTGAGACGATGATGAAATCTGCGTCAAGGCTTGCTACTTTTGGCAAGGTGCCTACCGATGTACGGGCTGTTATGACTCCTTCCGCCGGGACTTGGGCTCCAGAGAATTTGAGGAGTGTACCGGGGAACGGCCTCATGCTTTCCTCGCTTAAGCCAAGTTTCTTGAAGGTGTCAAAATCAAGACGTCCGCTGAGGATCCTTGGTCTATCAGGACTCATTTCACCTCATAGTTTGCTATGACCGTAGTTATAACCATGGGGTCATCGTAAGTTTGTCCTTGTAGGTTCGAGAGGTCGAACGTGATTGGATCTTTGGGCTCTTCATTTTTCTTTCTTTGTTTGGGGAGGTAATCGAGGGCGAGTATGGAACATTCCAAGTACTTCTTGTTTTGGGGTTGCGAGCCATTCCCCTTTTGTAGTCCTTCTGCGATGACGTTACTGACCCCACTAGGGGGTTTTTTTGCTATTGTCCTTCAACCGATCCCCGTTGGGATTGTCTAGGTCATTGATGTACCTTCCTAGCTACCCTTTTTGTATTAAGTGCTCGATTTGAACCTTGAGATGTATGTAGTCATTGGTCTCGTGCCCATAGTCCTTGTGGAACTAGTAATATTTGGACTTGTCTATGAGCTTTCCAGTTTTATGTCTCTTCATCAGGGGAGGGAAACTGAGCATGTCGGAGTGGTATATTTCTTCTAAAATTCCAATGTGGGACTTGTTAAGGGGCGTGTAACTGGTGAATCATCCTCTGGGGGTGAATGAGGTCTCAGTGGCGAGCACTTCCTACTACTCTTCCCTTTTTATTTTGGTTTTCGGTTATCCCTTTTCCTTTCTTCTTTTTTGATCGCTCTAGGTCAGTTTGGCTTACTAGGAACTTTCGCATCTTGCTTTTGCTATTTGGGCGTTCTCCTCCTGTAGAGTGGATATTGGGCATCCGTTGAGTTCACCGTAAAACTGCGAACACTTGAGGCCTTGTTTGACAACAAAGATGGCGACCGCATCACTGAGGCCCCTGACTTGGAGTGAGAGTTTTGTAAGCAAGGCCTGCAGTGTTCTCTTTCTTCTTGGTGAAAACCAATGAAGGAATCTTCATTCTTTTGGTACTCTATGCTACTGGCAAACTGAGTGAGGAATTTCTGAGCCAGCTGCTCGAAACTGTGGATTTAGTTTGTGGGTAGCAGTGAGAACCATCTTAGGGCTGCCTCTTTTAGAGTGGACGAGAAAACTCGGCATTGCTGTCAGTTTTTCATATCGAGTATCGAAATTGCTGAGTTAAAGGTATTGAGGTGGTCTCGTGGGTCTGTCTCTCCTTCATAGGGTTCTAAATGGAAAGGCATCTTGAAGCCCATGGGAACTTGCTCATTCATAACCTACTGAGTGAAGGGATGTCATCCTCTCCCTTGGAATTCGAATCTGGGCCACTCGTATGGGCCTGGGAAGACCGCAGATGTCCTATAGGGAGCATATGGGTAGTAGGTGCCTGCCCATGGCATGTGCAGGTAGGAGCTTGGTCGATAGTTTGGGACAAGGGGTCACGAATAATTAGAAGGCGGACGCACCGCTTGCCTGGCGACCATTGTTGGTCCAGGTAGGATGGTTGGTGGAGGAGCTGGCGTGGTGAGCGATAGTCGGGCGAACTCCATCGAGAGAGTTTCGAACTGTGTAGAGGGCACTAGTGGGCGAACTCCCCCAGGAGCGTTGTGCAACATTGCTGGCATTTGGGTATCTGTACTTTCTTGAGGGAGGCCTCTGTACATTTCCCATTCTCATTGATGTATTGGCGAAATCTCAGCTTCTAGTCAGGCTATTTCATTTTCGTGTGCAGCTCTTATTGGATCCACCGATCCTTGGGTGCTACCAGACAGGCATGGATTGTGCGGCGTGCCATATGGGTGTTGGGAGCATGTTTCCTCTTTAGTTGCTGGTGCTAGGATAATGTTTTCGGCGATAGTCACCTGGGATAGTGTGACATTTTGCGGTTGATTTGCGACCGAAGTTTCTGCCTGCAATAAAGTTGTGTCGGTCGTTCCCTGCTTTTCCGCGTACTTTTCCTTAGAGCACTTGCGTCGATTTTGGAAACGGGTGCATTTGAGTCAGCCATTCGTGGAAGCTACCTGTAAAGAGATTTAAAGGGGGAATGGGTTTCTGAGTTAGGTGTATACTCCTACTACCCGAAAAAGATTTTCCAATTAGCGGCAAGATGCGTAAGGCATTGTGGTCAGGGAAGGATCGCAGTGGGTGCCAATGTAACTTTCATTTCTGGTTTAGACAATTCATAATGTGAAATAAGCACCGCAAAGCGGTCATAACCTTAGGGGACTTGTCCTTAGGTGATAACCTAGGTGCCTACGTACCCTTGCTAAGGGATCAAAGTCCACGTAGTTCGAAGAGGGAGCGTCCATAGGTGCCGTTAGGCAGGAGTGTTAACTGTAGTGGCCGTGTGCGGCTAGGATGTGTGTGATGCTCCGTGCGGGCGAGCCACTTATTGGAGGTACCTCGTGTGTAGAGGATGAGAGAGCAAGTCTCTATATGATGTTTAGACTTTAAGAAAGATGATCTCGTTGTATGTTACTGTGTTGAGTGTATTGTTCTCCTTTCAAGTCCCCCAGGTAAGGGGTATTTATACTTGAAATAGAGAAGAACGTGGTCAACCCACATTCCTATGCATGGGGCTCGACCCACGATCCTGGGGGTTTCCCCACGTCTCTATTGTGAAGGGACTCACGGTTGAACATGGAGGGAGGCTATGTTCGAGGCCATCCAGTGGTTCCACATGTCACTGATCTAGTGGTCTGGTTAACCTTCTAGAAGACCAGTGCCATGTGTCCATACGAGGGAATATTATGGAGTTACACTTTGTATTTTGGTTCTTCCTTTAATTTTTCTATTGCCTGCGTTTGATTGTAATTGGATTTTGGAATTGAATTGAAAAGAAAACCAAAATCGAAATTGGAATTGGAATAAGTTTTTCGTACCTCAATTCCAATTCCAACTTTTTATATAAGCACATAAAAAAATACATACTTTTCAATGGAACAAGCTTTGGCTGCGTTTGTTATGTTTTGGGTTTTTTGAATTCAATTCAATTGAAAAAAAAATTGGAAGTGAAATTGGTGGGTTTGGAATTGGAATTAGAATTGAAAATTATGTTTGGTATGTAAAAAACACAATGAAAAACTTGTGAAGGAATGTGAATTAAAAAGACTAAATTACCCTTCATAGTATATTTTTAATAAAATATATCCATACCTTATTACATTAATTAACAAGGATGAACAAAAAAGTCTTTTCCTACCTCAACTCCAATTCTAACTAGGAATTTCATATATCATTCTTGAATTCCAATTCCATAGAAGAGAACCCATCACCTATAAGGTATGTGTATTTTGTCATCATTATAAAGGAAAGACAAAAAAATATCAAAGCCAATCAATCTCCTGATCACTTCATTACTATATAGGCTTTAATATTATTTCAATAAACAACTTTATTATTTAAGTGGTTCCATTAATTCCAGGGATCCATTAGAGAGCAAGTTTGTAGTTATCAAAATTAGGTTTGATGGAGACACCTTTAATGAGAAGACCCGATTTCCAAATCCCACCATCATATTCATACATTGAGAATTCTATTTCTCCATGATTTGATGCTATAAATTGCCCTACTGGAATCTCCATCCATCTTCCTCTCACTTTGTCTTTCAAATTCTCCTTATGCTCTTGCTTTATCTTCCCTCCTGGAAGAAAAAGTCTCATATTTATGGGAACCTCCCATCCTTGTGTTCTATCTTTCAGCATCACATGGAATGACACTTCATATAGGATTCCTGGTGAAAGCTTCCTTGTGTCTAACCTTCCATGGACTTCTAGCCAGCACACTCTTTCTAATTCAGCAACTTCTATCATTGTGCCACTGCAATACAACAACAACCATTAAAGCATTTCTCGTTCAAAGAAACATAGGTATGGCTTTTATATCTTTGCCACAAAGTTCTCCAAACAAAAATCGACATGTGTATGGTTTATACAACTCATCTCTCTCATGGTTCGTTCTTTTTTCAAAACAGAAAAATTCACATGTTTTATTTTGATTGAAGAAATTTGATGATAACAAAGACATAAGGAATTGCATATAAGTCTAGTCCTTTTCTTGTGGGGTCAACTACATGGATTGAACAATGCTAACACCATGTATCTTGGTTCATTTCTTTAGTTCGATTGCGCCATTGTAATATACAAAATAAGATGAGGAGAGGCTTCTTATTTTCTCTTTTGAAATTGGTCATTTCTGAAGTAGTTTTGTTTAGTCCATGAATAAATTTTCTCATATTATTTTTGTCTTCTGGGAAGACTAAAATGTAGAGTTAATTATATAGACCTTTGAATTTTGACAGAGATGGATAATGAAAATCATTGGGGAAACATGACTGATTGATTGGATTTATACATTTTAGAGGATTAAATTGAAAAATTAGTCATTTACTAGACTAGTTTAGGAATTCTAGAAGTCAAGAATTAGTTTACCATAATAATAATTTCTGTACTTACTTTGATTCTTCCAAAGAAACCCATCTCCAATACTTTTCATTGTCTGCCCAGGAGATTGAAAGTGCTCTTGCATAGAACATGAAGCAATTGCTATTGGACTTCTTGTTCATCCAGTACTTCTGCACATATCATAAATATTAAAAATTAAAACATACTAATTATCATTTGATCACTTCCAAAGTCAATTTAGTCTCCTAAAATTTTCTCTTGCTAAGTTCTTTTCAGTCAAGTTCTCTTGCCAAGTTATGGTGGCCAAGTGCACGAGATCCCCACTCCGTGAGATCTATAAAAGATTAAATTTACACAGCCTTACACCTCTAAACCCAAAGAGGCTACTTTTAGGATTTGAACATGTGACCTCCAAGTCACATGGCAACAACCTTACTATTATTCCAAGGCTCGTCCTCAAGTTCTCTTGCTAAGTTAAAATTAAGAATATATATGTGTGTTTGTGTGTACATTGAGTTCTGGAATTGAAATTAAAAGAAAAAAGGATTTGCATGCCTGAGTTTTGTGGTGTAAGAAGATCCCAGAATAAAGCTGATCATAAATCTTATGCTCAGAAGATTTATCAATTGGTGAATCAGCATTCTTCAATATGTCTTGCAAACTCTGTGTGAAAGAGAGACTTGGTTGTTTCATAAGTTTGTAGTCATCAGAATTAGGTTTGATGGAGACACCTTTAATGAGAAGCCCTGATTTCCAAATCCCACCATCATATTCATACATTGAGAATTCTATTTCTCCATGATCTGATGCTATAAACTGCCCTACTGGAATGTCCATCCAGCTTCCTCTCATTTTGTCTTTCAAATTCTCCTTATGCTCCTGCTTTATCTTCCCTCCTGGAAGAACAAGTCTCATATTTATGGGAACCTCCCATCCTTGTGCTGTATGTTTCAGCATCACATGGAATGACACTTCATATAGGATTCCTGGTGAAAGTTTCCTTGTGTCTAACCTTCCATGCACTTCTAGCCAGCACACTTTTTCCAATTCAGCAACTTCCATCATTGCGCCACTGTAATACAAACAACAATCAAAGCTTTTCCTATTGAAAAAAACGTAGGTGTGGCTTTTATATCTTTGCCATAAGGTTCTTCGATCAGAAACTGACATGAGTATGGTTTATACAACTCATCTCTCTCATGGTTGGTTCCTTTTTCAAAAAAGAAAACTTCACATGTTTTATTTTCACTGAAGAAATTTGATAACAAAGACATAAGAAATTGCATACAAGTCTAGTCCTTTCCTACTGGGGTCAACTACATGGATTAAGCAATGCTAACACATTGTATCTTTGTTTATTTCTTTAGTTAGATTGTGCCATTGTATATAAATTCATTTGTTCAAATTTTTTCAAGATTTGATAAGCAATAAAAACAAAATAAGATGAGGAGAGGCTTTTTATTTTTTTTCTTTTCAAATTGGTCGTTTATGAAGTAGTTTTGTTTAGTCCCTGAAAAATTTTTCCCATATTATTTTTGTCTTCTGGGAAGACTAAAATGTAGAGTTAATTATATAGACCTTTGAATTTTGACAAAGATGGATAATGAAATAATTTGGAAAACATGATTGATTGAAGGATTGAATTGATGGGATTTATACATTTTAGAGGATCAAATTGAAAAATTAGTCAATTAGTAGACTACTTTAAGAATTGTAGAAGTCAAGAATTAGTTTGCTATAATCATAATTTGTGTACTTACTTTGATTCTTCCAAAGAAACCCATCTCCAATATTTTTCAGTGTCAACCCAGGTGATTGAAAGTGCCCTTGCATACAACATGAAGCAATTGTTATTGGACTTCTTGTTCATCCAGTACACCTGCTCATATCATAAATTTTAAAATTAAAACACACTAGTTATCATTTGATCATTTCAAAAGTCAATTTAGTATCCTAAAATTTTCTCTTGCTAATTTTTTTTATCAAGTTCTCTTGCTAAGTTAGGGCGGCCAAGTGCACGAGATTCCCACTATGGGAGATCTAAGAAAGATCAAATGTACACAACCATACACCTCTGAATCCAGAGAGGAGGCTGCTTTTAGGATTTGAACATGTGACCTCAAAGTCACATGGCCACAACCTTACTGTTGTTCCAAAGCTCGTCCTCAGGTTCTCTTGCTAAGTTAGAATTAAGAATGTGTCTGTGTGAGTGTGTTGACTTCTGGAATTAAAATTAAAAGGCAAAAAAGGTGATCATAGAGCTGTTTTGCATGCCTGAGTTTTGTGGTGTAAGAAGATCCCAGAATAAAGCTGGTCATAGAGCTTTTGCTCAGAAGATTTATCAATTGGTGAATCAGCATCCTTCAATATGTGTTGCAAACTCTGTACAAGAGAGAGACTTGGTTGTTTCAGAAGTTTGTAGTCATCAGAATTAGGTTTGATGGAGACACCTTTAATGAGAAGCCCTGATTTCCAAATCCCACCATCATATTCATACATTGAGAATTCTATTTCTCCATGATCTGATGCTATAAACTGCCCTACTGGAATGTCCATCCAGCTTCCTCTCATTTTATCTTTCAAATTCTCCTTATGCTCCTGCTTTATCTTCCCTCCTGGAAGAACAAGTCTCATATTTATGGGAACCTCCCATCCTTGTGCTGTATCTTTCAGCATCACATGGAATGACACTTCATATAGGATTCCTGGTGAAAACTTCCTTGTGTCTAACCTCCCATGCACTTCTAGCCAGCACACTCTTTCCAATTCAGCAACTTCTATCATTGTGCCACTGCAAAACAACAACAACAATAAAAGCTTTTCCCATTAAAAAACATACTTGTGGGTCTTTTATTCTTTTCCATAAAGTTCTCTGATCAGAAACCGACACGTGTAAGGTTTATACAGCTCATTTCTCCCATGGTTGGTTCTTTTTTCAAAAAAGAATAATTCATATGTTTTATTTTGATTGATGAAATTTGATAATAAACACATTGTATCTTGGTTCATTTCTTTAGTTAGATTGTGCCACTGTAATATATCTGTATGTAAATTCATTTATTCAAAATTTTTCAAGATTTGTTAAGCAATATATACAAAATAAGATGAGGAGAGGCTTTTTATTTTCTCTTTTCAAATTGGGTGTTTCTGAAGTAGTTTTGTTTAGTCCCTAAATAAATTTTCTCATATTATTTTTGTCTTCTGGGAAGACTAAAATGTAGAGTTAATTATATAGACCTATGAATTTTGACATAGATGGATAAGGAAAATCATTGGGAAAACGTGATTGATTGATTGAAGGACTGAATTGATGGGATTTATACATTTTAGAGGATCAAATTGAAAAATTAGTCCTTTACTACACTAGTTTAAGAATTGTAGAAGTCAAGAATTAGTTTGCCATAATAATAATAATTTATGTACTTACTTTGATTCTTCCAAAGAAACCCATCTCCAATAGTTTTCATTGTCTGCCCAGGTGATTGAAAGTGCCCTTGCATACAAAATGAAGCAATTGCTATTGGACTTCTTGTTCATCCAGTACTTCTGCTCATATCATTAATATTAAAAATTAAAATACACTAATTATCATTTGATCATTTCCATAGTCAATTTAGTATACTAAAATTTTCTCTTGCTAAGTTTTTTTCGGTCAAGTTCTCTTGCCAAGTTAGGGCAGCCCAATGCACGAGATTCCACCATGTGAGATATGAGAAAAGTCAGATGTACACAACCTTACACCCTTGCACATAGAGAGGCTGCTTTTAGGATTTGAGCCTGACCTCCATGTCACATGGCAGCAACCTTATTGTTGTTCCAAGGCTCACCCTTAAGTTCTCTTGCTAAGTTAAAATTAAGAATATATATATATATATATATGTGTGTGTGTGTGTGTGTGTGTGTTTATATATATTGACTTCTGGAATTGAAATTAAAAGACAAAAAGGAGTTGCATGCCTGAGTTTTGTGGTGTAAGAAGATCCCAGAATAAAGCTGATCATAGAGCTTGTGCTCAGAAGATTTATCAATTGGTGAATCAGCATCCTTCAATATGTGTTGTAAGCTCTGTGTGAGAGAGAAACTAGGTTGCTTCACAAGTTTCTGATCATCATGAACACATGAAGATGGTGATGAAGAAGAAGAAGGATTTGTGTTTAAGGTCTTCTGATGAGTCACTACAGTAGTAGGAGTCCCTACTGTAGTAGGAGCAGGAGGTCTTCTATTAAGCAGCTTCTTTTCTCTGTTGTTCATTATTCTTGTGATTAGAACTTTCCTTCCTTCAATACTTGTTTGTTGTTGCTACTTCTCTCATAATCCACCTCCATATATATATATATAGACAAACTAAACTAAGATGCAATGATTTTCAAATTTAAATATATTATTCTTTTAATATTTTATTATTTAATCTTAAATTTTGTGCCTTAATGGAAAGCTCGTTTATATTAATATGGCGTTGCAGATTTTTTGTGCCACAAAAGCAAAATGTGACACTAAAAAAAATAACTTTTCTAACTTCACAAGTGTAACTTCCCAATAAATAACTACAAAAAACTTCTTTGTAGATTTTTGTGTCACAAAAGAAAAGTGTGTTCCACCAAATAAATAACTAATATAAATATTTATATCTATATGACTATATCTATATATTATCATATCTATATTAATATGGCTTTACAAATTTTTAGTGTTACAAAAGTAAAGTGTGATACCAAAAAAATAACTCTTCCAACTTCACAAGTGTAATTTCTCAATAAATAACTACAAAAAAACTTCCCTTTATAGATTTTTTGTGTCACAAAAGAAAAGTGTAGCACCAAAAAAATAACTTCTCAATAAATATCACACATAAGAAAAGTAGACAACACGTGTTAGATTCTAGTTTAATATATGCATATCAATCACAAGTTATAGTATTAAAGTGTATTTATTATTTTATTATTTTTTTAAAAAGACATATGCACAAATCAAGTTGAGCCATGTAAATTATAATTTTTTTTATTTTATATAAGAAATGTCATTAAATACTATTTTATATTTACATATTTTAATATTTATACAATATCCCCCTTCGTGCACAACTGTTGCAATGCTAATTGTTTATATTTTTTTGGTAAAATCAAAATATGATATCAAGTAATTTATAAGAGGAGGAAAAAGAAAACTTTTATGCAATATGGAAGCATTTATTATCATTTTTGTAACATAAAAATGTTTACATGTCAATTTATTTTTAATATTAAAAAATTTGATAAAATTGATCTTGTACCTAAATGATTTAAGGAATCTTATTCACATACATATATAGAAGAACATGGAGAAAACTGATAAGGGAACTATATTCCTTTTTCCAAAGTTTTGAACATCATTATATAAGGCATCCGATTTGTGGTGCGGATTGAGAAACATCATTATATAAGGCACTCAAAGTTTTGTATATAAAAGGACACGGTAAACAAGCTAAGGAAATAGTGAAGAATAGTTTGAGGTTTCTGATTCGTGTAATTTGATCCAATAATTAAAAGTACAGAAAGATCAAAGAAAACAATAATAGAAATTATTAGGATAGATTTAATTATTAATAACTTAATCATATAAATGAGTAAAGACAAAATATGTTGATATTGCTTGATCCATATAATAGATCCCACTTAATAAAAAAAGGTTGTTGTTATTTTCGTTGTTGATCATTTCAAGACGCTACTATTAAATGAAGATGAGAACAAACTAGTGTTGCGTGTGATAGCACTATACAAGCGGACCAGTTAATTAACTCTGAATTTTTTTTGAATAAAATTAACTCTATGAATTGAAAGATAGGACGTTAGAATTTTTTATTTTTAATAACAAAAGGTAAAGAAAATACTGAAATATTTGTAAATGAGTGAATGAGCCACTATTTAAGGGATGTGTTTTACATTCTTCCCTAAACAAAGGGAAAATGCTTTGATGAAATCTTTCCTTCTCCGTTATAATGGTTCAAAACATACTTTAAAGAATGAAATATAAAATATGTGAAGGATAAGATCAATCTTATTAAATGGAATTAAGACAAGAAAACCGGGGACATTATATATTAATTACATTTGCATCATGTAGATGTTAAGTAACCATCTACATGGCTGACTTTTCCTAGAAAAAAAAAATCTATCTTTAATTTAATTTGAACAAGACAATTTTGAGGCAAAATACTCTCTGAATTGTTGATCAAATTATTATTTAGTCCTCGTATTTGGTAAAAATACTATTTACTCCCCAAATTTGCAACTCTGTCAACTATTTAGTCCCCGAATTTACAACTCTGTCAATTATTTAGTTCCCAAATCAAATTTGGCAAAAATACCATTTAGTCTCGAATTTGGAAAAAATACTATTTGGTCCCCAAATTTGCAATTCTTGTCAACTATTTAGTCCTCTGACTGTTACCCATTAGATAACTAGCTGATGTGGCCGTTAAATACTGATGTGGCACCATTAAGTGTCTGAACACATGCAATGTCAGCTTTAACATTTAAAATTAAAAAAAATGCTGACTCAGGCATAAATAAGGCAAACCCACAGAGACATGCTAGTAATTCTAACATTGACAACCGTGAATAAGTAATAACCAGGATTGATAGATATTTTGGTGCACTTAATTCCTCACTTTTCTTCAACTCATTTATGCCTTGAATCTGAGTCACATAATTTTCATCTTAATTTCAACTATAACTCTCCCACAGTTATGAATGAGTGGAAGAAAAGTGAGGAATCAAGCGCACCAAAATATCTATCAATCTTGGTTATTGCTTCTTCACGGTTGTCAATGATGGAATTCCTAGCATGTCTCAATGGGTTCGTCTTGTTCATGCTTGAGTCAGCAATTTTTTTTAATTTTTTAATGTTAAATTGCTGACGGGACAACATCAGCATTTAACGGTCACGTCAGCTGGTTATCTAACGAGTAACGGTCAAGGGACTAAATAGTTGATAGAGTTGTAAAATTGGGGACTAAATAGTATTTTTAACAAATTCGGGGACTAAATAGTATTTTTGCCCAATTCGAAGACTAAATAGTTGAAAGAGTTACAAATTCAAGGACTAAATAGTATTTTTACCGAATTCGAGGACTAAATAATAGTTTGACAAACAATTCAGAGACTAAATAATATTTTGCCTCGACAAATTTTTATTACTAATAATAAGTGCCTTCAATAATTGCCATCCATTTTGCAATATAAAAATACAGCGTGGAAGGTGGAAATATGGAAATATATTAATTTGAAAATGAATATTTATTATAATGTAATAGATTGACTATTGTATGAACGTGATTCTTAATATATAAAAGGATAAATTGCACTTTGATGTCCTGTGGTTTCGTCCGATTTCACTTTGGTACATTGTCGTTTCATTTTTGTCAGTTTGGTACCCTGAGGTTTGCATCATTAGCACTTTAGTGCCCTGAGATTTTCTAACGTTAGTTTTAACGGTAATTTTACTGTTTGAATTAAAAAAATCTTAAATGTGGCTCGAACCCAAAATCTCTAATAACATATATTAATGCCTTAACCATTAGACCATAAAATCTTGATATATTTTAATTTCCTTTTAATAAATATAATATGTCAAGACCAACTATACTCACCCTCACATTTATTTTACAAAATTACACTCTTCTCTTCCACTAAATCATTGAAAGGTTTGAATCATTGAGTCATTGATTCAATTATTTAATCACTTAAAAATTTGTTGAACTAATAAAAAAATTTATTATTTTATTTTAAATTTATTTATTCTATTAAATGACAATAAATTATAATTAATTAAAATAAATACAATAAATTATGTTACAGTGAATATTATAAACATGAAATTTATATATATTATTATAGTTAATAGTTATGTCATTTAAAATTAATTAAATAATACATATTTTAAAATAATTTTATGTTATTAAATAATTATAATAGTTTTTTGTGGAAATAATAGTAATAGTTAAAATGTTATATTTCTTTGGCCAAAGTTAAAATTTTATATTAAATAATTATGTTATTTAAAATTAATGAAATAATATGTAATTTAAAATAATATTTTTTTAATTAAATAATAGCTTTTTTATTGGATAATTAAATAATATTAATATTTAAACAGTTTTATATAATTAAAAGATATAAATTTTTAAATAATTTTTAATTTTATTTATACTTTTTATTTAGTTGGTTTAAATTATAAAATTAAAAAATTACTGTAGATGAAATGATATTGAGAAATGAGAATAGTAAAAGTAGAGAGGGTTAATAGTGCAATTGTTATATATATATATATATATATATATATATATTTTGCAGGCCAGCCTGCGGGCTTAAACATGATAACCCATTTAGACCCATTTTTAGATGAGCCTATTTTTGCTTACCCAAGCCAACCCATTTAGTGGGCAGGTCGGGCTGGCCCGCAAGCTCAAGCCCGTTTTGACACTACTAAATGCAGACCTCTAGATTTCTACCTATCTGTTCTTTGAATGCTTTGTCCATCATTCTTTGGTACGTGGCTCCAGCGTTCTTCAAACCAAACGGCATTACTGTGTAACAGTAAGTCCCGTATTCGGTGATGAAGGAAGTTTTTTCCTCATCCTCCTTCTTCATCTTTATCTGATTGTACCCGAAAAATGCATCCAAAAAACTGAGTAGTTGATGACTAGAGGAACCATTCAGCAGCTTGTCGATGTTGGGCAGGGGGTATGAAACTTTCAAACAAGCCTTGTTTAGATTGGTGATGTCGATGCACATCCTCCATCGACCATCTACCTTCTTAACCAGAACTACATTAGATAACTAATCTGGATATTGTACTTCTTTGATGAAGCTAGCTAGTAGGAGTTTGCCTACTTCTTCTTTAACTGCCTTCTGCCGCTCCACCTTAAGACTCTGCTTCCTTTGCTTAACCGGGCTCCTCCCATCAGTGGAGAGTGAATGGCAAATGATGTGTCTGGGAATCCCTGGGATGTCTGTTGGGGTCCAGGCGAAAACATCTACATTCTGCTTCAGGAGTTCAACTACCTCAGCCTTTAACTGAGGGTCCAGGGTAGCTCCGATTTTTGTAATCTTGGATGGATCTTCTTCTTTCAAGATAACTGGTTCCAATTCTCCTTCCGGGTTGGGACGATGCTTGTCTTCTCTTTCTCTTGGATCCTCCAACTGGGTGTTCATGACCCTAGACGATCCTTTGTTGGTGCCATTTCTTTCTTGTCTTTTTCCTCTATTATGCCAGCGGGAGGTGTCCTAGATATCTTTACAAGGCTTGCTACGTAACAACTCCTGGTCTCTTTTTGATCGGCATAGACCTATCCTATCTAATCTGAACTTGGGAATTTCATTACCAAGTGGCTAGTAGATACTATTGCCTGTAGCTTGTTGAGCATAGGACATCCAATGATAAAATTATCTACTGATGGGGCTGCTACAACAATAAAATCAGCTTCCACTAGTCTGGCTTAGAGGGGGTTTACCAATAGATACCCACAGTTTGATGGCTCCCTCCACAGGTATTGTGAGTCCAACAAAATCAACCAGCATTTCATTGAAGGGCTTAAAATTTTGCCTCGCTATCCCAGCTGTTGGAATGTCTCATAGTAGAGAATATCAGCTGATCTTCCCTGATCCACTAAGATGTGTTTTACTGTGAAATTTCCAATGACTGTTGTAATCACCATTGGATCCTCATGGTCTGGATCCTGTCCTCCAAAGTCTTTGTCTGAAAACGTGATATGAGGAGATGGCTGCCTGAGCCTCTGCCTTCTATGATCGTGTTGCAGCTTCATCACATATTTGATATGCCTCTTCTTGGTATGTGGGTCTGCCTCAGTTCCTCGGACCACTCCTCCTGCAATAACGTGGATGGTTGCGGCTACATTGTTCGCATTTCCTTCCTGGCGCCTATGATCGTCCCTCCTGCAATCCTGATCCTCGTGCCTAGGCTCCTCTCGATCCCTTGTTCCTCCATGTCTGCTCTTTTCCAAATATGTCTTCAAATGACCCTTCCTCGCAAGTTCCTCCAATTGGTCTTTTAGAGTTGCGCATTCATCGTTGTCATGGCCAAAATTTCTGTGAAATTTATAATACTTGCTTCTTGGTAGGAGCGAACTTACTGAGATTGGTGTTGTGTACTTCTTCTAAGATCCTGGTAGGATGTTTGTTGAGGGGAATGTAGGAATTGTATTTTGGTATGAACGTGCAAGGATGCTTGTTTTGTTGGTCTCTCCTAGTTCTATCGTCCCTTTTGTCTTCATCAGTTCTACCCCTCTAAGGCTCTACTTCATCCCTCTTAAGTTGCGCTCCAGCTTTGGCCTGTTCTACCTCTTCAAACATAATGTACTTGGTGGATCATGCGATCAATTCCACCAGAGTGTTTGGGGGCTTCTTTGTGATAGAACAACAGAATAGGTTGTTCCTCAGATTGTCCATAAGGGAGCTGAGAGCCACCTTTGTCTTCAATCCTTGTATCTGCCTCGCCTCCTTGGTGAACTTGATCAGGAACTCGTTGATGGGTTCGTTCTTTCCTTGCACTATGTTTTTCAAATAGTGAGTTGTTCTCTTAATCGTTCTGCTAGTAGCAAAATAGGAATTCATATGAGCTAGCGGATCAGAGGTTCCATCATAGTGCTTCAGCGGTGTTGAGTCTGAAGCTTTGGCATTGCCACCTCCATTATCTCGTTCGTGAATGGATATTTGTTATCCTTCGTTTTCCTCTAACTTCTTGAAATAGTGATTCCACTAGACTCTGACGAAGAATCCAGTCCCCTTGTCTTAGATTCTGACGCGCTCATTTCCGATTAATTTGGGATCTCCTTCCGTTGCTTGCTGGACTTGCTTTTCTCTATTCTCTGATACTTGGTCCTGGTTTTTGTCCTCTGAGATTTGATCTTGCTCCTCTCAATTTTCTGGGACTTGGTTTTCTGCTCCTGGGACGTTCTGTGTGTCTCCTGTGTTTTTTTGGGAATTTTCCACCGAAATTTCCATGTCCCGCATCTTTCACTTCAGCTACTTCAATTCGTCGTGGAGCGATTTCTGCTGCTCGAACAGTGCTACATTCACTTCACCGCGCCTATCTAGAGTATTCACCGAACCCTGCTCTGGAGTGCTCTTCTGTCCGAGTTCCTGCATTAGCTCTTGACCAGCTCTCTTAGCTACTAGCGCTGATAACAAAGCTGTGGCCCGACCCATCCGAGGTTCTTCTACTGCTCCTTCTTCTTTTCCATCTGAACCTGGTTGTTTCTGCTCCATGCTGTGCTCCAAGCTTGAAAAAAGAATGTGGTGTTTAAGGGTGTGAAATCGACACAGACATATGGCGCCAATGATGAATCCTTCTCTCCAAGGTTGAACTTCGGCGACCTGAGCAAGGTAACATACAAGCAAACCCACGGCGGGAGGAGGCTCCCATGGTAGGACTCCGACGCCCAAGTCAGGTAGCGGTGCATGGCGGGAATCCGAGCAGCATAACTAACCCTGGAAAATACGGAGGGGTGAGTAACGCCTTTGATGGTGACAGGTGGTCCCTCAGGGCGGAGGGAGCCTGCCGGGCCGAAGGGCTCGAGCGAGCGAGGTGGCTTGTTCAGTAGGTATAAGCATACCGTATCACAACTCAACAATGAATAAAGAAAGATTTGGAAGGTTGACTAAAGGATTATAAGGAACCAAGTTTAAATCAAAGTCTTATTGCATTCAAGTTGTAAGATTATGTATTAATCGTGAAATGTACATGATGACTTGCGTATGATTATGATTTTAGAATATAATACCACAATTTCCAAGAGAAATTGGATCCAGTACAATTCCCTTCCTTGCAATTCCGGTGCAATTCCTATAAAATACTCATTTTTACATCATTTTTGAAGTACTAATACGGACTCACACTAACAACAATCCACTATGAATAGATTAGAGACCAAATTAATATCAATATTGACAAATATCATCACCACAAAAGGATTAGGGACCAAATTGTTATTAATATTAAAAAATAGTCTCACGAGGCTATTTAGTGATGATATTTGTCAAAATTGATAATAATTTCATTTCTTAATCCATTCATAGTGGGTTATTGTTAGAGTAAATCCGTATTAGTACTTCAAAAATGATGTAAAAATAAGTATTTTATAGGAATTGCACCGGAATTGTACGGAAGGGAATTGCACTGGATCCAAACTCTTTGCAAGAGTAGTATTTAGTAAGATAAAACCAAAAGGAATAATTAATTAAGGTATGCATCACATACACATGTCATGCCAAGGAAATATATATTTAATTGTAAGTGTACAATTCAGCAATGAATAAAGAAAGACTTGGAAGGTTGACTAAAGGATTATAAGAAACCAAGTTTAAATCAAAGTCTTATTTTCCATTCAAGTTGTAAGATTATGTATTAATCGTGAAATGTACATGATGACTTGCGTATGATTATGATTTTAGAATATAATACCACAATTTCCAAGAGAAATTGGATCCAGTACAATTCCCTTCCTTGCAATTCCGGTGCAATTCCTATAAAATACTCATTTTTACATCATTTTTGAAGTACTAATACGGACTCACAGTAATAATAATCCACTATGAATAGATTAGAGACCAAATTAATATCAATATTGACAAATATCATCACCTTAAAAGGATTAGGGACCAAATTATTATTAATATTAAAAAATAGTCTCACGAGGCTATTTAGTGATGATATTTGTCAAAATTGATAATAATTTCATTTCTTAATCCATTCATAGTGGGTTATTGTTAGAGTAAATCCGTATTAGTACTTCAAAAATGATGTAAAAATATGTATTTTATAGGAATTGCACCGGAATTGTACGGAAGGGAATTGCACTGGATCCAAACTCTTTGCAAGAGTAGTATTTAGTAAGATAAAACCAAAAGGAATAATTAATTAAGGTATGCATCACATACACATGTCATGCCAAGGAAATATATATTTAATTGTAAGTGTACAATTCAACAATGAATAAAGAAAGACTTGGAAGGTTGACTAAAGGATTATAAGGAACCAAGTTTAAATCAAAGTCTTATTTTCCATTCAAGTTGTAAGATTATGTATTAATCGTGAAATGTACATGATGACTTGCGTATGATTATGATTTTAGAATATAATACCACAATTTGCAAGATTAGTAGGGAGTAAGATAAAACCAAAAGGAATATTTAATTAAGGTATGCATCACATACACATGTCATGCCAAGGAAATATATATTTAATTGTAAGTGTACAATTCAACAATGAAAAAAGAAAGACTTGGAAGGTTGACTAAAGGATTATAAGGAACCAAGTTTAAATCAAAGTCTTATTTTGCATTTGAAGGTTGGTTGCGTCAACTTTTACTCAGCAAGTGTTTATTTTTTTAAAAAAATTAATAAAATAATTAAAATTTTATATTTATTTATTTATTTAAATTTTAAAAATAATAAATATTTATACTATTTTATATATTAAATAACATTAATAACACTCTAAATTTATACATGACATTAATATTTTTATAGTTAAAAGTACTTTTTCACAAAATTACCAAAGACAAAATATTTTTGAACTGCTGATAAGTACTTGTCGATCGAGTTTGCCAAATACAAAATACTTCTCTCTCACAATACTTTTTTCGCAAACTCCATTTAAAAATAAGCACAATGAGCCCCTGTATTAAACCATGTGTTTGTACGTTGTATGCCCTATATTCATATATTTTGATTTTTTAACCCTTTGATTTTCTCTATATTAATCCTTTCTTTATTCCAGCTATTGCTCAACATCATTTTAAAAAATGAAGTTGGAAAACAAGGCTTCTCTATCAACGACGGACTTTGCAAAAAGGCATTGAAATCTCTGGAAAAAAAAGGGGTATGAATCTCATTTTGTTATTCCTTTCATTTTGTTTTGTAGGAAAATGGGTCAGTTCACCATTGGTGGATTAGACCCAAGCCCATTTGAGATTGAGGCTTTTAGGCAAATACCATAAACATGTCGGTTTATGTAGTCTAAAATTTGCATTTATTTAAGTTAAAAGGTGGGAATAGTTATTAGGGAATATATCAAAAGATAAGTATATGCAAAACTGATTTATTCTCATTTTACAATAAGAAAACCACCAAGCAATTCCTCTGGTCTCTCTTCTCTTCTATTCCCAGAACAATGTGCATTTGTTGTGTATTATGATCCGAGTCCATCACTATGACCGGATCAGGCGTGGCTACTTGAATCTTACATCTAGGTATGCCCAACATCCATCATCTTTTATATATACTGGAAGCATATATATCAAGTGAGACTATTTATTGGGCCGGTCTCAATAAAAATGGGTTAGATTTTATTAAGTGAAAGTATTTGTTGGATTTTGGAGCCTAGATATTTTCACATGGGGCAGTTTGATTGGGTCATGGGTGGACCCATTGGAAATATCATGGAGAGAAGAAAAAACGATACCAAGATGACGCTCATCCGAGGTCACACGAGCCCGTACTTGTGGCCCAAAGTGGGCTAGGTGATAATGATATTTTGTTGTTTTTTTCTAAGTCCCACATCGGATAGGTTGATGTTGGGATCTCTCACATTCTCCTATAATTAAGAGTGCTTCCCCACAATTCTATTTGCTCATTCCATGTTTTGGAAAAGGGGGTCCCATTTGGGAAAACCCGCATAGTATTTTCTCCCTCCCTCCCTCTCTCTCTTTGAGTCATTCTTCTGCTCATCAGTCGTGGATACGTGACTCTACCTCTCGTAGGTAAAGTCTTCCGTTTGGTGCGACCCTTTTTGGAGTTCGACATTTGGAGGTCAGTTCTAGTGGAGCAGAGGCACTGGTAAGATTCGAGATTTTAGCGATAACGTCAAAGTTAGTAGCTTCCACAATATTTTATATTTGCATGGATTTGTTTTCTAATTTTCTTTTCGGTCCCTGGGTCAGGTCAGGTCAGGTTAGGTCATAAGGATCTGGGTATTTCCCTTTATTGGAATTAGAGCCTGGTTATACTAGAGCTCTATTCTTCAAGGTTTGACGAATCGAAAAGGGCTATGAGCATGTTTAGGTTTTATATAATTTTTTTGCTTTGTTTAGAACTTAGGAATATGCCTAGGTTCTCAGTTTTAATTTTGTTTTATTTCGGGCTCAAAACATGTGCTAGATCATATATTGTACGGTAGGGTTTTATGATTTATGGAATGATTTTTGAATTAAAATCTCATATCTGATATTTTTGTAGTCAATATTGATTGGTAACCCAAACCCTAGACTTAGAAACATGTTTAGGTTCCCCTTTCTTATAAAAAACCCTAATGCAAGCATATATATATATATATATGTACCTATGTATGCTGCTTTGGTTTGGGGAGGGGGAACGTTGATCGGTGAGGCTGATGTTGACCGGTCGGCGGGCTGACGGATCGGCCGTGGACCACTGATGCTGGCTGTCGGTCGGTGGAGGTCCAATGGCCGACGCCGCTATGGACCGCTGGTGACTACAACTGGACGGTTGAGGTCCAGCGGCTGACACCGCCTTGGACCGTCGATGACGGTCATTGGACGGCAGTGGTCTGGCTACCAACACCGTCGAAGACAGCTGCTAGACGACGGAGGTCCGGCGATCGACGTCGCCGTGAACCGCTGCTAGTGGTGGTTGGCCGGAGCCATCATGGTGGCTGCTGGTGACCACCACTGCTCAACGTTGACTGTTGACTATTTGACCACCTTTAGTCAATAGTTGACCGTTGACTGATCAATGTTGACCGTTGAATAGTAACACGCGTGTTCTCTCGCGCATAATTTCTCCGTTTTGTATGATTTTTTAGTCATTTTTCTCGTTTTTTGTGAATTGGAGATTAAAGAGCTGTTAAGGCCATCTCTTGAGTCATTCACATATACAACGAGAGAGAAGATTTAAACGATTTGCGATTGTTGAAATCACCTTAGTGTTTTACTCGAGTGGGAGCTAAGAGCAGGATGTGGCAAACCCATAACCTAATGTAAACGCTTATCCACGTGTGAATTTAAATACTAAGTGAGAATTTAAATGATCGTAAGTGTTGTAGTCAAGTGGAAGTTCGTGGTCAAACATGTGGCGACCTGATGTCCTTCTTGAACGCTTACCTAGTGGGAATCCAAAAGGGATTTTTAATAGTATGTGACTGTTCTGTGAAGATTGTTTAGTCAAGAAAAGCAAGGTGTACATATATAGGCTCTCTGTGTGATGAGGGTGTGATCGTCGCTCAAATACTTCGAATTTCTTCATATTCGAGGTTCCAACTAGTCATGACGGTTGTGATAAAATAAAACCTCAGAGTAGCATAGGGCCTATTCAAGGGTCGAATATCTCGCGGAATCTTCGTGTTAATCCTACAATTGATTAGTGTCTAAAGCCATCAGGTAATCGCAGATTGAGTAGGGAGTTAATGGTTTAAGGGGTTGAATATAATATGAAGCAGGATCCCAAGAAGAATAGAACTCAGTAATCATAGCCAATTAGAAAATATTCAGGTATAATTAATTCATTCGAAATTTATCCTATTCATGAAAGTCATGCATTACGAAAGCCTATCTAAATATTCATGTTATCCCCGACAAGTAACATCAATAGCATGCATCAAGAGATTTTATGATATTATTAAATAATCTAATGCCCGACCGGGTCAATCAATTTAATATAATATTATCGCAATAAGATATAATAGCCATCAAGAACCCGAAAAATATAATTGTATTGAATTTCAGAAGCTAGAAGACCTATGTACCCTTTCGTATAAATCAAGTCTTTACTAATTCATTATGAGGAGTCTAACATCTTTGTGCACGTTTTTTCATGGTTGAATGTAGCAAGATGATGACACACGAAACGTAGCAAATACAATCGAAAACTCGAAAAGGATAAACACAAAAGCAGAATGAAGTTAATAAACCCTAATGAAGAGCCATCGGCTCATGCCTACACTAGTTCTTCTTGGAAACCCAAGAAGAACTTAGTCGCTCAAATTCTCTCAACTCTAATCTATACTAATATGTGGGAATCACTTAATGCCTTTTCAACCTTGTGAGACGCCTATTTATATAGCTCCGGGACATCCAACTTGATTAGGAATAGGATGGAGATAACTAATAATTGGTATGAATTTAATATTTGAATTCAAACAAATTTAAAAGCATCTCCAACTCCTTTGATGACTGGGATCCTCATTAAATTCGGTCATAAGGTTGCTGCCACATCACTAGCCCTTGCCAGCCTCCATACTCACTGTGGCCAATGTTTTGACTTGCCAAAGTGAGTTGCTTCGCTACTCGCTGTGGCGAGCTATTACACTCGCTATACTGAGCGGTCTTCTGCTTGTTGTGGCGAGCTAGTTGCTTGCTGCAGCAAGTACTCCATTCCTTTCATGATTTGCTTCCTTTCAAGGCCTTGCTACAACTTCTTGCTTTGGCTCCAATTCCTATACTTGGAGTATGTCTTCCCATTGATCTCATTTAAGCCTACAATACTCAACAAACATCAAACGTATCTATCCAATATTCCATGAGTTTTGCAAATATTCAAGAATATTAATAAATAGTCATTTTATAGGTATTTTATCACATTTTTGGCTCTACTCCTTTTGTCAAAATACTCAACCTTTTTGGTGCGAAATCATATGTTTTTATCTATAATTTATGCTATTAAGCAAGCTGAAGTTAGGTTGATTTTGGGTGCGATTAGGGTGGTTGACCTCACTTCTCGAATGCAAAGACTGACTATATCTACACTCGTCTTGCGTTCATTACAATTTTCCATAATCGTGTTTTGTGTAATAAGGAACTTTGTAATTAGTGTTAGCTTTTAGGATTGACTGATAGCGTAACTGCAAAACCTATAATTGTGGATCACTTTAGAGAGACCGATTTGGTAACACTGTGGTCACAAAGTTGAGGCAGCTTACAATCAAGTTTGATGCCTCCAAGATGTGTTCTGACAAGAGCATGAAGACGCATTTAACGGAGAAATGAAACATGATTTGGGAGTGTGAGTAAGCCTGAAACTCCTCACTGGTAAATAGTGAGTTCAAACTGTTGCCAAATCTCTTTCCTCCTCCTGGGAGTGCATTTAGGCTGTTTCGACCTCCACTAATAGCATCAAGTTTCTTGATGATATTAAACACCACCTAGTGCTCAAGGATTGGTAGCACATGGTTGCGAAATCCATTGTGCACATAGCCTAAGTACCTAAAGTTTCTTAGAGCTCCAGGCTCCAAGAACAAGGACAATGGGTCCAACAGACATGGTGCTAGGAAGAGAAAGGTTGTGTGTAAGGTAAATAGCCTAAGTTCAAAGGAAAAGCAAGGGAGGTAAAGAGATTTTGGCTAAGGTCAAATGTTTCTTGTGCCAACCCAGAGGGCACTATTCGCAAAATTGTTTACAACAATTCTTTCCCTCTCACCCATGAGCATTGGTTCGTTGAGTTCCGCCCTGTGCTCAGTGGGAGCAGAAGTATCGTTGTGAGAACCAACCATTAATAAAGTTAAGAGGTTGGGCAGCTACCAACTGAAGTTGAGTAGTGGCCACTCTTTATCTCTATATATGTTATGTGTTCTAGATACTGAACAGTACTTGTTATGACTTGTCTTTCCGAGAGAGAAATTAGGATATAATGTGATCTACATGTTTATCATGACTCCTTAGGATTAGTTTTTGATTTTATAATAATGATTGTGTTGTTATACACTTTGAATTACATTCCCGCAATTCAACTAGTTGCTTTACTATGTCTTCCTCTGTGGTTGATATACCTATTTGGAAAATGCGTGTAGGACGCAATTACGTATTAGCAGAGGAGAATTTGTGAGGACAAGTTCCCAATGCTAGTTTGTAAACATTGCCTTAAAGACAAAGCAACCTGAAACCATTCATTCATGGAATTAGAAATTCCGCTTTCATCAAATTAGTCCACTCGGACATTAGTGGTCTGATGAGCGTGGGGGCAAGGCAAGTAGCCCTGTATTTTCTCACGATTACATTATTAAAATGGGATAGTTAGACAGCTAACTTTTCCACACACTCCACAGTGAAATGAGTTACTCTTGGAGTTGGTTAAGTTAACAATGGTTTAGGTGAACGTTCTCAGTGGGGAGATGTCTTGCCAACAGCCACTTTCGTACTTAAACATATGCCCTCCAATTATGTAAGTGATTCCTTATGAGTTTTAGTTAGGTAAAAGACCTGATTATAGTATGTTGAGACCATGAGGGTGCATAGCATGCATGTTCCTTCTCATGAGTATGGGAAGCTTGATCTAGAGGGAAGTAGCGTGCCTCGGTAAGATAGCTTGGTCACTCAAAAGGATACATCTTCATTAGCAATAATGAAGACACCCCAGTCACAAAATTTTAGTCTAAGGATGTAATGATCCTTAAGACTAACTTTTCTAGCAACAGAGACGGATTTTATGATAAGCACCTTCATTAAATGGAGGGGGACCTACAACACGTTGAGAGGAGCATATAGACGCACCTCCAATTGTTGAGTCCAATGGGAGTAATGCTTGCGATGAGCATGTCTTCTATGATGCACAATCCAAGAGGAGTACTAGATGATTAAGTGGAGTCTAAGATAGTTTAAAGGGCTCTCTTCGACCCTACTACTAAAAGGTGGACTAAAACGATGGAAGATGAGAAGACGAAGTCTATAAGGATTGACCAAGTATAAGACATGGTGAATCTGCCCCTTTCCGTAAAGCATTTTGAGAACAAGTGTGCTCTCAAAATTTAGGGGAGGCAAATGGGCTAATCGACCACTACTAGGCACATTAAGAAGTGGAGAGGTACACACAACAAGAAGGGATCGACTGTGATGAAGCCTTCTCATCTATTGCATGGTCAAAGTCTGATTCTAGCTTTGGTCACCAGTTTAAGTCTGGGGGCACATCGATTGAATGTCAAGACCACTTTCTTGTATGGCAACCTAGATGAAGGGATCTACGTGCACTAGCATGTAGGTCTCATGGAAAAAGGCCAAGAGCACAGAGTATGCTAATTCTAGGGATCTGTCAAGATTTCTCATATTCATCTAGACTCATGGTAATTGACCACTTAGTCCATTTCAAGAAAGCTGAGAGTATTTCATTACCCTCACGCTGATATATAGAAGACATATGGTTAGCTAGAAACAACATAGAGGCCACTTTAGCCACTAAGGGATGGCTGTCCTTTCATCATTTAAGATGAAGGAAATGGGTTAGACAGTGGGAGTCAAGATTCATGGAGACTGCTCCAAGAATCGACTCACTCTGTCACAAGAATTCTATGAAGAAGAGATTCATGGCAGATTCCATGTAAGGGAACCTGAACCCAAGTAATGTGCTAGTAGCAATAGGCAAGAGTTTGAGTCTTGCTACTCGTCTTTAAACTAAGTCAAAGATGAAGTCATTGGATAAGTATTCCCATACATGTAGTTGGTAGCTTGAAGTACAATGTGGAGTGTACTCACTCCAACATACCCTTTGTACTCAGCTTGGTGAGCCGTTATGAGTCAAACCTAGGACATACACATTGTTTAGAGTGTTCTGAGGTACTTGTAGGGCGCTGCTGACAATCGGTTGTTTTCATCATAGTAGTCACCCACAAACGGCAGGCCACACATTGATTCCGATGGGGAAAGAGACTTGGAGGGGGCATCCACATTTTCGTGTGCTTTCTTGCTAAGCATAGGGACCATCTTGCAAAAAGGCAAGATAGAATCATGCATTTCCCTGTCCATCAGGGACACAGAGTTCATTGCATGATCATGAGTAGTACATAGGGAAATTTGGATTGGAAGATCTAAAGTCACTTATAGATTACAGACAGAGTTAATGACGTAGTGACATTGAAGTTTTAAACCGAAACAGCTATGGTTTACACCAAGAAAGCCTAAGTACCACAAGAGGACGCAACAAAACTTTGTATGAGACATCGTTACACATCAGTTAACTACCCTGTTGTGTCAATCTAAGCATTAAGTGACCGTAGAGGGGGTCTACACATTATGGCTTATGATGGAGTATTGGCTCTAAACCCTAGCGGACCCGCACTGGTGGGTTGGCCGTATACAGATACAAGCCGTAAAACTAGTGTTTTAGATACACCAGGTTGCCACCCTTGAGTGAGGAAAAAAGGCTCCTGGAGGGACATAGATGCCCCAATGAATCCTTTATTGGTATCATCAACACTTATGAGCATGTTTTTGGAACATGTGAAATCCATGGGATTGCTTAGAATCAGGGTGATTTAACATGGTTTATGTCATGAGGATAAGTTTTGTGAGAGCTTTGTTTCTTGATCATAAGTAAAGTTTGATGTTTAGGCATACCTTTATTTTGCGTGGATCAAGAAATAGAAGCGCTTATTACACAATATACAAGTATGTCATACAGGCGTACAGACTTTGTAGGTTGGCTCTCTCACACGAGCAACCACCTTGGACACACATGTGGTGTGCGCCGAGATGAGACTTGGGTGTTTTTTCTTCAACACCATGATGGGATATAGTGTGAATATTCAAAGGCAGCTGAAAAGCGTCGAGTTTTGGACAGGAAAACACCATTGAGAATTGATAAGTCACCTTAGTTATTGTACTTGGATGAGATCCGTTAAGATGATGAAGTCTTATGAACAAATTATGAATCCCCGCTATTCATAATACATGTTGCCAGGCGCGAGGGCACTAATTGGCGCTATTTGAAGTGAGCGAATTGTGGTAGCAAACTCAGGTCAGATTCTAAGTGAGTTTAGACTAAGGTCTGTGTGGTGTAAATGATTAAGGATCCAAAATCGACATACCCTCGAGAACACCACAACATGCGTTTTATACTGCATGTGCTTTAAGTACCGCAAGGGAAGCATGTGAATAAATCCCAACTTCAATGCTGTGTGAGTTCCTAAAAGGATGCACCAATCCTTTCAAAGGGTACCCTTATGCACTTTGACTCTGTCATGAACAGATAAGGTAGTGCATGCTACTTTGATATCTTGCCAAGAGGCTAGGGCAAAATAGGACCCGATGGAGGACTATCAGGAAAGCAGCTATCTTTGATTGAACTGATAACAGGTCGAAAGGAAGATTGTGTTAACATATGCATGTGTGATAGTATCCTAAGGTCAACCCATTATGTGATCCTTTTCGAGGTTCTCATGGATGTGGATACCTATTGCAACTGAGTGTGGCTAGAGTCCTAGTCGTATTATAGACTTAGAGGGATTAGACTAGCCATGTATATGAACATGTGTAGGGAACCTATGGCACTATTCTTCAATGAGACATGTGGTCACATCATCACACACTTGAGTTGTACCATCACTTATAGCTGGGCCTAAAAGGCTTCCAGTATAAAGCTCCCACATATTGTGTGGCCCTTTTTAGAGTTTGACGTTTAGAGGTCAATCCTGGTGGAGCAAAGGCACTAGCAAGAACCAAGGTTTTAGCGATGGCGTCTAGGTTAGTTTTACTTTTCGATCCTTGGGTCAGGTCGGATCCTTAGTTCGTGATCGGGTTCAGGTTATATTTGCCTAGATTTATTTTCAATTTTTCTTTTCAGTCCTTGGGTTGGGTCGGGCCATAAGGATCCAGGTCTTTCCCTTCAGTATTCATATGAAATTTAAAATATATCATGTGAGAGTCATATGAGGATTATAAGGATGTTTTAACCTAAACATTTCATTTTAAAGTGAACGGTTGAAAATAACTTCTTTAATCTCTAACATAGTATTGATATTATCACTTAATGTATTCTATATAGAGCAGATTGCACACCAGTTTTATTAAAAATTTCGGACTTTCTTATGTGACCATTCACAAAATATGGGCTCATTAAATCACATACATGCGTCATCAGCCCATCATCATGATATGGCCAGTGAAAAGTATATGGGAAGGAACCAAGTATCTATGGGTCATTCCAAACACTTGTGTACTTTCCACAATCGATGCATTTGATTAAATATGTTACAATTAAGTCTTTACTCGAGAGTAAGCTATGCCAAGTTAGTTAGGGGCTCCTACCAAACTAGATGTGGTAAAGATATGTGGTAAATATTTGAGAACTTGACATAGTAAAGATTTCTCATTATTTTGAGAAGTCGTCAACATTGTTTTGTTAATAAGACTTTATTGAACATTGCTAAATCTCTAAAACTCATTCCTTTCATTTTATCTAGTATTGTGAGTTTCTCTAAACTCAATTGACAAATTTTTGAATGCGATTGACTTGTATTCCACCAACATTTAGCCATCATCTATAATATTTCTTTATACATATATTGTGGTAAAAGAATGAAACTCATAGAATAGATAGGGATTGATTGAGTGACAACTTTAATTAAAACTTCTTTCCTTGCTTTGGAAATGAATTTGTCTTTCCATTTGTGTAATTTATTCTACACCCTTTCCTATATTAATTTAAAAGAATTGCATTTGTTTCTCCCAACCATTGTATGTAATCTCAAGTAAAGTTCATTATATGTTTGGCTCCTTATTCTTAGCTCCTCTGTAATATTTAGGGCTGAACATCGGTTTGGGCTAGCCCGCTTGTGGACAACCAATTTGGTCCAGCCCCAAAACAATTGTGCCCCGGGAAAATAAGTCACGGCCTACTAACACCCCGGTCGTGACCACCAAAGAAAAAGGATACTAGATCGCGACCCACTAGGACAATTAGGGTTTTGGGTCTAAGGCAGTGTTGGTCGCGACCCCCTACTGTCTGGGTCACGACATAACTTTTGACCAGAAGAAAATCTCTGATGATCAGAAGTTAATTCAATCCCCTAATCTCCATGTATGCTTCTTTCCTAAAATGTGATTGGCTCCTAGCTATAAATTTGAGGTGATATCAAATGAAAAAGGGACTAGAAAGGGAGAGGGAAAAACCCTAAAATACTTTAAACCATTCTATACACTCTGAGACAAGGTAGGCAACGTTCTTAAATTCTCTTAATTGCTTGCATGGGCTGGGATTGCTAAGTTTTGATTTTAAAATTTGTGTCCTTCACCGAAACTTTAATTCTAAAAAATTTGAGTTTTGGGTCGTTCCCTGTCAATATCTAGGTCACGACCCCCACACTTCTTTCTTTTAAATTTTTGTCTCTGTGTTTTGGTTGCTAACGCCTGATCGCGACCTCAATACGATGAGTCGCGACTAGGGCCCCTAAACTCTAGATTTCTTATGTGTTCTTATTTCGATGTGCTGGGTACTAACTCCTGGTTGAGACCTTAATTCCATTGGTTGTGATGCGGTGTCCCTGAACCCTAAATTTCTTTTACATTTCTATCTCTGTGTGTTGGGTGCTAACCCTTGTTCGCGACCTCAATTCCATGGGTCGCGACCAAGGTCCCCTAAACTCTAGATTTCTTCTGTGTTCTAGTTTTGATGTCTTGGGTACTAACTCTCGGTTGCGACCTTAATTCCATAGGTCGCGACCAGGTGTCCCTGAACCCTAAATTTCTTTTACATTTCTATCTCTGTGTGCTGGGTGCTAACCCCTGGTCGTGACCTCAATTCCATGGGTACCGACCAAGGGCCCCTCAGCCCTAGATTTCTTTTGTGTTCTTGCTTCGGTGTGCTGGGTGCTAACCCTTGGTCATGACCTCAATTCCATAGGTCGCGACCAAGGGTCTGAACCTTAGATTTCTTTTGCATTTTCTGCCTCTATTTGTTGGGTACCAATGTAGGTCAAAACCTAAACTCTTGGGTCGCGACCTACCCCAGGATCTATGTACTTTGTTTAATATATTGTAATACTCACATCATTCGCCAAGGGACATCATGTTCCGTTAGGTTTACACCAAGGCCGCCTGGATTCGTGATCCGTTAAATCTTGTCTTGATTGGTAGATAGAAGGCCGCCGAGGTGCTAGTCTGGTGAATCTCACATCACATGGGGGTTCGTCTAAGTATTGACGCTTGATGAAACCCCTTACATGCACCGACATGCCTAAGAACTACGTGGCTTTGATCCCTTTTCTTAAAGGGTACGTAGGCGCTAAAGTCTCACTTTGGTTCGAGACAATTTTTGAATGGTTGATAGAATCTTACTGAGGCCAAACATATTTAGATTTATAACTTTAAGGGGTAACCGTTATAAAATGGGTGTCGAGCGGTGCCTAACACCTTCCCCTTGACGCAAGTTGTCTCCCAAACCCGTACTATACCTTTTGAAACTTATTTTCGAAAAACCTCTTCCATGTTTGAGGGCCAGAAACTTGGTGGCGACTCTGTCAAAAGAGGTGGTCGTTACACTACCAACCTGGCATTTTTGGTTGGTTTTGTTCGGGCTGGTGGATTGGTTCAGGTTGAAACTCCCCCACCCGAACCATAGTAGTTTGGTTATCGGTTTCACCAATAGTGATCTCGTTGAGACCGAATCGATCCGCCCACTCGCCCAATTTTTTTTTTCTTTTTTATTTTTTTATCTGCATTTATGATTAAAAACGATTTGATGCGTTGATTTCAAATTATTCTCCCATCATTTTTTTTATTATTCCATTACACGACATGCAAGTTTCTCCATTCATGAAATTAATTAATTATCCACAAAGTTGAACCATGATTGTGCTTTGGGCATAAAGCCTTGAAGCTTTAAATAACAAGATGTTATTAGCTAGGTTAATGATTGATAGGACCAAGAAGGGGGGTTGAATTGGTTAATCAATGAAAGTATTGACTTTTAAAAATTTAGGCTACTGAAACTTTGGTTAATGGAAAATATGCTAAGTTTTTGAAATAAGGCTTCTTTTATAAAAAGTTCAGTCCTTGTTAATTTGAAAAACAGTTTAAGTTAATGTTAAAGGCGGTAAATAAAGAACACAAACAATTATTATAGTGAGAGGTTCAGATCAAATATCCTATGTCCTCTCACTCCCTCTTACTAAACAAGTAGGAGGAGTTACTCCACTAGCTTGGGAAACGTGAATTACAACCAGGCAACCTTCAAAAACACCAAGGGATTAGCCACAATTGCTTTTACTACCTAACCCAGGTAACCCTTACAAACATGATCAGCCACTAGGGCTTTTACTACCTAACCCAGGTAACCTCAGCCAAAGGCTCAGCACAAGTGCTTTTACAACTAATCCGTGAATTACAACACTTCCAAAACTAAAACCTGACCAGTAGCCCACTGATCAATTAACCTCCCTATCCTAGGTTCCTACCCGGACTCTAGACAGAAAGGGAAGAGATTAAGAAGTGAAATGAAAGGGATACAGACTCCAACTTCTCAGTAAGAGACAAATAAATTCGGATGAATGCTTGAAGGTTTGAATCACACTCTCTTGGAATACTAAGGCTTGTAGATCAATCTCTTGAAGTGCAATTGTCCAAGTGTTGAGTTTATATAAACTTGAAGCTTTTGAACGTTGGAGAGCTCTTCAATGCAGCAAATCATCTTCATTTAAGTTGGCCTTTAATCTCTTCTTCAATGCTATCTTGATTGACAAAGATATCTTCCTTTTTGGTTCAGGTCAATGCTTGACAGCCTACTAGCAGCTCCCAACATGGAAAGTAAGTTAATGATAAATCAATCTGCTTCATATCTACTTCCCTGAAATCAAGCTATTTTCATTTCTTGGATTTGTTAACATTAAGCACGTTTAAGGACAATATATGTTCAAAAACCATTCCTTAAAGATCCAGAAATCGAAAATTATCATACATTCATTGCATAGCTAATTTGATTTCTTTCCTAAATTATTTGGTCAATGTTGTGCTGTGCAATCAGCCTTAAATGCCATATCAACTTGATGACCAAATCATATCAAATTGAGATCTTTATTAATTGATTAGCATAATATTCTATTTAACACTTAATCAATTAAAACAAGATCTAAGTATTAAAATCGTAATTTTGAAATAGAACAATATCAAAAACAATTATTTTAATTATTGACAAATGTTGTGCCAACAATCTCCCCCTTTTTGATAATGACAAAAATGCGATTTTAAGAAGTAAGCAAGAATCAATGATGATTGCAAAGCTCCCCCTCAATTAATAAGTAGGGTTAAGTTTAGAAACATAACTTATAAAGTTCTAATTTCTCCACCTTTGGCATTAGCAAAAAGGGAACACACCAATTAAGAGCATCAGATGAAATGTACAAGATAATTCAAACACTAACCAGACAGAGGAATCAGTAGCTAAAATAAAAATTAAGCACACATCATTCAAACGATAGCAAGCCAACTAGAGGGCTATTCTAAAAAAAAAACATAAAAGCCCACTATAGGGGCATTGAATCCCACAAAACCCAACCAGAGGGGCCATTTAACAAAAAAATCACCAACAGAAATTGAAAATGCAGAAGCATAAAGAAAAAATAGAGAAAAACACAGAAATCATGTAGTAAAGGTCTGGTCAGGTATGATGGCAGATGGAGTAGGTTTGTTCATGGTGGCTTCTTTCTGCTAGGCTCTCATCTCTATTTTGATCATCTTGAGCTCATAGATCTCCTCTCGAGCAGATGTCATTTCGCTGGTAAGATTCCTAAGATGTTCTCGAATCTCAGCAATTGAAGTCATGTGTGGCTGAGGTTGTGGTTCAGAGGAGGAAGGATTAGCTTTTGGTGAGTGCTTAGATTCCGGAGACTCAGGCTCATGTTCAGGCTCATTCTTAGGAGTAGACTCATTCTCAGGGGCTAGATGACTGGAAATAGCTTGTTGTTCATTTTGATTGGGCTCGTTATCAGAAGTGGAGGAAAAGAGTATAGCATCAGACTCCTTCTCAGTTGGCTCCTCCTTGATTGGTTGGTGAACAGGAGACTCAGAGTACTTAGTGGCATCAGAATCAACACTTTCTTCTTTCTCCTTTGTTGAAACTTGAATGGGAGAAGAAGGAGATGAAGTATTCTTCTTTAGAAGCCTTGACGACTTCCGAGTGCTTGATCCTTTAGTGCTCTTATGGGGCCTTCTACCATGTTTTACATTCATCTTTTTCTTTTCACTCCCTTCCCCTGGTTCAGCTTTAGCTTTCCCAAGCTTTATCCATTTACCTCTAACCTTTTGAAGCTCATGTTTTGAATCAACCTTTGAGCATAGTTGCCCTGGACATTTGCCCCAACCCAATCTTCCCCCACAAGTACAATTCCTCTGGCTCGAGCTACCAGAGTTATCAAGGATCCCTACGGGAGATCAGCAATTGGGCGTGCCAGTGTATCTTTCATAAGATTCAGAATGATGAAGGCCAAATCCGGCTCCCATCCTTTTACAGCACACCACATCAGAAAAATGTCAAAATGAGATGGGTCGTTAGAGGTACCTGCTGATGCGGAACCCCAAGGTTATAAAGAACCCGAAACTCCGAACACACAATATGGTAAGAACAATTAGACGGAATGAAACCCCCAACCTATTGAACCCCCAATTGACAACGCAAATAATCGGTTGATTTAAAAAACAAGAATGAATTCGCCACAAAGTGATTACCTTGATAAGAATTAATTCTTGATGCAATAGAAAAAGATAAGCACCTCTCCTATGGATTCTTCTTTCAGCCAAGAAGAAGAAGAAAAGCTCAAAGCTCTCTTTAAAATTCCAAATAAAAATCTCTACAAAAGTGTTTAAAGGAGTATTTATACTCCAAGAAAGAAAACCCTAAAATCTTAAAGCAAGTAAAACCCTAATTAATTAATGGGCTAACCTAACATAACATAAACCAAAGCCCAAATACAAAAGACAATGTTTAAAATAAAAACATTGGGTCTTTGTAACAATCATACTTAAACCCAATCTAATTAAAGTAATAATTCTGAAATAAGTAAGTTAAATAACTAATGGACATTAAATAATTGGGCCTAAATATAATGATTTTCGCACAAATAATTAACCCAAATTATAATAAGTCTTTGAAGCCCAAAATAAGAAGATTTAGGCTTAAATAAGCCTCCACATGTATAGTACTTGGTCCAAGCTCTCCAAATTAATGTTTCCAAGCCCAATACATGTTGTGAAGCTCCATTTTCATCCCCCTTGGTGCAAATGACGTTTTCAGAAACTATTGAAGGCACAATTACTGTTTGTGTTGTCCATGTCTCTTCCTTAAGCTCCTGCAATGATTCCATGATTACTCTAGCTCTAGTTGCACCTCCTCTGCTCGTATCATTCCCTCCTTCCTCGAAAAGATTCGCCCTCGAATCTGAAACCATGGAAAAAGTAGAATTAGAAACTTTAAAAATATAAAGTTTATGATACTCACCTTGAAGGCTAATCTTGTAAGCATCAATTCTATTTCTTTTTGGCTTTTGGAAAGGATCATCTTCCTTAGCATCAACTTTGTGGTTCCAATAGTGTGAAGATTTCAACCCTTTCAATTGCTCCCAAACCCAATCTTTAGGTTCAACCACTTGACATTTCCATCTCTCAATTTGTTGTCAATGAGGAAAGTCTATAATTTGTGCCTGCTTCAAAATAACATCAAAAGCCACTACAAAAGCATCAAATCCAATATAAATTGATTTAGAAATATTAAATAAACAAGGTATGGGTGCCATTGTTGGACCATGTTCCCAATTAATACCAATCTCTCTATTTATTTGGAATAGATGTCTTAGCTCCTTTGTCTCCATGAGATTAAGTGTTTCTCCAAACACAAAATTAATATGATCATCATTTTTGCCACGAGGAACTGAAGGTATTAATTCTTTAGTTGTTTCATCTACAAATTCATCTTCATGTACCTGCAACAAAGAAACATCACTACACAAATATGGATTAGTGTAACCAGAAATCAATGAGTTTTCTTGAACTTGAATCATTGTAGGTGATTCAATTTCTAAACATGCTCCCTTGGCATCTTCTTTTTCATCAAAGAATCCTCTCTCTCCACTCTGTTTTTCACTCTCCATTGGGCCATTAATTTGTTTCTTTTCTTTCTTGGCCTCTTTTATTTCAACTTCCTCACCTTTTACAATATTTTCTCTCTTTTCAATTACTAACTTTTTCTCTCTTGCACATCTCTCTTTCTTTTCCTCACTTGTGCAATCACTCATGATTGGGCCTTTTTCTTTATTCTTTTTACTCTTGGCCTCTTTTCTCTCCTTCTTAGAATAGTCCTCTATAATACAATACTCTTGTGAAAATCCATGAGAACTTTTGTTTAACTTTCTATAGTAAGATTGAGCATATCTCTTCCTCATCAATCTTTTCATCTCATCCCAAGTGTCAATGGGATACTCTCCATTTCTCCTTCTAGACTTCAATAACTCATTCCACCATACTAGTGCATAATCTGTGAATTCCACTGCAACCAACCTAACTTTCTTGCTTTCAGAATAGCTATGACAAGCAAATATCATCTCAACCTTGCTTTCCCATTTAAGGTATGCTTCAGTATCATTCCTTCCCTTAAACGGTGGTATTGTCATCTTGATAGCATTGATGTTGCTATCCCTTCTTTCACCTCTTCCCTCTCTTCTTCTCCTACCAACACTTCCACTACCTTCGTCATCCTCCTCATCATGAGCAACCCTTCTTCTCCTCTCCTTATTCCTCCTAGATTCTCTAGAATGACTTCTAGATTGTTCAGCAATTTGTTCCCTCATATCTGTCATTTCAGTCCTCAATCTTTGAAACTCATTCATCATCGCCTTGTAAAACAACTTTGGATCTATGGGCACATCACTTTCAGAATTTACACCATCCCTATGAGCCATATTGTAATAACTTCAAAGAAAAGGTTAGTAGAAAAAAAATTCTCACAAGACAAGCTCACGTGTTTCACTCTAAGATAAGCTCTCCACTCGTGTTTCACACAAGTAATGGCTTTTTCCCTCTTTTAAGCTCACAAAACTCTAGCCTTTTACCACTCAAGCCTTCTAACCTCAATTGCACTTCAGAATGAATTCTCAAATAAGATAAAAACACTGAGCAAATAGAAAATCAATGAAAACCTAAACAAAGAAAGCACACTTCAAATCTAGAGGCAATTAGACCGAAAAGAAATAAATAGAAATTGAGCACACACGATGAAGAAAAGTATGTCACTCGGATTAAAAAAAAATTAACAAGAAGCAAATTGTTAATTATAATGTAATAGAGGCAAAAGCATAGCATGCAAAAATTAGAAACGTAGAGTAGAAAGAAAAGACAAAAACCAATGCAAAAATGCAGAATTGGAAATCTCTCAAAGAGAAACCCCAATTTGATGATAAACAACTAAACAAAAACAAGCAAACAATTGAAAACAAGTTCCCTTCCCAATTCAGAATATAAGTCACCCAATTTGAATCAATTCCTTTCCAAGCAAGATGGATAATTCAAGAACTTTGCAATTCACAATTTGGGACTTTGTCCTCTTTTTTTTTTTCACTACTATTTTTTTTTCACTTTTTTTTTCAGAATTATTTTTTTTTTGTCTTTTTTTTTGAATATATGAAACAAAGATAAAATCCCAAGAAAATAAATTTTCCAGAATCACAAACAATGAAATAAGCAACTACAACCCAGAAATTGCAGAAACGTTCTCAATAAAACTAGGTATAACTTCACGAAAAGAACTCCGATTCTTGCGATTCCAAATCGAGATGAAAGATGAGATTGTGAAACCTAAAAATGACCTACTAAACATCGAATAACTCAATCGAAAAGTGGTCGAACAACACGAATTAAAAACGTTGTTCAGAATTTCAGGACACAAAACGACAACACACAAACTCAGATTAATATTTTTTTCGAATAAAAACACAAGATCAGAATAAAATAAATGAGATAAATAAGAATTTATCCCAATCCACGGCTTTGATACCAAATAATGCGGAACCCCAAGGTTATAAAGAACCCGAAACCCCAAACACACAATAAGGTAAGAACAATTAGATGGAATGAAGCCCCCAACCTATTGAACCCCCAATTGACAACGCAAATGAAAAGGCAAATAATCGTTTGATTTAAAAAGCAAGAATGAATTCGCCACAAAGTGATTACCTTGATAAGAATAAATTCTTGATGCAATAGAAGAAGATAAGCACCTCTCTTATGGATTCTTCTTTCAGCCAAGAAGAAGAAGAAAAGCTCAAAGCTCTCTTTAAAATTCCAAATCAAAATCTCTACAAAAGTGTTTAAAGGAGTATTTATACTCCAAGAAAGAAAACCCTAAAATCTTAAAGCAAGTAAAACCCTAATTAACTAATGGGCTAACCTAACATAACATAAACTAAAGCCCAAATACAAAAGACAATGTTTAAAATAAAAACATTGGGTATTTCTAACAATCATACTTAAACCCAATCTAATTAAAACAATAATTCTGAAATAAGTAAGTTAAATAACTAATGGACATTAAATAATTGGGCCTAAATATAATGATTTTCGCACAAATAATTAACCCAAATTATAATAAGTCTTTGAAGCCCAAAATAAGAAGATTTAGGCTTAAATAAGCCTCCACATGTATCGTACTTGGTCCAAGCTCTCCAAATTAATGTTTCCAAGCCCAATACATGTTGTGAAGCTCCATTTTCAGCCCCCTTGGTGCAAATGACGTTTTCAGAAATTATTGAAGGCACAATTACTGTTTGATTTGTCCATGTCTCTTCCTTAAGCTCCTTCAATGATTCCATGATTACGCTAGCTCTAGTTGCACCTCCTCTGCTCATATCACCTGCCTTTGGCATGATGAGTTGGCAGAGCACATGTGCAATCAGTCTCTCATTTACACCTAGTTGTGCAAGAGTAACGTCACCATTAGAGTTTCCTCCAAACTTCTTTGTAGCCTTTTCGATTGAATAGGATTCCGTTGAAATAGGCTCTCTGCTCGAATACCTCCTGAAGTCGCCTTTCTTCACTCCTATCCAGCTTCTGATATTTTCTGCTGTCAGGTCAACCTTTTTCCCTCTTATCATCGATCGACCAACCAGTTCTCCACTCTCCTCGAAAAAAATCAAATTTGAGTAGAACTCTTGGATAAGAGAGGGGTAAATCCTTTCCTTGATTGTGAAAAAAGGTTTCCAACCCATCTGAGAAAAAAGCTGGAAGACATTCACCTCAGGTTCTTTGTCAAAGAACTTGAAGTTAACTTCTCGTGGAGCATAAATGCCTCTGGATTTGAAGTTAGACTTAAAACGTTCCTTGACTGTTTTATCAAGAAAGAGTTTGGGTCTCTTAGTAGCGACAAATGACAAATCAGACCCTTTTCTTTTCACTATTGCAGTGGAAGCCATTTTTGCAGAGAAGAGGAAGGGAATTTTCGAGATAAAGAGATGGTGAGTGTCGAATGGTTGGGTGAAGTCTTTAACCTAGGGTTAGGGTTCCTTGTATCGAAGGGTTCTGTGAGACCTAAGTGGAGAGAGAAAAGGGGAGATACGGTAACGTGGTTAGAGAGTGAGGCTAAGATCGTGGGAGAGAGAAGAAGAGTGGGTGATTGATGGCAGCAGCTTTTTCAAATCTCAAGTAATAAATGTATCATCTGAGCGGGAAGATTTGAAATCAAATTTAACTAAGGCAAATCAATCAGATTAAGTCATTAATTTTCACAATCAATCTTCATCATTAATTTTGCAATTAGATTGAATCATTTGATTTTAGAAGACTTACTCACTAATGGAACCAGAATTGGTTCATCCCAATTCTCTACGGATCTTGCAAAAGATATCAGTAGCCAGTGGTTTAGTAAAAATATCAGCCATTTGCTAATCAGTAGGCACAAATTCCAGGTTAATGTCACCTTTTTGCATATGATCTCTAAGGAAATGATGCCTGATTTCAATATGCTTAGTTCTTGAGTGTTGTATGGGATTTTTCAAAAGATTAATTGTACTGGTGTTATCACACCTAATAGGTACATGATCAAGATGTAAGTTATAGTCCTTAATTTATTGTGTCATCCACAACAGTTGGGCACAATAGCTACCTGCAGCCACTTACTCTGCTTCAGAACTAGACAAGGCAACAGAGGTTTGTTTCTTGCTATGCCAAGACATAAGACAGTGACCTAGAAATTGACATGTACCACTTGTGCTTTTTCGTTCAATTTTACATCCCCCAAAGTCAGCATCTGAATAGCCAAGTAAATTGCAGTCATTGTCCTTAGCATACCATAGGCTAAGATCTTTGGTTCCTACTAGATATCGAAAAATTCTTTTTATAACTTTAAGATGAGATTCTTTAGGGTCAGATTGAAATCTGTCACACAAGCATACAGCAAACATGATATCAGGCCTACTAGCAGTAAGATATAGCAATGAACCAATCATACCTCTGTACTTTTTTTGATCAACCAACTTACCAGCCTCATCTTTGTCTAATTTGGTTGATGTACTGATTGGTGTATTAATGGTTTTAGCTTGATCTAGGCCAAATCTTTTCAGAAGCTCTTTGGTATACTTCTCTTGGTTGATGAATATCTCTTCCTTTGTTTGTTTTACTTGAAGTCCAAGGAAGAAGGAAATCTCTCCCATCATGCTCATTTCAAACTCACTGGTCATCAACTCAGAAAAATCCTTGCACAAGCTTTCATTAGTTGATCCAAATATAATATCATCACCATAAATTTGAATGATGATAATGTCATTTTTGTGAGTTTTTGTGAAAAGAGTAGTATCAGCCTTTCCTTTTGAAAAACCATTATTATGCAAGAACTCGCTTAATCTTTCATACCAAGCTCTAGGAGCCTGTTTCAGACCATAGAGAGCCTTGGTTAATTTATAAACATGATTAGGCTTTTCATCACTTTCAAAACCATGTGGTTGTTTAACATATACATCCTCATTTAAATATCCATTTAAAAATGCACTTTTCACATCCATTTGATAAAGCTTAAAGTTCATGGAACATGTAAATGCAAGTAACATTCTAATCTGGCTATTGGTGCAAAAGTCTCATCGAAGTCAATACCTTCTTATTGGTTATAGCCTTGGGCTACCAACCTAACCTTATTTCTTACCACATTATCTGCCTCATCAAGTTTGTTCTTGAACACCCATTTGGTGCCAATGACTGATTGATTCTCAGGAGGAGGAACTAGGGTTCAGTCTTTATTTCTCTCAAATTGAGTAAGCTCCTCTTGTATTGCTATGATCCAGCAATCATCTAGCAAAGATTCATCAACCTCCTTAGGTTCAACCTGAGAAATGAAGGCCATGCGATTCATGCTCCTGAAGGAAGATCTGGTTCTCATTCCTTCTTGAGGATCACCCGTAATATATTGCATTCGATAGGTTGATGAGTGTCTCCATTCTCTAGGTAATTTGCCTCTGTCCATAGGCTAATGACTAGATGCTGCTAGTTCAGGTGTTTGATGGTTGTCATCATTCTCGGAGACAGGCTCATTGCTTTCAGGTTCCTGTTCCTCCAGAGGCTGTGATTCCTGCCTTATTTGGTTACTGATACTTGTTTTAGGTTCTCCCTCTTCCAGACTAATTCTCGCAAGTACAGGGTTAGTTTCATTAAAAATAGCATGCATGCTTTCTTCTATTATAAGAGACTTCTTATTGAACACTCTATAAGCTTTACTATTAGTGGAGTAACCAACAAAGATAGCTTCTTCAGATTTAGCATCTAATTCCCCTAGGCTTTTTTTATTATTATAGAAATAACATTTGCATCCAAAAGCCTTGAAATAGCTAATGCTAGGTTTTCTTCCTTTCTGCAGCTCATATGGAGTTTTTCCTAACATGACCTTATGGTTGTTCTATTCGGAATATAGCAAGCAGTATTTACTGCTTCAGCCCATAAATTTTTAGGAAGATTGTTTTCATAGAGCATGGTCCTAGCCATATCAAGAAGTGATCTATTCTTTCTCTCGACAACACCATTTTGCTAACGTGTTCTTGGAGTAGAAAAATTGTGGCTAATGCCTCTTTCATTGCAAAAACTTTCAAAGAGATGATTTTCAAATTCTTTTCCATGATCACATCTTATGCTTGTGATAACCTCTCCTTTCCCATTCTGAATCTGATTACAAAAAGATTTGAAGTTTTCAAAACAGTCACTTTTTGTAGCCAGGAACAAAACCTAGGTAAATCTAGAGAAATCATCAACTATTTCCATACCATAGTACTTACCACCCATGCTTCGGGTTCTTAAGGGACCAAACAGGTCTATGTGAAGGAGTTGTAAGGGTTTTTCAGTGGACAACTCCTTTATCATGAAGGAAGCTCGTGTTTGCTTTCCTAATTGGCAAGCTTCACAAATATGATCCTTTACATACCTTAGGCTGGGTAGACCATTTACCAAGGCCTCCTTAGAAAGCTTGGTTAATTGTCTCATGCTAGCATGTCCTAGCCTCTTATGCCAAAGCCAGCTTTCATCAATAGTAGAAGCTAAAAACTTATGAGAAGGAAAAGGTAAGTCATTAAGAATGTACACATTATTATGTCTTACTCCTTCAATTAGGATTCCATAACTGTCCTTTTCATGAATCATGCATTTTGAGGCTAATGCTTATTAGGTTGTTTTAAACCATCAACCAAATACACATTATCAATTGATAGAGTATAATTAACCCCTATCTTACCATACCCAATAATTCTTCCTTTATTATTATCACCAAAGGTCATTGTTCCTGTGAAGACCGAAGCCTTTGACGGGAGTCGCCACCAAAATTTCAATCAAAATTTGGAAAAAGGAAAATAAGTTCAAAAGTGGGGTAAAAATGAATTTTCACAAAATGTTGGGTTCGGGAGTCTGATTGAGATGAAGGGAAGGTGTTAGACACCCTTCTTCCCCCGTCCGAAGACGGTTACCCTAAAAATTAATATTAAAATTATTTGGCCTTAAAAATATATACAATCAAGGAAGAAAATGTGGGAGGGCTTGACCTAGGATAAAAGCCTAGGGCCTACGTACCCTCAAAGAGGGATCAAAGCCCACGTAATTCCTGTGGCATGCAAGTGTGTGGGTGGGGGGAGGCTCATCAAGCAAAGACTCAGATGGCCTCCTAGTGCAATGTGCCTAAAGAGGCAAGAGCCCCTCGGCACCTATCTACCAAGTATTTAACAGAACAAATCAAACAAGGTGGGTGTGCGATGCTCATCAGGCGGCGTGCCTAGATAACGTGTAAACTAGTGTTCCTATAGAAGCATTGGCTCCTTGGTGACACCAGTTGAACAAATAAATAAAGACGTTTATTAAAAAACACAAACAAAGCGTCTATGACATTTTTGGAATTTTCTCTTTAAGAAAAACAAAGAAAACTTTTCAACGCTTATTTTTCTGATTCTAGACATTAAATAAAAAATCAAATTGGACCACTTCCGAAACATAGAAAATTGTCAAAACCTAGGGTAAGAAAGCTCTAGATCTCCCTTACATAGCCCCGCCGACCTTGCCCCAAAATCAATAGTAATTTGTAAGATATGATCTTTGAAAGCACAGTTACCCAGAAGCTATTTGAAATGATACTTTGGGATAAAAAAATATGCCATAAATCATTCTGGATGAATTTGGTCATGATATTCTTCCAGAGACCAAGGAGAAGATTTTGGGGACAAAAATAAATTAAAACGGAGTTGTGTAGATGGAGAAATAATTTCACGAAATATGCAACGTCTTTTGAAAAATTGATTTTATAAAAATTGCTGGGAGCAAAATACCCAATGAAATTTGACAAAAGACCTATGGTCAGAAAGCTATGGATGTCTAGTTTCACGAAAAAAAATAGATCACTTCATTTGGAGTTAAATTTAAACCAAAATCTTGCGTTGAAAGCAAACTGCCCGAACTCAAAATCAGTTCGGGCAGAAGTTTTCACAAAAATTGTTTGGCTCCATTAAAAGGTTTCTAAATTCATGAAAAAATTCAGAGATACTCTAAGGGTTTGTTTGGGAATTAAGAGGGGAAGGGAAGGGGAGAGATTAGAGGAGAAGGGAGGGGAGGGGAAGGGAAGGTTAACCTTCGATATATCCTCTCCTTATTTGGGTGTTGATACCTCCTCCAAAATACCCCAATTTGGGGTATCTTGAATTTGTGAAGGAGAAGGATAATGGAGGATTAATAATTGATCTTCCATTATCTTCCCCTCCAATTTTCATCTTCCCAAACAAAGGGAAGATATCTTGATTATCTCCCCTTCCCTTCCCTTCTCCCCCTTAATCCACAATCCAAACATACCCTAAAGGTATGCGTAAACAAGAGAAAAATACAAGAAAGCAATTATAAATGTCGAAACAACCAAAAACAAAACAGAGAAGGCAAGCAATCACATTCAACCAAAACAGAAAAGTGTCAAAGTGAAGAGTACTCCCTCAATTGGTTATTCCACCTTTCATTCTAGGTTTCCGTTTCCATCTCCATGCATTCTTGACTCCTTCTCCTCCTCTTGCCTCTTGCCTCTTTGATCTCCTCCACTTCTCTTTGACCTAGCCTCCTCTCTCTCTTTAACCTAGCTACCTCTTCCTCTTTAACCTAGCCACTTCTTTTCTTTCTTGACCTAGACTTCTCTATTTTATATGCTAGGGTTCTCTTAAGTCCTTTGGGCTTAGCCCATTAGAGCTAAGAGTAGACCATTTCTCACTTTTCATCTTTTCTTATTTTTTGACAAAAATAATATTTTTGCATTATTTTATTTTATTTTATTTATTTTTTATTTTATTTTATTTTTTGATTTGCAATTTTCGGGGCCGGACAAAATAGGGTGTCCACAGATTCCCCTCTTTACTTGCCTTCCTCTGAAAGGGACGCTTTCGGCGCTGACGGAGGAACAAGTAAAGACAAAAGGATGCCCTTATTTGTCTTGGCCGGAGAAAAACTAATTGGTGCTAAAACACTGAAGAAAATCTACCCGATTATGTACACTAAAATATGAAAATAATGATAAATGGTATTGCCATTTCTGCTCCAAGGAAAAGGAGACAAAAAAATCTACTTCAACTTTTTAGACTTTCTAATATAGATTTTAATTTTGGATGTCGTAGATAATCTTACGGTGAGGCTCGTGAGTCCCCAAAAGTTATGGGTGTCAGCTTTCGAAACACTCAACGGTGAAAACTAATCACTACGGAGATCTTGACGGGCTAGAATCTCTAAGAAGTTGTGGGTGTCAGATCCTGAAACACTCATCGACAAAATCTGATCCCTATGGAAGAAGAATTATGGGCGTCAAACTCCGAAACACTCATCGACGAAATTTGATCCTCATGGAAAATGGTGGGTGTCAGATCCCGAAACACTCATCGGCAGAATCTGAACCTTAATCCTGAAACACTCATTGGTAGGATTCGATTGGCGCCTGATCTCGAAACACTCATTGGTGAGATTTGGTCCAATTAAAAGGTGGGTATCTCTATCCTTAAACACTCCTTGGTAGGATATTGATTCCCGTATCAAACCCAAAAACACTCACTGGCGGGATAGGATACTGAACCCTAAAACACTCATTGGTAGGATTCAATGGGGCCAGCTCGCGTAACACTCATTGGTGAGATTTGGTTCAATTAAAAGGTGGGTATCTCTATCCTTAAACACTCCTTGGTAGGATATTGATTCTCGTATCCGACCCGAAAATACTCGCTGGCGGGATAGGATACTGAACCCTAAAACACTCATTGGTAGGATTCAATGGGGCCAGCTCTCGTAACACACATTGGTGAGATTTGGTCCAATTAAAAGGTGGGTATCATTATCCTTAAACAGTCCTTGGTAGGATATTGCTTCCCGTATCCAACCCCAAAACACTTACTGCCGAGATAGGATATTGAACCCTAAAACACTCATTGGTAGGATTCAATGGGGCCAGCTCTCGTAACACACATTGGTGAGATTTGGTCCAATTAAAAGGAGGGTATCACTATCCTTAAACACTCCTTGGTAGGATATTGATTCCCGTATCCAACCCCAAAACATTTACTAGCGGGATAGGATATTGAACCCTAAAACACTCATTGGTAGGATTCAATGGGGCCAGCTCTCGTAACACACATTGGTGAGATTTGGTCCAATTAAAAGGTGGGTATCACCATCCTTAAACACTCCTTGGTAGGATATTGATTCCCGTATCCAACCGCAAAACACTTATTAGCGGGATAGGATACTGAACCCTAAAACACTCATTGGTAGGATTCAATGGGGCCAGCTCTCGTAACACACATTGGTGAGATTTGGCCCAGAAAATGGATATCAAAATCCCTAAACACTTATTGGTGGGATTTGGATTCCCGTATCCAATCCCAAAACACTCATTGGTGGGATATTAAAGCAAAATTGTAGAGACGCGGATGACCCCTAGGTCATAAATATCTTCTAATGGAGTATTACCTTGAAAATGGCTGACTTCTCCAAGGGCTTCCTGGCGTAATGAATTGCCTTCCCAGCTTGCCTGTACTTCACAGGCCTAAAAGGATTTATGCAAAACATGCATTTCCTGCTGTTCCAACTTAGCAGGTGATAAAAAAGATTTATCAATATGTGGATCATACAAATGCTCATGCGAATACCATGTCAAACAGGAATGTAAAAATCATAAGTACCGTGCAATCATCACACAATAATCACTTGATGACTTATGGAAGTATTGTGCAAATGCCATGCAAATTGATGCATGTGCAAATGCAGCAATGATGCTAATAAATTAATCGACTCAAATGTGATTACACATGCAAAGATAATGAACATATGCAAACATAGTGATAACATGAGCATATAAGAGACATGCATACAAACATGGTCCAAAACATCACTTTATTTATTTTTATTTGATTTTCTCTTTAAAAGGAAAAATGGAAACAACATTTGGGGATACTCATGCCCCAACACTTTGGGGAAGTGATTCCCCAGCCTTCTTAGGGAAAGAATGTTGTGGGCACATTAGGATCCCGACAACGAACCAAAAAGATGATTCCCCAGTCCACCGAGAGGAGAATGGAGGAAAATTCAGGGCATTAGAGACCTTATACAGCCAGAAGTCTGCTTTGGGACACCGGGATCCCAACCCTAGATGCAGAGGAATTGATTCTCCAATCCGCAGAGAAGTTAAAAGAGAACTTGAGACATCAAAATCCCAAGACAAGCAGAGAGGGGTATGTTTTTGGGATACTTCGATCCCAATACTATGGGCAAGATGCTTCCCCAGTCAATGTGCGGGGATTAAGTCTGTATTCAAGAGAAGGGAATTCCCCAATTTAGAGATCGAGGCAGGATAATGAGGAGGTAAAATTACTCTCCTATCAACAGGAAAAAGGAAGACAAGTGAAGGCAAACACTATTTAATCACATCTTAGTCTTTGAACATCAAGTAAGGAGGGTAAAAATTGCTTCAGCTTTGACTAAGCTATCAAAAGCCAATTAAGGAAATCTTTGAATTTAATTTGAAGTTCATCTTGATTTCGAGTATTGAACACTAATCAAGCACCTCCTCTTTCTTAAAAATTAACTTGGTCTTAACCATTGAAGACCAAGTAAAGAAATAAATCAATACATTGGTTTCAATCATCGAAAACCAAGTAGAAAAATAGCATGGTAGAGGTAACTTGATTACAATCCTCAAAACCAAGCATTGTCTGCTCTCATACTTCTATTTTCAAGGATTTACATGTAAATGTAAAGCATAACCTTACTCTCATGGAATTTATCAAAGAATTAAGAGAGAATTTGGGACGTCTAAATCCCATGATAAGAAAGAGACACATTTGTGGGGACCTCGTGACCCTGTCTCTGAAAATAGGAGGATTCCCCAGTCAATGGACAAGGGGCTGGGACCACAATTTGGGGTAGAAAGGGATTCCCCAGCCAAGAGACTGAGACGGGGTAACAGTCAATATAAGGTAAAATTGCTCTCCTAGAAGTTGGAGGAGTAACAACAAGTGAAGACAAACACCATTCGATCATTCCTTTAATCATTGAAAACCAAACAAAGAGGGTTAAAGATGTTTCAGTTTTGAATAAATTGTCAAAAGCCAAGTGAGAAAATTATGATCTTTATTTTTTATTTTGAGTTTTAAACATAAATCAAGAATTTTTTCTCTTAGAATTTGATTAACTTGGTCTCCAAAATTGAATACCAAGTAAAGGAATTAATCAATATATTGGTTTCAATCATTGAGAACCCAATGGAAAAATCTCATAGAAAAAGTTACTTGTTTTCAATTCTCAAAATCAAGCATTGCTTCTCCCCCACGCTTTGATTTTCAATCATTTGCAAATGTGAAGCACAAGCTCCCTCACGTTAGAATGAGATCACCAAAAGTTTAAAGTGCCCTGTCTAAAATGAAAATCCAGTAAAGAAAGACTTATCAACTCTATCTTGGGACTAATGTAAAATGTCTATGTGATACATACGTGGAAATGGAGGAATCCAACAGAAGAGTGAACTTTTGTAAGAAAAAATGAATCGTCCTTAGTGATAACATTGACCACCTGACTGACAATAACATGATACCTTAAATATGCATATAGAATCTCCAAAGAATGACCACAATGGGATGAAAGTGAGGTTTTTCTGGGTTATGGAAAAAGGGATTTTCCAATTTTTTTGAAAAAGAGGGTAAGAAACTCGAGGGACAAAGAATTTCCCTAGCTTCATTTCACGATAAATTTTGGATAGGGATCAAGGGATTAAAGATCTCGGCTTGATATTTCCCGGGGGGAAGTTTATTCTTTGAGTGCTGATATTGAAGTTTCTCTCTCATTTTATTAGCCCTACACAAAACATTTGAATTTGCTATACCTCAATGAGGATTTTATGGGTGCAAAAAGTGGGCTTATGAAAGGGAAAAAGGGACCCAAAAATTATTGCGGGAACATAATGACAACTCTTTGAATTGAAATTGCTCTAACCCAGGAGCTTTGCATTTGAGAGTTAATAAGGTCTTTAAACAAATTGAGCATCCAACTAGCAAATACAAACGACCAAAGAACAAGTAATTCTCTCACTCGCCATTGTTGGAATATTTTCACTCAAATCTGTTCTACTAGCCAGTTGCCATAGGCTTGTAATTAATCTACATCTCCACTACAGACGTATTAGTGTAATAAATGGAGAGGTCTTTAAAAGCTTGTAATGATGGAGGAATGGCTAATGTGGAAAAAGTGTTTGAGAAATGAAGTTAGCAATTATCAAGCATGAAATAATAGTTTCTTGCATGAGCACGATAAATTTGACCTAACAACAAAGATGCTGACCAATAGATCATTCTATATCCGTCAAAAGAGTTTGCCTTAGATCTTCTCTCTTTTTTGCTTGTGCACTTTTATTTTTTTCTTATCTTTTCCCATCATTTTATTCTTTCTTTTCTTTTCTTTTCTTTTTTCTCAAGCCCTTTCTTGGCTTACTTGAATCGCTAAGCGAATCCAACTTACGATAATGACTGGTCGGCCGATATATGCAATAGGTCAAAATATAATACCCATCCAAAAATCACGTGATCAAGTGTCTTGAAAATTGCTAATAAAAGGCTCAAAATAGGTGGCAAAAGAAAATATAAATGGGGTTTGTGTTTGGGAAAAAGAGGTAATCAAATGAATGCTTCCATCCTTTCTATCAAACCAATGTATGTAAAGCTTCAATTAAGATTAAAAACAAGTTCTAGAACCAGCATGAGAAGACAGATTACACTCAATGATAATCGATGAAAAGAAGTTAGTGTTTGGCTCGAATATCTTCTCACAAGGTTTCACTCTCACATTGGTCACTTGCAAAGCCAATTGGATACTAAACTTGCATAAGAAACAAATCTCTTTTCATGGATTGTGAGTTATCCTTATTACTCCCCAGGGTTCATTTTAATGTCAAGTAATTTTAAAAACATACGCATGAAGGCTTAACAGTGGCTGACCATGGATGATAGTGTTCCTCTCCTTTTTTATTGGGAATTGATTTCTTGAAATACACAAAGTCAAAAGACTACTCATTTCAGGTGAACATTGACTAGGTTTAGACTTTTGAAAACTCGACTCCTTGCCCAAATGGGATGACTAGAGGTGGTCTTCATTATGTTTGGGAAAAACCAAGAAATGCCTCATATCCTTGATATAGCCAACTTATTTGCTTTTGTTAAGGCTTCTTTCCTTATTTTCCTTTCCTTTTTCTTTTTTTTATATTTGGAAAATATGATTAAGTCTGATCAGAGCGAGTGGCCATTCCCGAGAGACTCATAACTATACATATGTGCGGTTTCTTCTTTACCAATGAAGTTAATTGCCAATGTTGTATCAAATTAGACGAGAATTTCGAACATGAAGAACATGGAGTAAATGAATGACGATTACTGATAGAAAGGACACTTTGCTTTATTCCTAAAATAAGTGTGACAAAGGCATTTCAAACTATTTTATGGTATTCACTCTAAGATTTTCTAATCAAGCTTGCCACATTTTACCCTCTTTGCGAATGTACCCTAAAACTCAGGAGTTGGGGTGATCTTGTTGTTCCTCATTAATATTTGGACATTGGCTTGAAAAAAGCCACCTGCCTCAGTTGAATGACCACGCGCGTTCGCGTGGTACTCTCATGAAAGTTGTGGCTTGTACCATATGGGGTACGGAGGTGCTAATGGAACCATGGGTCTTGGGTTTATGATCCCTTGATCCGATAACTGTTTGAATAATTTCAATTGAGACACTTGCAGAATCCGGATATGATAATCTCCCAATGCATGCACTAAGGATTTTAAAACAAATGAGATTCTCAAATGATGTCTCTCCAACATAGTCATTGAGTATAACCTAAAATGACAGTTCCCCAGTGCAAGCACTGGAGTTTGTGACGGACACAAGGGTGCTATGTGGTATCATGGTCACTACACCTTAGATTATATTGAACATGAGCTAACATGGTAGTCCTCATACTATGTCGTGGGGTTAGTGACACCTGAGTTAAAAAGATGATTCCCCAGTGCAAGCACTGGGCCTCATGGCAGCCATGGGATAAAGACAGTGGTTCCCTAGTGTGGGCATTGGAATTCATAATAAGACCTAAGGAAATGACTCCCTGAACAGGCGCCGAGAGATGATGATTCATTAGTGCAGGCACTGAGGCTCTAGACAAAATCAAGATGATGACTCCCTATATAGGGGTTCGAAACATGATCTAAGGTGATGATTTCCTTATGGGGATACCGAGATTCTAGACCAGTATAATGGCTCGGGACAGACATGGTCTTAGAATCGTGATTTCCTAATGCAGACACTAGGATTTTAAGGCAGACATGAATTTGAAACGATGGTTCCCCAATGAGAGACCAAAACATGCCCTAAGACAATAATTCCCTAGTATAAACACTAAGTACTAGACACGTGTTGAGAGCACATCCCCCAGTGCGGGCACTAGAGTCTGAGATATGGCCTAATTTGTGATTCCCCAATGCAAGCATCGAGGTTCAAATACAAGATTAGGAGGGCGATTCTCCGATGCAGGCACTAAGTTTAAGGCAAGAATGGTAGTTCTAAGGCGATGACCCTCTTTATACTAGGAATTCTAAACGGGGGTTGCCCAATGCAAGCGCTCAGACCCAAGGCAAAAATGAGTCTAGAAAGGTGATTTTTAGTCACCATCTAGCTTCAACAGCTAGACTCGTTCTTGAGGCCAAACAATTATCGGGCACCAACCCAATACAATTATAGCTTTGAATGCAATGCAAAAATGCGAAAAATAAAAGAAACAAATCAACAACAGAATATGAGAGAAATGACTTCACCACAAATACCATGTGTAACTACGGAATATTCCACCTTGGGACACGTGGCACTGACGTACTAGAAGCCCGGCCTCAGCACCTGCTAGGGACATGTGGCACCACTCATCTACCAGTTACGTGGCCCTTACCCACGTCACCTCACGGAGCATCCCCTCAACTAGACGTGGGAACTCCACAAGCCTCATCGGACGACCCACGTCCCACGAGGTCGTGCGTCGAGCACGATCTCCCCACACTCGAATATAAATAGACCCTCACTCGGGGGACTAAGCAATCGATCTTATCACAACAGAACAATACGCAACCTAAAGGATAACTACACCTCCTCTGTGATATTCCACATACTCTCTCGGTGATCTGAGTACCCTCAGATACCTTGCGCAATCTCTGCACACCTACGAGCTCCGTCGCAGGCCCTATTCCGCCCAACTTCCGGCAGGCTCACCTCTGTCTCAGAGTACACCGTTTACGGGGCTTCCAGTAGCCCCCAAAGACCCTAGCTCTCTCCCAGTAAGGCAACCTCCTAAGAGCGGCTCGCCTGCCCGAAGTACCTTAGGCACGTTTTAGCCGCACATGGCCCAATACAGGTAACAACCTTGCCTAACGGCTCCTGTAGACGTCAGCATGACGAACTACGTGGACTTTGATCCCTCCCGAAGGGTACGTAGGCACCTAGGTGCATCACTTAAGTACAAGTCCCCCAAGGTTAAGACCCATTGTGGTCCTAATTGCAAATTACAATTGTCTGACCCAAAAACAACAGTTACAGTGGCGCCCACCGCGGTCTTATTCAGACCACAATGACTTGCACACTCTGCCGCTAAACGACATTTCTTTTTCAGGGAGTAGGAGTATACACCTAACGCTCAGAAACCTGTATTTGTTTTTGTCTTAATCTTCAATACAGGATACACAGGATATAATACATCATGATCGACTCGAACGTCCCCGCAACTACGACTGATGCCAGCGCTCTAAGGCGCAGGATGAGAAACCGACAGGGAACGGCCGAAGCGATCACAACTGAGGCAGGCGGATCGAACGCAACCCAGCCTCAAATATCCTCAATGACGCAGGTAGCCGTCACAGAAACCGTGGTCCAGAACCCGGCGCCTAGAGAGGAAAATTGCCCTAAACACCCATATGGCATGCCGCCGTCCCTTGCCCTACAACCGGCGGTCAGGAGATGACAGAGCCGGCAAGGAGCCAACGAGACGCTGAGATCGCCCGCCTCGAGGCAAAGGTAGCAGCTCTATGTCAGCAACAATGGGAAGAGGACAGGAACCTCGCCCCAGCAAACACAAGCACCCAATTACCGCTAATGCCACACGGCACGACGGTAGGGACCTCCAGCGGCCCTACCAGCCTACCCGCAATCCAGTTTGGGACTTCACCATTGGATTTCGCGCGATTATCACTGACAGCACCAGCTCCTCCAGTAGTGATACCACCGGGACCAACCATGGTCGCCGGACAAGCGACACGACCAATCACGAACTATCCGCGACCACCAGTGTCAAACTATCCTCCGGGATCCTACCTCCATATGCTATGCGCAGCGGCCTACAACCCATATGCCGCATACGGTGCAAATGCTTACCAGTGGCCCACGTTCGACTTCCAGGGAAAGGGGAGACACCCTTTTACCCAGCAAATCATGAATGAACACGTGCCCATGGGCTTCAAAATGCCCTTCCACATAGAACCTTATGGTGGAGAAACCGATCCACGGGATCACCTGAACACCTTCAACTCGGCCATGTCAATGTTGGGCATGACAGACGGCCAACACTGTCGAGTCTTCTCGTCCACCCTAAAAGAAGCCGCCCTAAGATGGTTCTCGCTGCTGCTTACCAATTCGATCCACTGCTTCGAGTAACTGGCACAGGACTTCCTCACAAAATTTGCCAACAGCAAAGAGTACTAGAAAAACGAAGACTCCTTCATTGGTTTCCACTAGGAGGAGGGAGAAACCTTGCAAGCCTTCATGGCCCGCTTCACCAAACTCTCGCTCTAAGTCCGAGGCCTCCAGGACGCCGTCGCCATCTTTGTCATAAAGCAAGGTCTTTGATGTTCGCAGTTCTACGAGGAACTTAACAGATGCCCCGCTCTACCTTATAGGAGCTTATGGACCGTGCAGAATGGTTCATTCAAGAAGAGAACGCTCAGATCGCCAAGGACAAGATGAGAAAGTTCCTAATAAGCAGGGTCGACATAGAGTGAGCAGAGAAGAAAAAGGAGAAGACGGGAACCGAGAACCAAGCCCCCAAGGAGAAGAGCAGTAGGAAGAGGTCACCAGCTCGACCACGGACGCCTCCTAGGGGACGATTCACGAGCTACACTCCCCTCAACAAATCCCATGTTGGGGTTGGTGTTAGAGGTGATTTATCACTCAGGCATGCTCAGCTTCCCCCCTCAGGTCAAAAGACGGAAGACGGGAAAAGCGATAGACAAGGCCAAGTACTGCCAGTTCCATAAGGATTACGGACACGAAACCAACGATTGTATCCATCTGAAGGATCAAATTGAGGACCTAATCCGTAAAGGGCAGCTCGGCAGATTCATCAAGGAAGAAAGCAGGGCTATGTCGAACACCCCCGAGAGGCCAACGATCAAGCGCCTACCCGCGAGGTTATCAACGTCATAGCAGGAGGACTACAGAGAGGGACCTCCTCACTGCCGCAAAACAAGAAGAGGATGGAACGCTCCATACTCGCCCTCGAGTACGCCCCGAAACACAAGAAGATGAGCGAAACCAAGGGAGACCCCATCACCTTCGACCTCGCCAACCTAGAGGGACCAGTCCATGACGACCCCATGGTGGTGACTCCCATAATCGCCAACTACGAAGTCAAGAGAGTCTTGATCGACCAAGGATCTTCAGCACATGTTCTCTACTTCGACAGCTTCAGAAAGCTCGGGTTGAATGAAGCCAGCCTAAGACCATTCCCCGGCACGCTTATAGGGTTCTCAGGAGCCCAGGTTCCAGAAGAAGGAATCATCACCGCCCGAACAACTATGGGCACCTTACCAAAGGTCGCGAGCCTTGATGTAGACTTCATCATTGTCTCGGCACCATCAGCATACAATGCAATCCTAGGGCGACCATCCCTGAACAAACTCAGAGCTGTAGTGTCTACCGCACAGCTCACAATGAAGTTCCCAACACCCCACGGGGTTGGAGAAATTATGGCGGACCAGAAACTGGCGCGAGCATGCTACGCAGCGAGCTTAACCAAGACCGTCAAGGTCGCCCGCCTTGGTCCCAAAGAAACACGCGAGGAACCCCCTGAGAGTAGAGAGTCAGGAGAAAAGAAGCCAGAGTTCGCCCGCCCAGACCTAGCCTCCGCTTAGACTCCCAACGCACTTTGCACCGTTACACCACCATTAGGTCAAGTCCCATATATCTCTACTTTGAATTTAGGATTTTCAACCTGACTAAGGCCCGCCTGAGCTAGGCAATCCGAATGTAAACATTTTGCTTACCTTCAGCCTAACTAAGGCTAGCCCGACTGAGGCTGCACGAATGTAACCAATTTGTCTATTATTAAAAGTACATCTTTCCAGGTAGAGACAAGACTTCAACTTTGCAAAGTACTCGCGTAAGTCCTACCACAGGACAATGGGCTCGACCGCCCTAAGAAACGTTAAGCACCCCCAGGGCCAAGCTAAAATTTCCCCTAGTAGCGCGGTAAAAAATCCCTTGGGTGCGAAAACCACAAAACGAACGTTCGACAAACCATGCTAGGGCATCGCATACAAACCGTCCTGATCACACGGTACTCATGCAAAAATCTTTTTACCCAGACGTAAAGAGATAACTACGAAAAGTGAAACTGCATACACGACTTTTTGCCCAGAAGTAAAAAGGAAAGCAGGAGAAAACTCTTTGCAAGAAATCATTCTCATTGGATGCCAAAAATGAGAGGGTGTCTGCCCATTACAAAGGGTAAACACCCTAAAAATTACATAAACCTATTCTTGGGCATCCCCAAGATCTACAAAGGTCTTGGCCCTAGCAGGCTCCGCATGACCAACGCCTTCCGACGACCCCCGCCTGGTCGCTTCAGCTAGCTGCTGAGAAGTAGGTCCAATCCTTGGGGCTCACCCGCCGATTCGAGACAACACCTGGTGCTCCATCAGGCGGTCGGTCAGCTGATAAAGGAAAGCAAGATTCAACGGAGGGTCTGTTTCCATCCGACCGTGAAGCTCACCTTCGAAAAACTCTAAGGAAGGATGCAAGGAAGCCACCCACTCCGCTGGAAATCTCTCCACACGGAGATGCTCGAGCTGCTCGACCGCCAGAAGCATGCCGTACATCCGCTGCGCAGGCAACTCTCCCTGGAGATCAGTAACATCGGCAACCTTGTCCTCGGCCGCCAGCCAACGAGAAAGGCTCTCAGTAACACGAGCCTCCACACCCCACAAAGCATCGCGAAGTGAATGCAGCTCCTGCTGATGCCTCTCAGCGTCATCTCGATGGGCGGCCAGCTCCCTGCGAGTCCTCTCCAACTTCGAGCGGAGGAGCGCGACCTCGAAAGGGTGACCAGCTTCAGCCCTAAGCCGGGAAACCTCGTGAGTCAGGGACTCAACCTTGCGTCCCTGGTCCTCACACTCCAACTTCTTTGCGGACAGCTCACCACGCACGTCTGCCAACCTCTTCTGGGAGACCTCCAGAGCCTGGCTCTTGGAGGACGCAACATCGGCAAATTGATCCTCGTTGCGACGAACCTCCCCCTGCAAAGAGACAAAATTCAGAAACGCAAAGAATATACCTAGAAATGCAATACCAGGGTGAAAAGGCTCACCACACGCTTCTCCCACTCAAAACCAGCCTGGTGAAAGTCAGCCAACGCTTCAGCAACCCGGCTGAAGCCTCGAACGGTAAGATTTAGGGGAGAAGTGTCCAGCACCCTGGTTTCCCTCTCCCGCATCTCCACGGGTAAGCGCCTGCCCAGTGCCACCAGCTCAAAAGATAATCCCCCTCTGGTGGCCAAAGGGGTTCAGAAGGGCCGGCGCCCGACCCAGGGACAAGATCTCTCGTGGCAGCCGCTCGACTCGCCACTACATTCCCACTATCTGAGAGCGCTCCAGCCTCCACAGCCGCGCCACCAGACTCTGCGACTTCCTCAGCCGCAGGTTCGCCCTCCGCCATCTGAGGAGCGGAAGAGTCTCCAACGGACTTCTCAACGACCACCCTGGCCCTCTTAGTAGCAGGCTGATCGACCCCCTCAACGGGGCTGGGGATGGGAGGACGAGTGGATAGCATCACCCTCATGGGTGACTGACGGACGGGAGTAGAAGTGGGAATAGAGGTAGGAACAGAGGCAGGACCAGAAATTGGAACAGAGGCAGGAATAGCGTTTCCCGCTGGAGTCTCCACCTGTACGTCCCCTGGTTAGTACTCCGCCGCGCTACTTGTGAAGGCAGCCGCAGCTCCACACCGGAAGGTTGCTTCTTGAGCCCTCCTTCCTTGCCCTTGGACGGCTCCGCCGCAGAGGTTCCTCTCCTTTCCCCTTCCCGGGGTCCGTTCGCGCCAACTCTCCCGTCTTTCTTCCTCTTCTCCCGCGGAAGAACCTCCTGACGATGCTCCCTCTCGAAAGACGGAGGCACGGAAAGCCGTCCTTCGCTCTCATCACCAGTAGGCACCACTGCAGGTACCACAACAGGGACATCAGCGGCAGCCCCCGGAGACAGGCCCTGTTGACCATTCTTCCTAACCCTACTCCGACCGGCGTTGCGGGTACGGCTCAGAGGAGGAGGAGGAGGAGGGGAAGAGGAAGGAAGATCTTCCAAGTCAGTGAAATCAAAGGGGTAATAGCTATAGTCATCACCTCCGCTAGCCAATGCGAAAACTCGACAAAAGCAAGAATCAGAAAAGGGCAAAGCAAAGGCAGGGAAAACAGAGGCAACGGAGAAAGGTGAATGCAAATGTAAAGTCACAAACTTTTAAACGTTGGACATTTATAGGGTACCCAGAGGCGCGACGATTCAAAAACATCGACCCCCTCGTATCCCGCAATGGATAAAATCTATTATCCTCTACAATCAAGCCCAGCTGCAACCGCTCACTTGAACCGCACACGTGGAAAGAAAGGACAGACGGAATGCACAGCCAGGGCAATAGAGACACAAAGACTGAAAAGCCCCCGAGAACCCAAGAGTCGCCTCGAGACACTTGAGGGCCTTTTCGGAAACTCTCTATCCAGGCTAATGATGGCTACCCTCGGAAATGAACCCGCATTTAATGAAGGAGAAACGGCGGCGAAACACTTAAATGACAGTGGCACCCATTCAAACTCTGACGCGTGGCACTTGCGGGAAAACCTGCTCCTTCAACAAACAACCTTCAGCAAGAAATCCACCATCAGCCACTGACCACGGACGAACATAGCCAGAGGAGAGCCTTTCGAAATGACCAAACGGCCCTTGACCTTTGGATTTCTCCCACCAGCCCACACAGGGCATTTCGGGAAATGCCCCTCGAGCAATGATGACTCCACCTCGGTAAGCCGCGTACCTCCTGCAGAGTCAGCTCAAAAAACTTGCTGAGGAAGCCAAGCACCCAGCCATCCGAAACAGGTCACGTGTCCTCGCCAAGACGTCTCCTTTTCCACGGAACGATGTGAGAGAGCCCACTTCCTGAATCGAACGGCCAGTTCGCATAAACCGTGACTCTAAACAGACGAGTTATCTCACGGGTAAAGGCAGCGAAAAATTCCTAAGTATCTTACAAACAAGGGAACATAAGTCCACGGGCGCCCGACACCCGTAGACTTGGGGGACTTATGTAACTACGGAATATTCCACCTTGGGACACGTGGCACTGACGTTCTAGAAGCCCTGCCTTAGCACCTGCTAGGGACATGTGCCACCACTCATCTACCAGTTACGTGGCCCTTACCCATGTCACCTCACGGAGCATCCCCTCAACTAGACGTGGGAACTCCACAAGCCTCGAGGGACGTCCCACGAGGTCGTGGGTCAAGCACGATCTCCCCACACTCGAGTATAAATAGACCCTCACTCGGGGGACTAAGCAATCGATCTGATCATAACAAAACAATACGCAACCTGAAGGATAACTACACCTCCTCTGTGATATTCCACATACTCTCTCGGTGATCTGAGTACCCTCAGTTACCTTCCGCAATCTCTGCACACCTGCGAGCTCCGCCGCAGGCCCTATTCCGACCAACCTCCGGCAGGCTCACCTCCGTCTCGGAGTACACAATTTACGGGGCTTCCAGCAGCCCCCAGAGACCCTAGCTCTCTCCCACTAAGGCAACCTCCTAAGAGCGGCTCGCCCAATACAGGTAACAACCTTGCCTAACGGCTCCTATAGACGTCAGCATGACAAACTACGTGGACTTTGATCCCTCCCAAAGGGTACGTAGGCACCTAGGTGCATCACCTAAGGACAAGTCCCCCAAGGTTAAGACCCCTTGCGGTCCTAATTGCAAATTACAATTGTCTGACCCAAAAACGACAGTTACACCATGTTAAGTTCCTTGCAATAAAGGGTCCTTACAAGTATCTTGATGAAAATTTCTTTTCAAGAAAGAAGTGGTTACATTTGCAATTATCTTGAGGATCATTCTCTGGATCTCTAGTTGTCTCCTTGTCAGTCAAGGGATTATATGAGAGACCAAGACTGGAGTGTAAAGAAAAGTTTCGTTACACACACATGGGGTTTCTTTTTCTTTTAGTCAAATGTTGCAATTGGCAAATGAGATTCTTAATGGAAAGAGATATTCCTCAAAGTATGAAAATTCATGATTAGTAGGAAAAAGAATATATATTTTTTTTTCACGTTAAACGTCTCAATTACCAGCTACAACCTTGACTCTAGCTCGCGTGAGGCTTGCTAGTAAAAGGCCGAAAGATTGACACCATGTACCTCAATAATTGTAAATATAGCCACTGTTTACTAGCTATGCAAATAAATGAACAAATGTTAATACAATCCTATGGCCTAGGAATTAATGTGGGGGAGAAAACATCCTCGTCACATTATTATTCAGAAGAGGAAAGGAAAAATAATGGTGATTTACATTAGAAACAAATGTGGTAAAAAAAGGAGGATATTTTATTTTTATTTTTTACAATGCAAAGGAAAAGTAAAATATTTTTTATATATACAATGCAAAAAAAAAATTGTTTTTTTCATAATTCAAAAGAAAATGTTAAATGCAATACAAACAAAATTATAGAAAAATAATTTTTTTTATAAGAAAAAGGAAAACTTTTTGTTGTAAATAAAATTTTATATATACGACGCAAAGAAAAAAAATACTTTTCACAATTCAAAAGAAAATTTTATATACAATGCAAAGAAAATTTCAAAATTTTTTTATATATTTCTTCATGTATACAATTCAAAGGATTTTCTTTCATTTTTTATATAATGCAAAGAAAAAATGACTTCCTTTATACAAAGGAGAATTTTAACATGCAATGCAAATGAAAATATAAAAATTTTTGTACAACGCGAAGAAAATTTTTTTATAAGCACTGCCAAGAGAAGGAGGTTTTTTTTTAATTCATAATTTAAAAGAGAATTTTGTATGCAATGAAATTACAAGAAGGAAAAATTGTTTTTTTTTCATACAATGCAAAGAAATTATTTTTTAATATATATGCAATGCAAAGAAAAATTGTTTTTTATTCTTTTATTCATAATTGAAAAGACAATTTTATATACAATGTAAAGGAAATTATAAGAAAAATGAAACTTTTATTTTTGCCATTTTTTTTATACAATGTACATGATTTTCCTCCTTTTTTTGTATATATACAATGCAAAGAAAGTTATGAAAAAAAGAAAATTTTTGCTTTAGAAAGAAAAGTTTTTTTTATATATACATGCAAAGGAAGTTATGAGAAAAAGAATTTTTTCTTTTTTATAACGCGAAAAAAATAGTTTTTTTATATACATGTGCTATATGAAAGAAACTATGAGAAAAATTTTTTATATAATGCAAAGAAAATTTTATTTATTTATTTTTACAACGCAAAGGAAAGTTTTTCTTTATATACATGCGATGCAAAGAAAAAGTAGTCTTCTTTTCTTTTATTCACAATGCAAAGAAAATTATAAGAAAAATGAACTTTTTTATTTTTTATTTTTACTCTTTTTTTAATGTATGCATGAAACGAAATGAGGGAGTTTGCTCCTTGTATCCTAAAGGTTAGGCTCTTAAGGTCTCAAAAATTGGCTGACCTAATAAAGGTGGGCTTTTAAGGTCAACTTGCACATGGTTTAGTTTGGGATCTAGACACCCTAAAAAGGCTCTTAGATTGCCCCTACCAAAGGTAGAGACCTTGACTTAAGAGAGGATCCTGTCGTAGAAAATTCTGTGCGGATCAACCTTTAAGGCAAGTAACAATCTAAGTATGATAGATATGTCAACCTTTGTAGGCCTAAGCCCAACAGGGAAAGATTCTCATATCCCATTCTAACTTATTTGGACGTACTCCGGGTATAGAAGCCAATTTGTGGGGGTATAAATATAAATAGTGCATTCATGATTTTTAGAGCACCCTAGCTACCCTTCCCTTCCACTCGGAGGTGGAAACACTACAAAAAAAAAAACAAGGAAAGCCACAAATGTACAAAGATATATATACAAACAAACAAATATGGAAGGCCAAACAATTTTAATATTAATTAAAAGCAAATGGCTTGACTCTATAATTAAGAGTCTCTAGTGGTGTCGCCAACTGTGAAGACTGAAGCCTTCGACGGGAGTCGCCACCAAATTTTCAATCGAAATTTGGAAAAAGGAAAATAAGTTCAAAAGTGGGGTAAAAATGAATTTTCACAAAATGTTGGGTTCGGGAGTCTGATTGAGATGAAGGGAAGGTGTTAGGCACCCTTCTTCCCTCGTCCGAAGACGGTTACCCTAAAAATTAATATTAAAATTATTTGGCCTTAAAAATATATACAATCAAGGAAGAAATTTTGGGAGGGCTTGACCTAGGATAAAAGCCTAGGGCCTACGTACCCTCAAAGAGGGATCAAAGCCCATGTAGTACCTGTGGCATACAAGTGTGTGGGTGGGGGAAGGCTCATCAAGCAAAGACTCAGATGGCCTCCCAATGCAATGTGCCTAAAGAGGCAAGAGCTCCTCGGCCCCTATCTACCATGCATTTAACAGAACAAATCAAACAAGGTGGGTGTGTGATGCTCATCAGGCGGCGTGCCCAGATGGCGTGTAAACTAGTGTTCCTATAGAAGTATTGGCTCCTTGGTGACATCAGTTGAACAAATAAATAAAGACGTTGATTAAAAAACACAAACAAAGCGTCTATGATATTTTTGGATTTTTCTCTTTAAGAAAAACAAAGAAAACTTTTCAACGCTTATTTTTCTGATTCTAAACATTAAATAAAAAATTAAATTGGACCACTTCCGAAATATAGAAAATTGTCAAAACCTAGGGTAAGAAAGCTCTAGATCTCTCCTACACAGCCCCGCCGACCTTGCCCTAAAATCAATAGTAATTTGTAAGATATGATCTTTGAAAGCACAGTTACCTAGAAGCTGTTTGAAATGATACTTTGGATAAATAAATATGCCATAAATCATTCTAGATGAATTTGGTCATGATATTTTTATCCTTTCTTCCAAATACCAAGAAGAAGATTTAGGGACAAAAATCAATCATTCTGCAACGTCTTTTGAAAAATTGATTTTATAAAAATTTATGGGAGCAAAATACCCAATTAAATTTGACAAAAGACCTATGGTCAGAAAGCTATGGATGTCTAGTTTCAAGAAAAAAATAGATCACTTCATTTGGAGTTAAATTGAAATCAAAATCTTGCTTTGAAGGCACACTGCTCGAACTCATAATCAGTTCAGGCAGAGGTTTTCACAAAAATTGTTTGACTCCATTAAAAGGTTTCAAAATTCATGAAATAATTCAGAGATACTCTAAAGGTATGCATAAACAAGAGAAAAATACAAGAAAACAATTATAAATGTCGAAACAACAAAAAACAAAACGGAGAAAGCAAGCAATCACATTCAACCAAAACAGAAATGTGTCAAAGTGAAGAGTACTCCCTCAATTGGTTCTTCCACCTTTCATTCTAGGTTTACCCTCCCATCTCCATGCATTCTTTACTCCTACTCCTCCTATTGCCTCTTGCCTCTTAGATCTCCTCCACTTCTCTTTGACCTAGCCTCCTCTCTCTTTTTAACCTAACCACCTCTCCCTCTTTAACCTAGCCACTTCTTTTTTCTTTCTTGACCTAGGCTTCTCTATTTTTATATGCTAGGGTTCTCTTAAGTCCTTTGGGCTTGGCCCATTAGAGCTAAGAGTAGACAATCTCTCACTTTTCATCTTTTCTTATTTTTTGACAAAAATAATATTTTTGCATTATTTTATTTTATTTTATTTTTGATTTGCAATTTTTGGGGCCGGACAAAATAGGGTGTCCACAGTTCCCATCCTCTTGAAAGTCAGTGACAAGAACTTTGATGAATCACTAGTCATGTGTCAAGAGCAACTTGAGTCAAGAATCCAGTGCTCCTTCTTCATTCTGGCTTTGAAGCACACCTGTTACAAGGTTACTAAATTTAGGTACCCAATGCCTGTTGGGTCCTGAAGTGGTTAGTCAAATAGTTTCTTGTTGCATTTATAGATCCATTAGGCACCCAAACTTGTTTGATTATTACACTTTTGTTTTTACAGGTTCCTACTTTATGAACTTTTTGTTTGCATATATAGCACACCCTAGTGTTTTTGGGTCGAGGTTCCTGTTTAACAAAGAATTTTTCATATGGTTTCTCAAAGCTTCCTCCATCATAGCCTAATCCTGTTTTATCAAAACAACATTTTCCAGATCCTAGTAATTTTTCTAGGTTTTCTTGCCCTTTGAAAAATTTTGCTAGATTTGTATTCAAACTATCCACTCTTTCTTTTAATTCCCTATTTTTAGCTAATAACTCCTCTAATTCATATTTTTAGCTAGATCTTTATTTAGACTATCTCCTTTTTCTTCTAGTTCTTTATTTTTGGCTAATAATTCCTTAGTTGATTGTTCTAACTTTTTCAGCTTATCCTCGAGATCATCTATTTCCTTTTTATTTTGATAGGGGACTTCCTCTAGTCCATTATTCACAATGATTAGCCTCTCTGATGACTCTTCCATTTCTTCTATTTTTTCTTTTAAATTATCTCTTTCTCCTTTCAGCTTATCACATGTTTTTATCAGCTGCCTATGTGTTTTTTTTGTAAATCACTATATTTTTTCCGCACTCTCCTAGCATCTTCCATAGCTATCTCAAAAGCATTAGCCAATTCATCATAAGTAAAAGGTTTATTATTTATCTCATTGTCTGAATCTGAATCAGAGTCTGCCATTAAGTACAGATTGGCAGCTTTCTCTCTGTCACTGTCTGAGCCGAAGTCATTATCACTCCATGAGGAATTTGCCATGTCTTTCCTTTTGTCACTCTTACTGAGTTGAGGGCAGTTAGGCCTGATGTGACCAGGATTCTTGCATTTGAAGCAGGTTACTTCTTTTTTTGTTTGCTCTTTCTGGAGGTTGATTCTTTTATTATGTCACATCATATCTCCTATATATCCCGTACGTCCTTTTAGAAAGCCGAGCAAACTCATCTTCATCATTAGTGATAGGATCTTCATTAGTAACCTTCAGGGCTACTGCTTTTTCTTTCTTGCTGCTGGGTTGATGTCACAGGTAGCTCCCTTCCTAGGCAATCAGATTTCCTCTTAGCTCATCGAAGGACATGGTTTTTGCTTTTCCACTTTTTGATAGAGCAGCTACCTTTGCGTCTCATGGTTCAGACAGAGACTGAAGGATTTTTCTATTCATATCCTCTATATCCAACTTCCTTCCAAGAGCTGTTAGACCATTGAGGATTTTTTTCAAGAGTCTCCTCAATAGGTTCATCCGTCTGCATTCAAAAGTTTTCATATTCTCTCATCAGCTTGTTAATGCGGGCCTTTTATACACTTGAGGTCCTTTCATAGGTTAGATCTATTTTCTCCCAAATTTCTTTGGTTGTTTCACATGTAGAGAGCTTGTTGTATTCTTCTTCATTTATTGCACAAAAAAGAAAAGTTTTAGCTCTACAATTAGGTTAAGCTATAACAATATCAACATTTGTCCATTCATTCTCTGTCTTAGGGACAGTTTTTTCATTAACCACTTTGGTTATAGCAACTGGTCCATATTCAATAATTTTCCAGAGTTTCATATCTGTTCCTTGGATCCAGTTCTTCATTCTGTTCTTCCAATAGGTATAATTTTTTCCATCGAAGAATGGAAGTCTTTGGGTGGATTGACCTTCGGAAAATGTGGCCATCTTGGTTAGTATATCTCTCTAAGGTGATTAAACCTAAAATCACAGAGACCTCCTCTAATACCAAGTGAAAGAACCAAGAAGGGGGGTTTGAATTGGTTAATCTATGAAATTATTGACTTTTAAAAATTTAGGCTACTGAAACTTTGGTTAATGGAAAATATGCTAAGTTTTTCAAATAAGGCTACTTTTATAAAAAGTTCAGTTCTGGTTAATTTGAAAAACAATTTAAGTTAATGTTAAAGGCAGTTAAAAAAGAACACAAGCAATTATTATAGTGAGAGGTTCGGATCAAATACCCTTTTGAACATTGGAGAGCTCTTCAATGCAGCAAATCATCTTCATTTATGTTGGCCTTTAATCCCTTCTTCAATGCTATCTTGATTGACAAAGATATCTTCCTTTTTGGTTCGGGTCAATGCTTGACAGCCTACTAGCATCTCCCAATATGGAAGGTAAGTTCATGATGAATCAATCTGCTTCATATCTACTTCCTTGAAATCAAGCTATTTTCCTTTCTCGGATTTGTTAACATTAAGCACGTTTAAGGACAATATATGTTCAAAAAACATTCTTTAAAGATCCAGAATCCGAAAATAATCATACATTCATTGCATAGCCATTTTGATTTCTTTCCTAAATTATTTGGTCAATGTTGTGCTGTTCAGTCAGCCTTAAATGCCATATCAGCTTGATGACCAAATCATATCAAATTGAGATCTTTATTAATTGATTAGCAAAATATTCTATTTAACACTTAATCAATTAAAACAAGATCTAAGTATTAAAATCGTATTTTTGAAATAGAACATTATCAAAAACAATTATTTTAATTATGGACAAATATTGTCCCAACAATGATGATTCAAATAAACTTGAAAAGAAATGAAGAAATGGAACATGAGTACGTGACATTAAGAAGTTTATGAAATATAATTCATTATTCTATATTTTATTTTATATTACGCATTTTTAAAATTTTGGCCAGTGGGCTAGTCAATGAATCAAGGAATGAAGGGGAAAAAAAAGAGCTGGCCCACCAACCCAAACCAACTTGAACTGCCAGTGAATGGTTTGGATTGGTTAATGCATTTTTACAGAACCCACTACAAGAAATGGGTTTTTAGTGACGACTTTAGTGTCGACATAAAAAAGTTGTCACTGAATGTCCCCATATAGTGACGACATTTTCTTGTCGCCACCAAAGATCTTCAATGGCAACCTTTTTGTCATCACCGAAGGCCTTTGATGGTGACTACGAGTTTTTCGCCACCAAACATCTCTTCAATGGCGACACTAAAGTTGCTACAAAAGACACTTCAGTGGCGATATTTTAAAAGTCGCCACTAAAGGTCTTCAGTGGCGAGAACACTTGTCGCCACTAAAGTACTTATGAGGCAATTTTACATAGGTCGACACCAAAGGGTTTTCAGTGGCGACCTTTCCATTCGCCACACAAGGGTTTTTGTGGCGACCCTTCTGTGGCGAAAAACAATGTCGCGTTAAAATTTCGCCACCGAAGGTAGAAAACTTATAAATGAAAACTTTTTAATTTAAAAATAGTTAGGGGATGAGTTATACAAATTATATGCATATAGTTTTTTTTTTCTTGTAGAACCTAAGATAAAGATATAAAATTGCAATAACAAGTGTCCATCAAATCCGTTCTAAAAAAAAAAATCCATCAAATACAATGTTTTTTATATATGTTTATCTACTATTATTTTTACTTTTTCTTATCTAAAATTCATAATACTACATTTTCAAAAAGATAAACTGAAGTATCAGAACACTAAACTTATTATTATATTTTAAAATATTAATAAATTAGATATTTGAAAATTTTCTATATTTCTAAAAAAAATAAAATAATTATTATATTTAAAAAAATAAAATAATTATTATATTTAAAAAAATAAATGATATATGTTTTATTTTCTAAAATTAATAATAAAAATTTATAAGTAATTAAAATAATAAAAATTTATAATTTATGCTTCCTAACTTCATATTTTATAATTATAAAATAAACTGAATTTATTATATTAATAATAAAGAGAGTTGTCAAACATGACTTAAAAAATAAAAAATCATAAAAATTACATAAGTGTAGAAATTTTTATTTTAGAACAAAAATAATAAAAGAATTCTAATAGATTTGACATAAGCTAAATTACATGTAATTTTAAAATTAAATTTTTAATGCAAACTAATTCTCTATTTTCAATTATCTTCTATCTTTTATTTCATATTGCATGATTTTAGGGACTAAATAAAAAACAACTCTAAACCATATGTTAGAAGGTCTTCAATGGCGACCAAAAGTCACTGCTGAAGACATATCTGTGGTGGCGACTAAAAGGTTGCTGTTGAAGACATGTCTTTGGTGGAAACTAAAAAGTCCCTTATGAAGACAAGTCTTTGGTGGAGACCAATATCACTGATGAAGACATGTCTTTGAGATTAAAGACAAATACATATAATAAATATATTAGAATGATACTATATAACAAAAGGTGATATATGGCTTAGTGGTTGCTGCAGACATTACCATACATCATGTCCCGACTTTGAATCTGTCCATAGGGTGGTCTTGAAAGTAGAGGTCACCGTCGGCCAACAGAAGAAGGTTGTTGCCGGCGACGTCCGTGCTGGTCGGCCGAGCTTTGGCAGACGGAGGTTTTCGCCAATCGGAAGAGCTTTGGCTAATGGAGGTTGTTGCCGACCGTTAGAGTTCCGGCAACTCCTTTCAGTGGCGACCAAAAGTCCCTGCTGAAAGTGGTTTTGGTGATGACCAAAATTCACCACAGAAAGTGCTTTTTGGTGGCGATACACTACAACTTTTATTGCCATTTTGATGGCAAAAATTAACCTTCTTTGATGGTGACTTTTGTCGCCACTGAAAGAACCTCCAGTGGCGACCCCTTTTTGTTGCCACTTTAGGTTTAAAGTTGCGAGACATTGCGTGGCAACGGTAATGTCACCACTAAAAACTTTCAGTGGAGACATTTGTCGCCACTGAAACCTCGAACCAGCCCAACCCAACTCGTTGACATTTTCCCTTAGCCCAAACTAACTCGAACCGTGAGTAGCCCTAGTAATAGTTAATCAAGATACCTGATTGTAATTTGAACTAAAAGAGACTCTGGACAGATTCTTTCTAATAGAAATCCACAATTATTTTGAATTCCATGCACTTTTCATTATTAGCTTTTAGAAAGATTAGGCTATCATCTGCCAAAAAAAAAAGATAGGAAATACTAGATGCATGCCTAAATACATTGGGCACCCTAAATAAGATTATTCTACTCCTTACTTCTATGGAGGGCACTAAGCCCTTCAGCACACATAAGAAATAAATAGAGTGGCAGATGATTACCTTGTCTGAGACTGTTAAAATAGATAACAGTTGTGACATACATGGCGTGACAACGTTTGTGAAAAATTTCTTCCATTGTTAAAGATGCGTCAATTCACCAAGTTTCAGAGCAAAACAATGACATAAATGGCATGTATAAGGTGATTCTTTGCAAAATTTGATAGATGAAGGGTTAGGCGCGCCATTTTTGCCATCATTTTGCTCTGAAACTTAATAAATCAACGCATCTTTAGCAACGGAAGAAGTTTCTCTCTAACGTTGTCACGTCACGTAAGTCACAACCGTTAACGGTGTTAGTGAAAATTGTAAGATTGCACAAAAAATAAAACATTAGGGGTCATAGTTGACCGCAATCAAACGTTGGGGGCATATTTGATTGAAGGGTCAAATGTTGGGGGTACCAAAGGTACTTTACCCAATATTATTTTAATTTTACCATTTTATTTCTACTTCTAAATTAAAGAGTAATATGCTTTTTTTCAATGTTATTGTTTTTTACAGGCCAGCTTCTCAATTGAAGGAACCTCTCAATTATCCTTTGGAGTTTGAATTTGTGTTGCTGCTTTTAACACTATGTGTTACCATTTTTAAGATTTTGATTCCTTGTCTTTGGACTCTTCCTTTGTTTTTTCTCTCCACAATCTTTTCAAAAGACATAAGTTTCTTTCTTTATATATTATGTACCACGTACTGCATACATATAAATGTTAATATACATATTTCGTTTTTCAAAAAATTACGAAATGGAAGAGAGACTAGAAATGGATCGCAAGAACAAAAAGATAACTTATGAGAAGGAAGACCTACTGATGCATAAAAAGACGAAGATTGAAGGCTTGATTGAGATTTGAGGGTTTTGATGAGTGTAAGGTGGCTTAATTGTTGTTAATACCATTCTTACCCAGTGCACATGACTTGCATGTGCCATGGGTTAACACAAAATGCCATGTACCCACGTTCTCCAATATACCCACCAAGAAGAACGTATGTACCTACTCCCTGAAAAGGAAATGCATTTAAGCGGCAGAGTGCACAAGGCGTTGTGGTCTGAGAAGACCGCGGTGGGCGCCAATGCAACTATCGTTTTTAGTTCAGACAATTTTACTTTGTAAATAAGGACCGCAAGGGGTCATAACCTTGGCGGATTTGTCCTTAGGTGAGGACCTAGGTGCCTACGTACCTTTAGGAAGGGATCAAAGTCCATGTAGTTTGTCATGGTGACGTCTATCGGAGCCGTTAGACAAGGTGGTTACCTGTATTGGGCCGTGTGCGGCTAAGACGTGCGTAAGGTACTCCGGGCGGGCGAGTCACTCGTAGGAGGTTGCCTTAGTTGTGAGAGAGCAAGGGTCTCTTAGAGCGGTCGGGCACTCTGATTGTGGGGGATCTTTGGGATGGAGATGTGCCGAACGTTGGCCGGAAAGTCACCGGAGCTTAGTACTGCCGTGGACCAAGCTTCAGGGTCGCGAAGTGTGAGTTTGGGCAAGAATATGCCTAGATGTATTCAGAGTGTTTTCTTGATGATCTGATGTTCCTCTAATCCTCGTTCATATCTAAGTCCCCCGGGTGAGGGCCTTTATATACTGTGTGTGGGAAGGTCGTGCTCGACCCACGTTCTTGCATAACGTGGGTCATCCCACGATGCCCAGGGGGCTTCCCACGTCTCTTGGACGGGAGTTCTCCAGGAGAGACGTGGGTAACGGCCACGTAAGGGGCAGGTGAGTGGTGCCTCGTGTCGTTGGCGTAGGCTGCCGTGGAGCTTCTGGAAGCTTATTGCCATGTGTCACTAGGCAAAATAATTCGTAGTTACAATATATATATATATATATATATATATATATATATATATATATATATATATAAACAATAAACATAACATATTTATGTACTAAAAAGTAGCTTGGCAATAGTCCATCACGGAGTACCCTCCTAGTGAGAGAAAGTGGTAGAGAGAGAAAATATCAGTAACAATATCTTCTTCTTCCCTTCGCAAAATTTTTCTCTGAATTTGGATCCAATAAGTGCAAAGTGTATGAAGTGCAGATCTAGACCATTAAATAAAAATCGAGATTCGTATCCGTACTATAACAGTCTGATTCAAAGGCTCATATCGCACACTTCATGCAGTCACTTTAGCAGATCCAGATCCTTTTTCTCTTGTTCTCTAGTAGTTTCTAGCGGATCTTGCAGCTTTCTTCTATCGGTGGTTCTAGTTTAGTGTGGCTTTTTTACTTCAGTATCGCTTTCCTTGGAGTTTTATCATTTTAGACCCTTCTTACATAAGATTTCATCGAGTCCTTGAAGTCTTTTTAGTTTTTGTTCCCTTAAGATTAGTCGCTTTCTAGATCTCTATTTTAGATCTTGCTTTTTCCTTTTCTTGCTTTTTCATTACTTGTATTGTGAATCTTGTGGCTTATACGATATAGGAACAGTAGAATATGTCTGGCTTAACAGTAAATTCTATATTGCTTACATATATATATATACACTAGATACTAGATTGATTAAAAAGGAGTGTTGGTCAATAGCAATATGTTGGGAAAGCAATGAGCACTACAAACAATATATAATTAAAGAAGTATTCATATTTTATTGGGATACTTTAACTTTCTTACTATAATTAGATACACAATGTTAATTGAGTTTGAATTATTTGAGGCAATGCCTCAAAAACAAGACGAGCAAAAAAAAACCTTTACGTTGGCTTTGAACAGTAACAACTTGTAGCTTATGAAAAGCGTGACTTGTAAATAGTAAAAAGCAGTCTCAATGAACAATATCATTAATCATTATTATAACTTTTATATATATTAATGATTGATTTTTAGTAAAGCTGCCAAAACGGGTCTAATTCGATGGACATTTTTTTATTCATCTAAAATTTTAACAAGTGTAAGCTAAATCATTTAACGTGCAATGCGTGGTGAACAAACCCCGTTTCAAATTTTATGGCTTGTTTGGTTAGAGGTTTAAAGGAAAGGTTTGGATTTGGAAATCATGTAACTCATATTTTATTTATATATCTATGTAAAGCAGAACTCATGAAATGAGGTACTGACATGTCGTCATTTCCATTGTGCTATATTCTTTTTTTTTGTCACTTAACATCTCCTTTTAATTACCTTCTCTCATTGGCTCTCATATTTGACTTTGCCTAATTTTATTGGTTAAATTTTGACTTTCAATTTATCTTTTTCCTTTTCATTTAAAAAAGTCACTTATTTATGCTACTATGTACACGTGTTTCTTTGCGGATCAAAGTTACATCAATAGTGAATTTTTTATTTCCTTTTTAAAATAAAAATTTGCCTATTTTTGTGGAGATGTACACGTATCTCCTTCTGAATCAATGTTACATCAATAGTGATTTTTTATTTTAAAAATTATTAAATTATTTTATATGTGTCATATCATTACTCACCACTATTCTCGATGTCATATTAAATGTATTTTATATGTGTCATATAAAAATTTTTTTATATGTGAAGACATAACCGCCGTTAATTAACGGCAGTTCTTCTTAACCGTCGTTAACTAACAGCGGTTTGGTCTTAACCGCGACTAATTAATGGCGGTTAAGGCTAACCGTCGCTATTTAACGGCAGTTCTCTCAAAACTGCCGTTAAGTCATTTTAATTTTCATTAATTTATTTTGATATATTAATTATTTTTAATATTTAATAATAAAAATAAAGTTACTTTTTATATTTAATTTAATTTAATTATTTAAATAAGTTTAATTATAAAAAGTACTTAAAATAAATATAATTTTATGAAAATTTATAAAAACCCTTTATTTCTAAAAAAATTATTAAATAGATTTTATATTCGATTAATCTATTTTAATATATTAATTTATGTACAATTAAATGAAATTAAATGATTTAAAACATAAAAAAATTAAAATAAATACATATAAATTTATGAAAATTTATAAAAAAATCCCTTTTACTTCACTTTTCAGCAAACAATATTAATTAGAAATAAATTTTTAATTAATTTATTTTAATATTTAAAAATAAATATATTTTTATGTTTAATTTAAGATTTAATAAATTTAAATTTTATAAATATTAAATGAAATTAAATAATTTTAAATATAATTAATTAAAATAAATATAAATTTAGGAAAATTTATAAAAAATCCCTTTTACTTCATTTTTCACCAAAAAATATTAATTAGAAATAATTTTTAATTAGTCTATTTTAATATTTAAAAATAAAAATATTTTTATATTTAATTTAAGATTTAATTAATTTAAATTTTATGAATATTAAATAAAATTAAATAATTTTAAACATAAAAAATTAAAATAACTATTAATTTATGAAAATTTATAAAAAAAAATACCTTTTACTTCATTTTTCACCAAAAAAATATTAATTAGAAATAATTTTTAATTAATCTATTTTAATATTTAAAAATAAAGATATTTTTATATTTAATTTAAGATTTAATATTTAAAAAGGTTTTCATCAGCAAGCAAAAGAAAAGAAAACACTTTCATTTAGGGGTTCTAAGCTCCTTTGCCGTTGTTGCCACCGTCTGTTGCCACCATCCTTTGCCGCTGTCCGTTGCTACTGCGCGTTGCCGCAAAGCTCCTCCACTGCTCGTGTTCGAAGTCTTCTGCTTTGCTATTTCTTTGCTCTCGCCTTTTACTTGCTCTGCTCTAAAGAGGTATCTCTATTTTTGCTCTGCTCTGCTCTCAGAATCTCTATTTATGTTCAAAGTCTTCTACTCTTGCTCTTTCTTTGCTCATGTTCGAAGTTTTCTGCTCTGATTTCTTAGTGTTCTATGTTTGTGTGTGATTATATTTGTTGCTTTTGCTCTGCTCTGCTCTCGGTATCTCGATTTATAGAAGGGTGAACGAGTATGAGGAGTAAATAAGTTGGAGCAGTAATGATGGCCACACGTAAACGACAAGGAAGTGAGAAAGCAATGGAAATTAGGAAAAGGTGAAGCAACTTGAGGTTAGTGGAAGAGTGTAATGGAGGAAATATAAGAGACCAAAATGATGTCCAGGAATGCTGCTTTTCTTGAGGTTGTTTTGATGTTATTACTTAGCTTGATGAATGAATGGGTGGGGAATATATATATGTGTATATATATATAAAGGGGATGATACTTGCTCTTTTGCTAATACCATTGTGGGTTGCAATCTAAGGGCTTTGGCTAGAATCCCAGAAGGAATGTTTTAAAGCTAAACTAACTAGAGGTTCAATTTTCTTTGGAATGATGATTGATTACCTTGTTTATTTTGTTACTATGAATTGCTATGTACTGTAGAAATTAATCAATTTATGTGCTTCCTTCTTGTGCAATGCAAATGCTTTGTTTTAGAGTTTGTAAATCCAGCTAGATTCATTCTATGAATTGTTTCAATTGTAATAATGTTTCCATATCTTACGGTAAAGGAATATATTAAAAGCAAGAAGCCAAGTACAAGAGAATAGATTCCGTGCAAAATAGGAATATATTAATTGGTTACAGTACAAGTTGTAGGTACTCTGTTGTAGTTATCATCCAAAGTAGAAATGAGAATTGATCAATTTAACAAGATTAGCATCAATTTTAAAATAAAGAAATAGTTTTTTTATAAGTACTAAAAAATACATAATTATATTCCATAGAGTTTATAAAATATTTATTATAATTTTGAAAATTTTAAAATATGATCAAGTATCAAAAAAATCAAGAATGTATGAACCTACATATATTAAAAATATTATTGCTAACTAAGCCATTTGATTTTGAAATGAAAAATACAGTTTCTCTTAGTGCGTTCTTCTTCCCATTGGAATTTATGAATCTACATGTTTGTTGTGAGTAGTTTGTTATATAAGCATCAATTAAAAAAAATAAAGAAATAGTTTTTCATGATATTCTTTTTAAAAAAAAAAACACACCTTAATAAAAACACTTAATCCTACAAAGGTTATAAAAAAGATTTCCTTTATACAACTTTAAATGTGTTTATTTCTTTGGATTCTTATTTTTTGTTATTCTTTCTTTTTTTTCCCTAACTTCTATGGGTATAAACTTGAATTGAAGACTTATAAACCCTTTCATCTCCTAACATGAGACAAAGTTTTGCTTGGTGAGTCTTTTCTTCATCAAAATTTTTGAATCTACATGTGCATTGTGTGGAGTTTACAATATTAGCATCAATTAAAAAAAATAAAGAAATAGTTTTCCATAAGTACTAAAAAATATTTAATTCTACATAGCTTATAAAAGATTTATTATAATTTTAAAAATTTTAAAATATGATCAACTTTCAATAAAATCAAGAATGTATGAACCAACATTATATTAAAAATATTTTTGCTAATTAAGCCATTTGATTTTGCAATGAGAAATACAATTTTACTTAGTGTGTTATTTTTCTCACTGGGATCTACATGTTAGTTTAGTTGTGGGGAGTTTGTAATATTTGCATCAACTATAAAATAAAGAAATAGTTTTTCATAATTTTCTTAAAAAAACATAATAAAAAACACCTAATTACAAATAATTTTTTATGTACAAATATGATAAAATATATCTTTGTTTGAATTTACAACTTTTTTTATAAATTTTGTATAAACTATTTTTGTTCATTTAATCTCATCTATACTTTAATATAAAAAAATTTTGATAAGATTTTGGTAGAGAAAATTCTAATTTTTTATTACACTAAATAACTTCATTTTCACATTTTATGATGTACTTGATCTTCACAACTTTTATATATTTTTTTTTGGGAAAAATTTGTTTTTTTTTTGTTTTCCATTATAATAAGTTCCTTACTATACAATTTTTTTCTTTTTATTGTTTAACATAAATTTTATATTACAATTATTATAGTGAACTATTGTTAGATATTATTATAAATTAATTAAATTAATTAATAATTATTGTAACTACGGAATATTCCACCTTGGGACATGTGACACTAAGCTTCCAGAAGCCTAGCGGCAGCACACGCTAGCAGCACGTGGCACCACTTATCTACTACTTATGTGGACCTTGCCCACTTCACATCGCGGGGACACCCACTCAATTAGACGTGGAAACTCCCTACGCATCGTGGGACGACCCACGTCCCGCGAGATTGTGGGTCGAGCACATCATCCCCGCACTCAGTATAAATAGACCCTCACCCGGGGGAGTAAGTATACACAAGTTCAAGGACTATAGCACTAGATCCGAGACATCTCAAATACTTCTAGAGAGCATTACTCATAGCCAATCTAGCAGGCCTCCTGAGCACCCTCAGACGCCTTACGCACATCCTTCACACATCCCGAGCTCCGCCATAGGCTCTGTCAGGTCCGACCACCGGCAAGCTCATCTCCGTCCCCGGAGCATCCCACCGATAGGGCTTGCAGCAGCTCCCAGAGACCCGAGCTCTCTCCCATTAAGGCAACCTCCTAAGAGCGGCTTGCCCGCCCGGAGTACCTTAAGCATGTCTTAGCCGCACACGGCCCAACACAGGTAACTACCTTGCCTAATGGCTCCTATACGTCACCATGACGAACTATGTGGACTTTGATCCCTTCCAAAGGGTACGTAGCCACTTAGGTGTACCACCTAAGGACAAGTCCCCCAAGGTTAAGACCCATTGCGGTCCTTAATTACAAATAACAATTGTCTAAACCAAAAACAACAGTTACAGTGGCGTCCACCGCGGTCCTCCTCAGACCACAATGCCTTGCGCACTCCGCCGCTAAACGACATTCCTTTTTCGGGGAGTAGGAGTATACACCTAACATTCAGAAACCCGTATTTTTTTATCTTGTTTATAGGATACACTAAAGGGTAATCGACTCGAACGCCCCCACAAACACGACCGACGTAAGTGCTATACGACGCAGTGCAAGGAACAGGCAGGGAACGACCGAAGCAGTCACGATCGAAGCAGGCGGTTCAAACACTACTCAACCCCAGAACACCTCAATGACGTAGGTAGCCGTTGTAGAAACCGTAGTCCAGATCGACACCCAGAGAGGAAACCTGCCCCCAACATCCTTATGGCATGCCGCATGTTCCTTGCCCTACAGTCGGCAGCCAAGAAATAGCGGAGCCGATGAGGAACCCGCGAGAGGTAGAGCTCGGCCGCCTTGAGGCAAAAATAGCAGCCCTACGCCAACAGCAGTGGAAGGAGAACAGGAGCCTCGCCCAAGCAAGCGCAGGCGCCCAACTACCACTAGTGCCACACAGCGCGACGGCAGGGGCCTCAGCGACCCGACCAACCTACCCGCAATACAGTTCGAGACCATACCAATGGAATTCGCACGACTATTGCTAACACAGCACCAACACCCCTAGTGGTAATTCCACCTGGACCAGCAACGATCACCGGACAAGTAGCGCGTCCCGCTACGAGCTATCCGCGATCGCCAGTCCCAAATGATCATTGGGCATGTGCCTACAACCCGTACGCCCCCTGCGGCACAACTGCTTACCAGTGGCCCGGTTTCGACTTCCAAAGAAAGGGGAGACATCCTTTCACCCAACAAATCATGAACGAGCACGTGCCCATGGGCTTCAAGATGTCTTTCCACATAGAACCCTACGACGGAGAAACTGGTCCACAGGATCACCTTAACACCTTCAACTCGACTATGTCGATATTAGGTATGACAGACGGTCAACAATGCCGAGTCTTCTCGTCGACCCTGAAAGAGGCAACCCTAAGGTGGTTTTCGCTGCTACCCACCAATTCGATCCACAACTTCAAACAGTTGTCGCAAAACTTCCTTACACAGTTCGCCAGTAGCAAGGAATACCAAAGGAACGAGGACTCCTTCATTGGTTTCCACCAAGAAAAAGTAGAAATACTGCAAGCCTTTCTGGCCCCCTTCACCAAACTCTCGCTCTAGGTTCAAGGCCTCCAGGACGCCGTCACCATCTTTGTCATCAAACAAGGTCTCCGATGTTCGCAGTTTTACGGGGAACTCAACAGGTGCCCCATCTCCACCTTACAGGAGCTGATGGACCGCGCAGAATGGTTCATCCAAGAAGAAAACGCGCAAATCGCCAAAGACAAGATGAGGAAGTTCCTGATAAGCAGGTTCGACATGGAGCGAGCGGAAAAGAAGAAGGAAAAAGAGGTAGCAGAAAGCCAAACCTCCAAGGAGAAAAACAATAGAAAGCGGTCGCCCCCTCGACCACGAACGCCTCCCAGAGGATGATTCACGAGCTACACTCCCCTCAACAAATCCCACGTTGGGGTCCTCGAAGAAATCTATCACTCGGACATGCTCAGCTTCCCTCCTCAGATCAAGAGGCGAAAGACAGGAAAGCCAGTAGACAAGTCCAATTACTGCCAATTTCACAAGGATTACGGGCATGAAACCAACGACTGCATCCACCTGAAGGATCAGATCGAAGACCTAATCCGTAAGGGACAGCTCGGCAGGTAAGTCAAGGAGGAGAGCAGAGCTAACACAGAACACTCACAAGAGGCCAACGATCAGACACCTACTCATGGAGTCATCAATGTCATTGCAGGTGGTCTGTAGAGAGGAACTTCCTCGTTACCACAGAACAAGAAAAGGGTGGAGCGCTCCATACTCGCCCTCGACTATGTCCCAAAGCACAAGAAGAGGAGTGAGCCCAAAGGAGATCCCATCACGTTCGATCTCACCAACCTAGAGGGACCAGTCCATGACGACCCCATGGTGATAACCGCTATAATCGCCAACTACAAAGTCAAGAGAGTCTTGATCGACCAAGGATCCTCGGCAGACGTCCTCTACTTTGACACTTTCAAAAAACTCGGGTTGAACGAAGCTATCATAAGGCCATTCCCCAGCACACTCATAGGGTTCTCAGGAGCCCAGGTTCCCGCAGAAGGAATCATTACCGCACGGACAACTATGGGCGCCTTACCAAAGGTCGCGAGCCTCGATGTAGACTTTATCATTGTCTCAGCACCCTCCGCATACACTGCCATCCTAGGACGACCGTCCCTAAACAAGCTCAGGGCTGTAGTGTCCACCGCACAGCTCACAATGAAGTTCCCAACACCCCACGGGGTTGGAGAAATCATTGCGGACCAAAAACTAGCTTGCCTAACGGCTCCTATAGACGTCACCATGACGAACTACATGGACTTTGATCCCTTCCGAAGGTACGTAGGCACCTAGGTGCACCACCTAAGGACAAGTCCCCCAAGGTTAAGACCCCTTGCAGTCCTTATTACAAATAACAATTGTTTGAACCAAAAACGACAGTTACAATTATAATTAGTTAAATTTTATTAGATCAAAACGTGTTTGGTTGGCTATGAGATTAAATGTATTTAATATATATTTATGTTACATATAATAGCATAATATCGTTGATATAAAAGCTACAACGCTCATGCTAATAAAATGTTTTTAAAACAATTAATTGGAGTCTGCTATATATAAACTAGTTGTAATTTTATAATATGCCCTCTTATGGACACGTGGCACTGGCCTTTTAGAACGTTTACCGAACCTCATATCAATGACACGTGGCACCGTTCGATGGACCCAGATGTGGCCTCTCGCCATAATCATTCATATATTCTCCCGCATTGGAGACGTAGGTTAACTCTCCAGCTCGTGAGTCGAGCTCAAGGCTCAAGAACATGGGTCGACCACGTTCTCTCCTACTCCGAGTATATATATCCCTCACCCGGGGAACTAAAGCATGAATCCTATAAGCAACACGGTACGCAACCCAGAAGCGAACATAGTAGTGCTCACAACTCTAAAAGCATACCACGAGATTAGGGGTGGCAAAATGGGTGGGTTTGGATTGGGTCAAATTTGGGTTGAGTCATAAATGGGTTAAATTTTAAATGTGTTATAATGGGTCATGACCCATTAATTATGGGTCAAACCCACATAACCCACCAACCCATTAATTTTCCTTTTGTTGTTTTATTTGATTTATTTTAAGGCTAAAATGCACATAACCTCCTTGAACTATAGTGTGTGTGCACACAACACCCCTAAACTTTGAAATTTGACATAAAACTCCCTTAAACTATTAAAACTGTGCACATAAGTGCAACTGTTAACTTTTCCATCCATTTTTAACATATTTTGAGCCATGTCAGATTTTGCAATTCCTCATCAGACTATTTTCTTCCAACTCATGATGACATGGATAGGGTAAAAATGTAACTTCAAAATTAATTTTGTCCCCACCCATTCAAACCCTAGCCATCGTTGGAATGCATCTCTTCCCCATTATTCGAACTCACACTCATGGTCTCCATTGAAATGAAACATAAGCCTCATTAATTTTTATTGTTACACTCACAGATGCCATGGATCAGAAAGCGATTCTGTAGTCATATACTTGGAATTGGAAGAAGCATGAGATTCTGAGCGAAGGCAAGGAATTGAGGCTTTGCGAGATTTGATATAACAGATTCCGATTGATAGGCTTTTTAGGAATTTCTCTTCTGCCGAATCACCTTCTCATAACACGATGAGGGTTAAAAAATTGCTAACATGAAAGACAAAAATATGAGGGGTGAGATGGAATCGATGGTGAAAAACCAGCAAAGAAGTTGTGTGGATCATATTGTACAATTAATTTGGGGAAACTTGAAGGGTTTCCATTTTGTTTGGCTTGTGGTGATGTGGTTATTGTGGAACTTTACTTTTGGTACAGAATATAAGTAATTAGCAGTTACTCATGAAACTAATCATGGGTTCTTGTCCAATATTAGTCTTATATATTAGGGTGAACAGAGGCGCTTACTTGAATGATCTAGGTGTGTGTTCGATCGAATATGGACTATGAGTGTGAGTTCGAATAATGGGGAAGAGATGCGTTCCAACGATGGCTAGGGCTTGAATGGGTGGGACAAAATTAATTTTGAACTTACATTTTTACCCCTATCCATGTCATCATGAGTTGGAAGAAAATAGTCTGATGCGGAATTGCAAAATCTGACATGGCTCAAAATATGTTAAAAATGGATGGAAAAGTTAACAGTTGCACTTATGTGCACAGTTTTAATAGTTTAAGGGAGTTTTATGTCAAATTTCAAAGTTTAGGGGTGTTGTATGCACACACTCTATAGCTCAAGGGGGTTATGTGCATTTTAACCTTATTTTAATTAATTTGACCTACCAATTTTCTACTTTATATTTATATCAATAAAGATAATAAAAATCAAAACCATTAGACAAAGAGTATAAAGTTCAACACTGATACAATTCTCCACCAGACATAGGAAACAATAAAAATCAAATCCTACAATTACTTGTCAAAAATTACTGATTTCTCTTGGAAATTTAACTCCAACAAAGTTAGCATGAAAACGAGAGTGGATCCTCTACATTGTAAGGTGAAGTGCTCACTAAAGTAAGGAGAGAGATAGAGAGAACAACTAAGAAAGAGAAATTGTGAAAATGTAGGACCCACAATTTTTTGTTTTTATCTTTCTCCTCACTTTAGATAGCACTTTACCTTGTAATGTAGAGGATCCATTCTCCATGAAAACATGCTTTCAAAAAATTAGCCAATACTTTTGTTATGTAATTAAAGTTGGGTTTTGTTAACCAAGATCAGTAGTTAATGAGGCATTTAATGAGGTTGGATAGTGAAAAAATGCCTAGACATCGCAATTTGTAATAAATGTGTTGTTTGTTTTTTTCTTAAAAACATAAATGTCCTTCACTTACTTTTTAATAAACACTTATATAAATTACATCTCTATCTCTTAATTTTTAATTATTATAGTAATTATTTTTATATTTTTATTCATATTTATCACTCTAATTTATTATTCATTTATATTTTTTATTTTTAATTTATTATTACTGCAGTTATCCTATTTTTTTTAAAGTTTTTATATGTAACTTAAATGCCTAAATGATATTATTATGTAATTTCAAAATTTATACGAAAAAAATAAAATGTCACAAATGAAAAAAAGTTATTATGTGATTTAAAAATTGAATAGATTTAGGATAAGTGCAGTAATAAAAATTAAAAATAAAATAATATAGTTCTTCAAAAAAAAAATTTGGGCCGAAATGCAATTATTATAAAAATTGGGGTCAAAATATAATTTCTAAAAATTTGAAATTGAGGTCAGAATGCAATTTTGAAAAGTTTCTATGACTTAAATTGAAATGGAATAACTAAAATGCAATTTGGGCCAAAAATGTGATTATGACAAAAATTAGGGTCAAACTGTAATTTTGGAAATTTTAGAATAAGGGAGAAAATATCAATATGAAATTTTTCTGGGTAAAAAATCAAAGAAAGAATGAAAATCGTGACTAAAATTCAACTTGGGGTAAAACTATAATTTTGAAAAGTTGAAACTAGGAGAAAAATGAAAATACAAAATGCATTAAACAGGTTATTGGGTTAACCATGGGTTTTACCCAACCCAACCTATATTTGCATGGGTCAATTCTGACCTGACCCACATGACCCATTTATTAAATGGGTTGGATTAATGGGTTTGGATCAAAATTGTCACCCCTACACGATATCATTGTTACCTTAAGTCTATCTAACAAACATTAGCACATACTCGCTCCATTGACATGATACACACATCCTCTTGCTCTAAGCAACATACAGAGACTCTTGCTCTCTCCCTCTACCTACAAGGTACCTCCAACAAGTGGCTCGCCCACGCCGCACACTCCTGCCTAACGGCCACCATGGACGTTCCCCATTCAAACTACATGGACTTTGATCCCTACATAAGGGTACGTAGGTACCTAGGTTTTCAACTAAGAACAAGTCCTCCAAGGCAACGACTCCTTGCGGTCCTATTTGACACTATGAATTGTCTGAATCAAAAACAAAAGTTACACTAGCCTTTGAACCCGTTTACAGATGTTTATATATATATATATATTTGCACAATATTTATTTTGAATCATGTAAATATATTATGAAGATATAAATAATATTTAGCTATTTTATTTAACAAAATATAATGTCAAAATTATATAGATACTTAATTGCCTATAATTATGTAACCATTAACTAAACATTGTAGCCATTAATAAAGGAAAATTTCCAAATGACACGTCAAATATAGGTGATTCATGATGTACATATGGACTTATAGAATTCATGTTTGTTAAGTTCATAAATTTTCTCGTAATGCAATTATAGATCTGAAATATTTCTCCATTTTTATAAATTATAAGTACCATTGCGCAATTTCTTTGAATATCATGTAGTTAAAAATATTTTCAAATCACTTAACAATAATTATAGATAGTACTTAATAAAGGATAGATGGATGGGTTTCTATGACGGAGAATATCAAGAAATAACATTAAGTGACCTAAATCTCAAATTTACTAACATATTTGTTGTCATATAACAATATCCCCGCCTTACCTTGATAATTGACTAGAGTCAATTATCTTTTGCTGTGTTGCCTAATTAAAGCCTAGGTATCACAAACTTAAAAACTTAATTAAAGTTAGAGAGTACTATAACATTACTTTTTTTTTTTGTTGAGAGAATACTATAACATTACTTTAATCATTAAAATATTAATGCTACAGTGAAAGTTTTTTAAAGTCACATTCCTTCTTTTTTCGGTACTTTTTTCTGTAAAAAAAAAAAGAGTAAGCAATTTTCTTTAATTATTTTTATTCGATTTATCATAGTTTAAAATTCTAAAATTATAATCAATTATATTTTGTCACACTTATAGAATTAAATATTATTTACTATCATTATATTATTTTTTAATAAAATATAAAAATTTATATATTGATTTTATAATATTACGAAAATATTGTAATACCCACAATTAACATATAAATCTGTAAATCCCCCTGAAGAAAAGAATACACCGAGCAAAATTGCACAATCAAATATTTTAATTGACAATAAAATACTACCTTGATTAATTCATACATTTTTAATTTTTTTAAGCTTTATCATATCTCAAAATTCTAAAGTTATAATAAATATTTTATCACTGGTGTAATGTTTTTGTTCAGCAGGACCTTAGTGGTTTAGATCCTTGTATTAAGAATAGGAGCAAGTTTTGGTCGCCTATTCTTCTTATCCATTTAACAAAAAAAAAATATTCACAATAAAAAGTAACTAATAATATAGCTTTATAAAAAAATGGAACACATATAAAACAACGTTGAATATATAAGACTTGTAATTTCTTAATATTCTCTCTTATGGACACGTGGAACTAGTCTTTTAGAAGAATAATCAGGCTTCAGATTAGTGGCATGTGGCACTGCTCAATGGCCTCGTACGTGTCTTTTGCCCACTACTCTCTCAGACTCTCTCATAACAGAGACGTGGGGGAGATCAAGAACGTGGGTCGAGCACTATTCACAGGAACCTAGGACGACCACGTTCTTCCCCACACTAAGTATAAATACCCGACTTGGGGGACTCAATGAAGTCCAATCGAGATAACAGAGCTCGGTTATCCCCTCACTCGGATTACTATTCAGAGAACCCATTTCTCTTATCTATCACATACAACATATCTCCAACAGGTGGTTCGCCTACCCGAAGCAATATACACACATCCTTTTCCAGAGTATTTCTTCTAAGCTCCAGCTGGGAACGAGAACTCTCTAGTTTATTGGTCATATTGGTCTTAGGCGCCATATTACTGACATAAATAATATAACCTTTTTGCATAATTAAGTAGAAATGAAAGCAATACAAAAAAGCAATAGATAATAAAAACAATTATTTTATTGATTCATTTGAAATGGCATTCGAAACTTCATAATTTCCGTCCATAAATACAAGATTCAATGGTGGAAACTAGTTGACAAAAATGTGTTGCGAAAGCCATAAGCTCATTGCACACCTATCCTAGCCTTTTATTCGCCCTCATCTTTCAGCATTGCGTTCCAACGATTGATCAAGATCCGGCCAAAAACCAGCAACTCTTCTAACTTGAGTGGGATTTGTGGTAGGTGAATTTGCCACTCAACCATCTTGAATGCTTCAACAAAGGAAGGAACTGATAAATTGATGAGTCATGCCATTTGTTCTGTCTTATCATGGACCCTGATAGCTTCATTTTTCCACTACTCCATTTCCTTTTCGAGCTCTTCTATAACTTGAGCTCTTGCCTCACATCTTTTCTGCAGCTTCTCCATTGTTAGGCCCATCACTTGCAATTAAAGAAGAGCTCCATCCAATTGTTCTTTAGCAGCCAAGTTGTTATTGAGCATATCTGTTTGCAACTCACAATTACAGGATTCCAGCTCAGTGATGCAAACCTCGAGTGCATAAGCTCTAGATTCTCTAGCTTGAACTTCTGCAGCTAGTTGCCTTCCCCATTCTTGTTCTTTTTCAATTAGCCTATTTTTCAACCCTTGTTTTTTTTTTCTTGAAGGTTCTTGTTCTCTACAAAGATTGGGGAATTTTTTCGGACATTGTCACTATCCCTTTTCACAAAGACATATTATTTTTCTGCTTCATGGGTTGCCCTTACTTTTCTTTCTCTTTGGGTATCCAGGTTTTCTAGTGTATCTTTGTGTTCATCTATCTAGCACTTCAAAGCTTTTTCAATTTTCAGCTTGTCATTCCCTTGGAGAGGATCTAAGGGGGAAATTTTCCTTATGATCTTGTCGCTAAGCCTTTCCTTCAACCAAACCTTGAAGTCACAAGTTGGGGCTAGCCCTCTGCTTCCTAACTCAGCCTTACCCTTGAATAGCATATCATCCTAGGACCTCGAAATTATTCTCCCCTGATCTACCTCGGGTCCCTTGAAAGAACAAAAGAGCAGTCGAATTAATTCTTCTAACGGTACCCTTTGACGATACGTTAGTTGCGTGTGAGGCAAGGAGGGGTTATAATTAATGGCCACTCTCAGCCCTACCAGAGCTACATTTGGAAACTGGTCACAACTATATAGAACATCATCTTTAAGCCACCATAGTAGTTTCCATCGTATATTCTACTCTTCAACTCGTGCTAAGAAGCTGACCCAACCCTCTAAGTCTGTAGGGTCTTGGGGATTGGGATTATATAGTCGGAACCCTTCATGGCGCGCAAAATCTCTGATGGGGTGGTGGACTACGTCAAGAATGCCTCCAGAGGAATACCCTTTCCCAAAAACAGGATTAGCTAACCATATAGTGAGGAGTACTTTGCAAAGGCTCCTTCGTGCCACCAAGGAGCCTTTGCAAATAGGAGCACTAGCCTTCACGCCATCTGGGCGCGCTGCCTGATGAGCACAACACACACACACTTTTCTTATCTTCATTGAATGTTTATGCATGGTAGTTAGGTGCCGAAGGGCCTTTGACTCTTTAGGCACATTGCACTACGATGCCATCTGAGCCTTTGCTTGATGAGCGTCCCCCCACTCACACACTTGCGTGCCACACAAACTACGTGGACTTTGATCTCTCTTTGATGGTATGTAGGCCCTAGGCTCTTATCCTAGGTCAAGTCCACCTTGGCTTTCTTCTATATGTTGTGTTTTGTGTTCTTCTCCAACTTTTTAAGGCCTAACAATTTAAGTATTAGTTTTTGGAATAACCATCTTCGGACGGGGGAAGAGGGGTTTCTAACACCTTCCCCTCATCTCAAGCAGACTCCCGAACCTAAATTCTTTTAAAACCCATTTTTAATAAACTTTTGAACTATTTTTCTTTTCCAAATTTTATGGAAAACTTGGTGGCGACTTCGCGAAGCACCGCCGAGCGCGCGGTCTTCACACTTACAAATTAGCCCATTTGTTGGGCGAGCATGTACCAAGTACTTGGAATTCTAGTAGTCTCAAAAAGTACATCACTTTGTCTTAGTCTAGTGACAAATTTGCTATCGTATGTCAGGGAATTTCAAGTACTCATTACGATTAATAAAAATCTTGTACACAACACGATTGATCAACTCTTGTATTAAGTCAAATTCCTTGTTCATTTAATTACAAAAAGAGGGGTCGCTTACCCCTATAAACAAAATGGAGGTCTACCACCACCAAATACAAAAATATGTATATAGAAAAAAAAGGAGGTCTATTGCCTCCAAATGGAAAAACTACCTCTAAGGATCTTCACCCTGGGAAACGTTCTAAGGAGTTGGCCTCTCTTTGACATGATCGCCAGATTGTAAATCGGCCGTTGGCACCACTTGAGCATCCCTACGTGGATTAGGGTCAATAGAATAATCCTCTATCCACAGAGGAGGATCAGGACGATGGCAAGATCAGAACTCATTCCCAAACCTCTCCCATGATGGATAAAGTTTCGCCGTTATTTTCGAAGAAATCGTGAGGCCCATCAAATCCTCCAACTGCGCAATGCCGTTTTGCATACCATAGTTGGCAAAACGCAAAAAATCCAAGTGGTGATCTCTCGCAATTTCCGCATTTTTTTCTTGCAAGTTCGACCTCCAACTCCTTTATTCCGTCGCCCAACCGAGTGTTCTTGTCGAGCAACTTCTTCACCACTCCCTGCAAAATTTTTCCAAATTAAGCCACTAAACGAGAACAAAGCAAAATTTAAAATAAAATGCCTACCCCCTCCATCTCACGTTGATAAACGAAGCCCGCTAGGCGACATAGCAACAACATGGCTTCCTTGGTCATATGCTTTAACGCATAATCATCCCCATAGCCCACCGGATTGCTCTGCCGAGCCAATATGACCCACTCAGCATCAAAAGGTATCAATTTTCCTTTGAAAGAGACGCCCTCACCCAAAAACCTGATAGACATCTCTTCGGGGGGTATAGGAGTATAAGGAATCTTTCAGCGACCACGACGATTTAGGTTTTCACCATCACCAATCTGCCTCATGGCGTTCGCGGAAGTATCTTGGTAAGTCTCGGCCCGGGCTCGCCCTTGTTTCTAACTTTGCCTCCGAGACACTGGAGAATCTTCTGCCGTCTTTCTCTGACGCTCGCCCGCTCAAGGTTAACCCTAGGGCAAGAAATCGGTTAGAGGAAGCAAAAAATGTATTGAAGCAATACGTCACCAAGATTAAAAGACTTACCATATGATGCACCAGCGACCTTTATCCCCCTCAGACACCCAAAAACATTCTCCTCGTACTCCTCCCGATCAAATGATACTCAGAAGGTTGAATTTGACCACTTAAGGGGGAAACGAGGACGCCAATCTTCAGGACGTAACCAAGGCGGGCATACACCTTTCTTGGTAACAACCTTGATGAAGTACGACCTCCACTCGTGATTGTTGTTCGGCAAGTCAGAAATGGTAAACTCATTCACGTATGACTGAAAGAATACCCAACCGTGTGCTTCGCGCATAGCATAAAGAGAGAGGAAGAAGTTGGGCAGAGCTTCAAAGTTGTTTGACTGACACACCTTCTCGAAGATGCTGGGTTGGAACCAAGCATTAGCCGTCAGTTGGGCAGGACCAACATTCAGAAGATTGAGCATGGCCTCTACAAAATCAGAGAAGAGCGTAACAATGGAGGCATTATAAGGAACACAGAGGGGGAGAACGAAAATTATGTCGTTGCTCTAGGTAACAACCTCCCCCTCACCCATCACTCTAATTTCAAAACCTTTAGGCAGGGAGGGAGCAAATCGCCCCTCTCAAATCTTCTCGATACCTGGGCCCGACAACACTAGCGACTCCTTACTTAATTCAAAAATCGGGATGCCATTAAGAGATCTAAGCTCAGGCTTAGGCTCAGGCATATACCACTCCTCCAAAATCGAAGAAGGAACTGCCACTGATGAAGGATCCTTACCCTCTCTAGCTAAGACCCCTCGAAGGCCCACGGAATCTCGCAACATGATATGGGTATCAACCCTCTTTCTGATCTCAATCATAGCAACTCTGAGGAGAACCTGTTCAAAATTAGGCTCCATTACCCGGGGCTGAGGAGCGTCGGCGCTAGAAGAAGCCATCAGAGTGATTGGAAGAAATATGAGTGAGGGAAAATTAGACCCTAAGCGAGAAGTCTAACACTCATTTATTTTAAATTAGATTAATTAAGTAGATGGTTGCTAATTATGTGATTTAATTTAAAATGCTTGTGTGTGAAATTGTTTAATGCATTAGTTGCATATAGAAATTTAATCAAGTGTTGGGGATTTTAGTGAAAAGAAAATTAGAAATTTTGGGACTCTAGTAGAAAAGGAATTTTCAAGGTGTGGTGGAAAAACAAATTGATAAAGGAGAAAAAAAAGGGGACCAAGATGAAAAGGGAATTTAATGAGGAGGGCATAATAGCCAAAACACCACAAAAACACCCCTAAACCCCCCAAAGACCCTCACCGTCGATACACACACCCATTCTCTCCATTTAGTCGACACCCACACCAAAGAAAAGAGGGAAGAGTGCCCTCAAGCCCTAGGAAGCCATTGAAGGAGAAACTTGGGGATTCTAGGTGGTGGGTGGCCGGAATCCGGTGGCCGGTGACCGGAGCAACACTCAAGTGACCATTTTCAAGCTTCATCTTCATCTACATTCATCCATCAAAGGTAGGTGAAGCAATCTTCCTCCATTCTTGATGTGGTTTTTGAACCTCATTGAAATATTTCTTCATTTTGATGATAATGGAGGCATAAACTTGCATTCTTAGTTTTTCTACATTTCTATTAGATGTATTTCATGATTGATGTGCTGAATTTCTTGGTTGAATGATTTGGGATTTAGGATTCATCATGTCCTTCACTTTCTAGAGATTAAAGACTTGTTTGATGATGTTGGATCTTGTTTGAGATTAGATTGATGGTGTTTTATGGAAGAAAAATGCTATGGAAACCTAAGAAACTAAAACCCATCATTCAAATATACTTTGTAAGGATTGAATCATTGGATTCATGGAAGGAAAGAAGGAAAAATCGGGTTTAATTTACACAAATTCGTAAAGCATGTTTACAGCCATAAACTGAGTTTTTTTTATTCTGACCTTTGTCTGTTTAAACTTGTTTTCGGAATTCATTACTTAATGGATTGCAGTTATTACAAAGACATATGAAAGCTAACATTCTAAGCTTTCTAATTTGTATTTTCCAAAACATTACAACGGTTAGATTTTCTGGAAACTGCCATGGAGTTCAGCGGTTCTGTTTTCTAAACTGATGCAGAATTTTTGTATGATTGGCTACTGTTTTTAAATTACTGCTCTTAAATGGCTTAAATCCTTTCTGTAATGAATTGATAATTTGAATATTTTATGTCTAAGTTTGATTTAGAAAGAAGAATCAAATTATTTCGTTAAGTATGGAAGGAGATATGATCATTTTAATAAAGCTTGCCAAATGTTGCATACTGATTTGAATCTGACCTTGCTCTGTTTAAATGCGTTTTCTGAATTCGTTACTTAATGGATTCAGGTGATTCCAAAGCCATATGAAAGCTAACATCATAAGCTTTCTAATTTATATTCTTAATAAAAATTCCAACGGTTAGATTTTCTGGAAATTGCTTTGAAAGTTAGCGGTTCTGTTTCACACACTACCAAGTATCTAGTTTTTGAAAAGTTGTCATTTCTTCCTTAATTTAAATAGTTTCTTTTCCTTCAGCTAAAATGAGTTTAATACTCATTATTATCTTCTTTTAAGACTCAATTCTTCCCCTATTTCAAATGAACTTTGTTCCCTCATAGCTAATGAGTGTTATAACTTCTTTTGGAATTATTCCTAAGACTCAACCTTTTACTTATTTCAAATGAATTTCCTTCTTCCACTTCAAGTGACCTTCACTCTTTCCTTCAACTTCTTTAAATGAGTCTAATCAACTTTTAAGTGTCATTTCAAAGCTCAAACAACATCCTAGATAAAGATTTACATGATGAAAATTATGGTAACATTGATCATTGGATTTTAAAAAGGGAATTAGAGCAAGAATGATAGAGAAATGAGGGGAGTAGTTCTAGTGCAATTCTAGGGAGAGTGAAGCTTATGTTTGGATGACTGGTGATTGGTATGGGACGGTCATCAGTTGTCCCTCGGAGAAGACTTAATTAAATTATTTTTGAAAACCCGTATTATTATGAATTCTAAGTTAGTGAACTCTCATGGCCATTTAGAGGGTCACGTACTTAGAATTAGGCATAATCATGGCTTAGGCTTCACTACCCTAGTGATTGTATTAGTGACTAGCGTACCGGGGAAATGATCCACCACAGAGGGTGGTGATTCCATAGCCTCATGGCCCGAACAAGAATGGGAAATGGTCATCGGGATACGATGGTCCGGGTTATTGGGATACATTAACCAAACCCTATAATTCGGGACGGGTGTGATCTATTTTTTGATGAAGGTAGTGATCCCATGAGATGAACCAATATGGAAGGGAGTCATTCGTGATACGATGGCTCGGATCATTGGGATACAATGGTAACCTTCCATTTGGGTAATGGCCATTCGGGATACGATGGTCAGAGCCTTTGGGATACATTGGTCCAGTTAGTACTCGGATCCGGCTGAGGGACGCCTTAGATTGTGCTAGAGTTGTGGCAAGCTACTACAAAGAGAATTCTTTTCATTCATGTGTGTTGTAGGGGTACGTGGAGTTGTTCGCTGGGCGGCTCTCCCGATGACTCTTGTTTCCTCTTTGATTTGACATTGATGTGTCATTATATGTTTCTCTTAAATCCCTATATGTGTAACATGGATCATGTTACAAGATGATATACGATTTATTTGAAATTCTCTATATCTCTTATCGGTACAACCGTAGTAAGAACAACACATATGTTTTAGTAATGACTGGATAAGCATGACGTCAGGTAAAGGAAAGTTATGTTACATCAAAGAGTTAAAGTTTTCATATTTTATAAAGAATAAGAATGCAATGATTTTCCGTAAAGAATTCGGTGGTACATGCCAGTAGTTTTTAAACTTAGATTGCTATACCTACAAAGATTTATTCTCACTCAGTGCTGGCATGTATCAGATGAATAGGTGATTGATGGGAATTGGAGCTTGAGGTAGATGGGTACGGACCCCTAGTAGTTTTAGCTATTTTGACATGCATCATAGGAGCTTATGACAAATAGACTTTATGAGACTTGTGATTGTTCTAGCATGGTCTTTTTGGAGGGAACTTGAGTGGCAGGATTGTTGCCTCCGGTTCCCAAGATTGACTAACTTATATAAATACTATTATCACACTAGATATATATATTTATGTAAAAGATGGTCCTGCATGTGTATGAATGTTTTAAATTGTTTCTTGATTTTACATTTTTCTTCCACTATAAGAATAACGATAGAACCCGAGAGAGATGACCCGAACCGAAATGACTATTTTGTAATAACTTGGTAAAAGTTTTAAAAATTACTCGGGTAGAGGAATTAGTAACACACTTATCCTATGTAATTTACTTATATATATTATTAATGCACTAAAAATGGACCCTAGGATAAGAGGGTGTTACATTATGGTATCAGAGGATACACTAACCTAGGTAGAAAGGGTAGTATTCCTCAAGATAAGGACAAGGGCAGATTAATTAGCTGAACCTAGGCAGTTGACTAACCTGTATTGAGTTTGGACTTGAGGAATGAAGTGTTAGTTTTGGGTAGACAGCATATCTTGTTGGAGTCATGTTTCCTTACTTAACAATGTGCCATTGAGATTAGCTACCTCGATAGTCTTTGTTTTGTAGAGTGAGATATGATTCCACTTAGACAGAATGTTAAACTGGAGTGAGGATTTGTGGGTTGTTGGAGTGATGTAGACTCCAAAAGGTGTGGCATGCCATAACCCAAGTCCTCAAGTAGCTTTGAGAAGTAGGAATGATTAGTTATGACAACCAAAAAGGACCAACAGAAACCCAAACCACCCTAGGTGGATAATTTCCAATTTTTCAGAGGATAGACTTTCACCTATATGAGTGAGTTGAATTGGATGCGATTAAGGAGATGGTTGTGATCTTTGTGTGGTTGTTATTCGATGATTGTTTGAAATCTCTTGATTTGTTTAAGAGTTTGAACACAGCTAGAAAGGAGGTAAGCTGTTGATGGAAGTCTAGGGCAACTAACTTACTTAGGGTACTCTTGACAAGGTATCCCTAAAGAAATATCCTCTTGTTGAGAACAAGAAAGGAAATGGAATTCATGTAGCTTCATCAAGGTAATACTTATAAGATGGGAGATGGACCACGTCCTTTTCTCATTCAAAGTTGAACCCCGATGGATGATGGGAGAACCATGTATCCAGAAACTACATTGAACTCCAAATTGTTGAATGTTGTTGCCCCTTGGGCGATCTGAAACTTTTGTTGTGTTGAATTGTAAGGGTCACGAAGTGATCAAAGTGAGAGTTTATCGTTTAAGGGTAAAGAAATGGTTGAGTCTAATGGTTTGATCAAAGGTAAATGTTTGATAAATAATGTACCTTTAGTTGTACTATTTTTATGCTGGCATTTCTTATCTTTTTATGACTGGTGAAGGAATGAAAGAGTTGTAACTTCTATGTTTTGCATTGGTTGGATTTGACTATATTCTTGAACTGGATCGACTATCCTTTAATTATATGGTCCTAACTATATTTTTATATATTGGTGACTTTATAAATACTATACCTGTATTCAGGGGTATAAAAGAAATGATCTGAATGATAAGTTTTCTATAGTCCTCTTAAAGTTACCTCTACATAAGCTCCATAGATCCTAGTAGTTAGAGAATTTCTTGATGTCCCTAAGAGAGATTCTAAGTCTCCAACAAGAAAGAAAAGTATAATTCTCTAAAAGAGTTAGTTTCGTGAATAAGACCAATTTTTAGGAAACCACATAGGGTATTTCCTATAGAGTTAACCAAGGTGACACATGCTTATTGATGGAAGAGGATTATGTTATTTAAGATCGATTTGAGGTGTTTAGTGGCACTGAAAACATTGTTTACCCTCTGGCCATAGGAGTTGAATATAAGGTAAAGAGGTTTAGAAATGTTGTTGATCTCTTATGAGAAATGGGGATTATGGACTTAGGTCGATGAATTGAGGTTAGTAGAGAAATCTAGGAATATAAGTTTATTGATGCTAGTGTTACTTGACAAGGGTTGTCTAGATGAATTGTGGATAGGGTGTACTCTAAGGCCTTAAGTTATAAACGTGGAACTAAAGGGCGAATCTTTTAGTCCCTAAAAGAATTGAGGGATTCAATAAGTCACTTGATGAGACGACAATGGTTTATGATAGAATGTAGTTTATGGAGAAGGAATGACTAAAGGCACGTGAAACACTAGCGAGAATACATAGACATAGAGGTGTTGAATATTTTAATGTTGTTTTGATGTACCCATATTTCTTAAGCCAAATTAGAGTTACACAATGGAAGCGTGGTAGTCAAATGTGAAGGGATGGATAGTGAACTTATTCCAAATGTAAAGATGTTCGTAGGCATCGATAACACATTAGAAACTTACAGAATGGTCATGGCCCCTTGATGTCCCTTAGTAGAAATGGAGTTGGATTTCTATAGGCTTCGTGGTAGATTCACTTTGAGCTTTTGGAAAGCTTCAAGGGAATTTTTAGCATACAAAAAAATACCTAAAGTTGTATCATCGTTAAAGTTTTGAAAAGATTAAGTGAACTACCTATATCATAGAGCTGTTTTGGGGGCATGCACTCAAAGACACGTGGCATCCCCAATTCTCTCCTTAAAACCGTACCAGAGGACTCGATGAAGTTCCTCTTAAACAACCGTTCAGTCAATCTCACTCCATGAACAACTCATGGCGGGCAACCTTGCCCCCAGTACTCTGCAAAAAATAAGTGACATGTGGCTTATGTATTACCATAATATTCCCTCCTATGGACACGTGGAACTAGTCTTCTAGAAGAATAACCAGACTTCAGATTAGTGGCATGTGGCACCTCTCAATGGCCTTGTACGTGTCTTTTGCCTACTACTCTCTCGGACTCTCTCATAACAGAGACGTGGGGGGAGATCAGGAACATGGGTTGAGCACTATTCAAAGGAACGTGGGACGACCATGTTCTTCCGTACACTAAGTATAAATACTCCACTTGGGGGACTCAACAAAGTTCAATCGAGGAAATAGAGCCACTTATCCCTCACTTGAATTACTACTCAGAGATCCTAGTTCTCTTATCTATCACATACAACATACCTCCAACAGGTGGCTCGCCTGCCCGGAGCAACATACACACGTCCTAGCCGCACACAGTGACCACAAGTAACATTCCTACCTAACAGCTCCTATGGACGTTTCCCCTTCGAACTACGTGGACTTTGATCCCTTAACAGGCACCTAGGTCATGACCTAAGGACAAGTCCCCCAAGGTTTAGACCCCTTGCAGTCCTTATCTTCAATTATGAATTGTTTGAACAAAAAATGACAGTTACAATATTCAAGAGTGCTAAGCATTAAAAGATGAAATTACATCACTAATTGTTCATTCTCAAAGAAAACACAGACAAATTAATTAAAGCGAGATTCATATGATGTTAAATAAATTAGTTGTTAAAACATAACCTCTTAAACAAATAAAATAGTATCCACTATATTCATGGAACCTATAGAAAAGATTTGATAAGAAAAAGTTTTTCTTGACAGACTTATTAATTATGAATAAATAAAAAAATTCACATGATATAAATTTAATTTTTAACTATAGAATATGTACCACCTATGATAAATTATAAGATGTTAAAATTATATTACTTTTTTATCTACTTTGGGAACTTATGCTCATTTCTAGGGATGATACTTTTTTTTCGTCAGGCATATCGATCCCTATGGGAATTGCTCCCAAAGCGAACCAAAATGCGGGTTTTTTTCGCATGGATAAATTTTCCCTGAAGTAGGTTTAAGGATGGGGACAGGACCATACCCCCATCCCTTGTGGAACCTTGTCCTTGAGTGTAACTTTGTATTTTACTAAATTAAATATCTATTTCACTTAAATAATCTTATATATATCTATCAACTTAATTTTATTATGTCTATTTTAGTAATTTCATATGCAAAATTATAATTTAACTAAAATGCACTGAGACGCCCTGAGTTTTTGGTCAGGAGCATATAGATCCCCTGAGTTTCAAAACCTTGCACATAGACCCCTTGAGTTTTCACTTACGGGTAGAAAGTACCCTTCCGTCTATCATCCGTTCATTTTTTGCCTTAAGTGCCACATCATCATTTTTTCTAGGGTATTTTGGTCATTTTATTCCTAAACCTAAAAACTCACCCATATTCAACTATCCATGCCCATTTTCATATACCTACTAAATCAATCCCTCCCCATTTATTTGACTTTTCCCTCTTTTCTCTCTCTCCATCTTATAAATAGAAACAAAGCCAAACATTGGTATTTGTACTTAAAGCTATCATCATCTCTCATTTTGTGAAATCACTTTTCAAATATATATGCACGGAAACTACCATGCATAATTAATCATCATCACCCCCAATCCAACACAGATTCACTGTTTCTTAATTAAGTTACAAGAGAGAGAAATCACACATACACATAAGAAAAATTAATTACGGGGTAGAATGCTTGATGATTCCATATTGAATCAGCATGTCTGTCTTGACCATCCAATCTACCACGGTGGGGAATGACGGTGCCGTCAAAGACGCGGCCTCCGTTTCGAAGCCGTGAGTGATTAGAGTGACTCAGTTTGTACACTGATTTCTTGCTCAAAGAACAGAAAATGGAGTTATTTACAATTAAAATAAATAAGAAAATCTTATTTTCCTGAGAAAATGGCCTTCTTCAATTCAAGATACAAAAAGGCACAAATTTTACCAAATCCATCATTAGCCAAATTGATATGACAAGAAATTAATCAAACATGTATGGCACATAATCTTTCTTCAATAAAGTTAAGGATGAAAATGGAGTTGACGATGCTTCGATGGGTTTAAATCACTATCACGGTGGTCTTTGATAGTGGTCTTCGACGGTCTTGGCAAAGAGGTAACGAAGCTTTAACTTAGTCCAGGGATGGAAATGGAGTTTGACAGTGGTGCTCACGGTGGTCGACGGTGGTCTTCAATGCTGATTTACAACATCGATTGTGGTTTAGGATGTTCTTCGATTTAGGGATTCTTGAACGGTGCTTCTCTTTGTTTAGGAATTCTCATATTGGTATGGGTGAATTCAGTGGGAACATGGGGTTAGAAAGAAAATGACCAAAACACCCTTGAAAAAATGTTCATTTGGCACTTAACCGCAGAAAATGGACGAATGATTGATGGAATAGTGTTTTCTGCCCGTAAGTGAAAACTCAAGGGGTCTATGTACAAGGTTTTGAAACCCAGGGAGTCTATGTGCTCTTGACCCAAAACTCAGGAGGGTCTCAGTGCATTTTAACCTTATAATTTTAATCCTATATAAAATATTCGTCTTCTCATTCACAATTTTACTTTCCACTTGTTTTCTAATTCCAAACCTCTTCAATGCTTTTCCACTCCATCATCAACCGTTTTAAGTGTCAACAAAGACCAAGATTTGTAGACGGCATGGTGAAAGGCTGAAGAAACTACTACCCCGTCATTCATAGGAGCTCGCATTTATTACTCACTGTTCTACCATTATAATAGACATTGCTTAAACATCGGCTGTTGGCAACGTAATAGATAATGTGTTTGTTACTCACAATATAGTCTCGCCACTATTGGAGGCTGTAGAAGTTATCATCCCGTCGAACCAGCTTTGAAGCAGACCTTTCCATCATAACCTTAACTTTCTAATTAATAACTCCCATTTATCACTAATTTCTCTTTCATCACTTTTCTATTAACTCTAAATTATCTCTCTTATCACTTATCTTTTATCCATTATCTCTAGCTAGTTTCTCTCTCAATTGTCCTCTTATAATATATATTTTAATTATTAAATAGACATATGTGAGACCAATGACCATATACATGTCATGAGATTTGAAAAGAATGTACAAACTCTTATAAATTAATGTGATATGAAGTGTTTGCTTTGATTGTGATTTTGATTACATTTTATAAGTGCTATTTATGTCTTTTTAAAAAAATTAAGTATAAACTAAAATAATTATTATTAAATTAAAAATGGAAGATTAATTATGACCACTGACCAGAAGACCACATACCACCCTTTTGGTATGTGGTTTTCCATAATGTGTGCGGTTTATTCGATAAAATATAGCATAAATGTCAAACAAATTATAAAAGTGAATAAGCCACAAAATCATTTTTTATCACAACTAACTTACTTGAATAGATATTCAAAGAATCAACAATATCAAATTTATGATGCTGGACTACTGATATTCCTTACAAAATTTAAATTAATCAAACCCCATAATGACTCTCATAAAAAGGCAGTAATTAGAAATTTATTTTGTTATACAATTCTCTCATAAAATGTACAAATATATCATGTTGGAGGCATAACTATCCATCTTTACCAAAAAAAGTAATCTACCAAACCCCCATTTTCTACATAATCAAGGACCTTTTGACCGGTTTGTAGCCCACCCTTGTGGTAAGCACCTTGCCTATTACGAGATCACATCAATACCATCACTTTCTTGAATTTCTTTACAAAACAAAAATCTACGTCCTAATTCTCAACAAATAATTAAAAATGGATGTTAGTGTAAAGTTCAAATAATTTGGAGCAAGAAAGAAATAAGCACAAAACACACTGAAGCTATCATGAGCACTAACCCATTATTGTCCATGGCAGACATTTTAAGTGCAAATATAAAAAGTTTGACTCTGGGACGTTGAGCAGTGTTAAAAAAATGAAATACCTATTAAAAGTGAAAGTGAGGGCATATACATACAAACACACAGTACAACAACCCTCAAACTATATTTCAAATCTTCAATTTTAAGCTGAAAATATAACCTTCAAACTAAATTATTTATTATGCATGGTGATATTAGATACTTCCAAAAAAAATTGGCCTACAAAATTATTATAGTAAAAGAAATTTCCTAAGGTGTATGTAAAGTGCATGCACACAATCATGAGACCTCCTTTATAACCTAAAAAGAAAGCACATGCAGAGAACTTCACGGAAGGGAGCTTCAGGAAGTTATACCTAAGCCATGTTCTTTGGTGGAGATAATAATGGAAAGGGGAGGATAAGCCTTCTTCTTTTTCTTTTCTTTCTAATAAACAAACTTCACTTTTTGTAATGTGATAAAATTATGTTTTTGCCCTTACTTTTTTATCCACTTTTATTCCATTCTTTTAATTTAAGGACAAAATGATCATTTTACCAACTTTTATTCCATTCACATCGCATTGACATGACATTTTCATTCCTTCATTTTTTCCCATTCCCTCCTCTTTTCCACAAAAAAGAACATACCCAGTGATGTTCTTTACCTAAAATTGACTAAGGAAAAGAAAACAAAAAAGTGGTGGGGCCACTTTTGATGGAAACAAAATTTTCATCATAAGTAATAGTACCAAATTATTTTTTTAAAAAAATATAAAATGTTTATTATACTATTTGATTTGACACAATCATAACATTTTTTTTCTTTTTAATATTTTAATATAAGGGATAAAATAGTATTTTTAATACATTCCCATTCCATTTTCATGCCCAAATTTTTACTACTAAACACAGTAAATTCATTCCCATTGCCTTTCCCTTTCCCTTTATGCGTAAAGAACATGCCCTTAGAGATTACCACAACACTAAACACCTAAAAAAAGAAATTTACAGAACAACCCCATTTTTCGTTCTGATACAGGCAGAGGAGGTGCAACTAGAGCTACCATAATCATGGAATCATTGAAGGAGCTTATGGAAGAGACATGGACAAATCAAACCGTAATTATCGCTTCAATAATTTCTGAAAACGTCATTTGCACCAAGTGGGCTGAAAATGGAGCTTCACAACATGTATTGGGCTTGGAAACATTAATTTGGAGAGCTTGGACTAAGTACTATACACGTTGAGGCTTATTTAAGCTTAAATCTTCTTATTTTGGGCATAAAAAGCTTATTATAATTTGAGTTAATTATTTGTGCGAAAATCATTATATCTAGGCCTAATTATTTAATGTCCCTTAGTGATTTAAGAAACTTATTTAAGTTTTATTGTTTTGATTAAATTGGGTTTAAGTATGGTTGTTAGAAAGACCCAATAGTTTTATTTTAAACATTGTCTTTTGTGTTTGGGCTTTAGTTTATCATATGTTAGGTTAGCCCCTTAGTGAAAGTATTATTCAGTGACAAAAAAAAAGTATAAATACTCCTTTTGCACTATTGTATGAAGATTTTGGAGATTTAGAATTTTATAGAGAGCTTTGAGTTTTTCTTTTTCTTCAATTCTTGGCAGAAAGAAGAATCCATAGGAGAGGTGCTCATCTTCTTCTATTGCATCAATAATTAATTCTTATCAAGGCAATCACTTTGTGGCGAATTCTTTCTTGATTTTAAATCAACCGATTATTTGCGTTTCCAATTGCACATGTCTTTTGGGGGTTCAATAGGTTGGGGATTTCATTCCTTCTAATTGTTCTGACCTTATTGTGTGTTCGGGGTTTCAGGTTCCTTGTAACCTTGGGGTTCCGCATCAGTTCCTAAGGGTTTGGTTAGGAGTTTTGAAGGGAGTGGAGTGGGGTTGTTATTAATAGAGTGGTGGAGAGTGGGGTGGAGTGGTATGGCTCAAATAAACCATTCCATTGATTTGGAGTTTAAAAAAAATAAAGAGGATGGTGGACAATATACCCTTATAGTGAATTAACAAAAGTAGAATAAAAGAAGATTAATAATGAAATTAAATTTTATAAATAATGCAAACTATCCTAAACCCTCCAATTTGGAGAGGTTTGAAAATTGAGGTATTAGATGGTTTGGAAGGATTTTCAAACCATCCTAAATTATCCAACTCCATTACTCATTTAAACTCCCAACCAAAACTTTCTAAATCCAAACAACTCCACACCACTCTTAAACTAAATTCTAAATTTAGATTGGGGTATTATCTAATCAGCTCAAAGATTTGTAAATTCCAAAAAAAAAGAAAAAGAAATCACTCCCTATTTTTAGTCACCATAAAAGAAATTGAAGAGAAGAAAAAAAAATGTAAATAGATATATCAATTAATAATCCTACCTTTATTTGCTTTCCTTTTTCTCTATTTTGAACCTTCTAAGTGTAACTCCTTCCATTTCTTCTTCATTCTCCCTCCCTTTTTAGTTTTCTTTTAGCCTTTTCATCTTCTCCGTCGCCTCTTGTTTTCTCTAACTAAGTTTGAGCTTTTTGTCTAGAAGCATTCTTTTACACAAAAAGAATATTATGGAGTGTACACATGTAAAGATTACATATACAACAAATTGCATCATTCTTTATAATTAATATTGTCTTTTGTAATTTTTTATTAATCTTTTAGTTATTATTATAGAAATAAAATAAAATAAAGTTCTAAAAAAATAAATTTTCTAAAAAATTCTGTTACTATTATGTATTACTAAATTCATTTGTTATAAAAAATTAAATAAAATACATTTTCTTTGGAAATATTTAATTAGTAATTTTTCAAAATAAAATTTGAGAGAGTTAGCTACCTTTATATCTTTTGCAGTTTTTTTTATTAATACAGGATTATTTTAAATTAAATAAGGTAAATTCAAACTTAAATAATGTTTAGATAAATAATATATCTAAATATAAATGGTGCATACTTAAAAATGATTTTACGGTTTAAATTCAAACTTATTTCATTTTTTTTGTGATTTTAAAAGTTTCATATGACATATCATTGTTATTTGTAAGTTGTAACATCAAATACAATTAAAATATATATACATAAAATTTTGCCTCATTGAGGATTGAAATATTTTATATAATTTATTTATTTTTCATTTATATTATATAATATATTTTAATTTATAATAAATCTAAATATAAATTGTGCAGACGTAAAAATGATTTGAGGGTTTAAATTGAAACTTATTTCATTTTTTTTGTGATTTTGAAATTTCTTATGGGTTATGACATATTATTATTTGTAACATCAAATGCATTTTAAATATACTTCCTCAAAATTCATAAAATATTATGTGATTGTGAAAAGAAAATAAAATTAAGTTGGTTAAAGTGTACTCTCTGCGCTTCACAATATCTTCTTGAGTGGAAGATTTTTTATATTTTAAAATATCTACTATTTTACAAAATCAAGAAAGTATTAATTATTTGTTTATAATTTTATCCCCATTTAATACATATTCTCAAGATAAAATTAATAGAGAACGAGTAATTAGTACGAACTAATGATTTTCTTGGTCTATGCGCAGCTACCCAACAAAGCAGATATTATGAACAGGAGGGAGTAATTTTTTTAACCTATAGTATATTGTAAGTGTAACTGTCGTTTCTGATTCAGACAATTTTACTTTGTAAATAAGGACCGCAAGGGGTCGTAACCTTGGGGGACTTGTCCTTAGGTGAGAACCTAGGTGCCTACGTACCCTTAGGAAGGAATCAAAGTCCATGTAGTTTGTCATGGTGATGTCTATAGGAGCCGTTAGGCAAGGCGGTTACCTGTATTGGGCCGTGTGCAGCAAAGACGTGCGTAAGGTACTCCGGGCGAGCGAACCACTCGTTATAGGTTGCCTTAGATTACGGGAGAGCAGAGGTCTCTTAGAGCTGTTAGAAGCTCTGTTGATGGCGTACTTCGTGACGAAGGTGGGCCTGCTGGTAACGGAGCCTGGCAGTGCCGTGAGCCAAGCTTTGGGGTTACGGTGTGTAAGCTGGGCAAGAATAAGCCTGGATGTATTTAGAGTGTTTGCCTATTGCTCAAATGCTTATGTGTGTTCTCCTGATGTTTGGACCTCTCCAAGTCCCCCGTGTGAGGGTCTTTTTATACTGAGTGTGGGGAGGACGTGCTCGACCCGCGTTCTCGTGGGATGAGGGGGTTTCCCACGTCTCTTGGACGGGAACCCTCGAGGAGAGGCGTGGATACCGGCCACGTAAGGGGCAGACGAGTGGTGTCATGTGTCGTTGATCTAAGCTGTCGTGGAACTTCTGGAAGCTTAATGTCACGTATCTCTAAGTGGAATATTCCGTAGTTACAATAACTAAAAAATAATTGATGACACACACATCCATCATTTTTTGTAGCCAAATCCAACTATAAAATGGCCTCTACGTAAAGATAGAGACACAGCTGGTTGAATTTATAGCATAGCATCATGGGAGGATCAGTCCAAGTCATCTCTGCCTCTTCAATTCATACCTCCACTCCTTCTCCCCATCCTAACATCATCCACTTAACTCCATGGGATCTTCAAATTCCCACCCTTGCATTCATCCAACAGGGCCTTCTCTTTCGCAATCCCCAATTACCACATAAAAACACCAATAATCTTATTTAACATTTCAAACACTCTCTTTATCATGTTCTTGATTTCTTTCCCCCTCTTGTTGGACGTCTCACTTTTGAGCATCATCTCGAAGATGACACCTCCTCCCTTTTCGTTCTCTGCAACAATGCTGGTGCTTTGTTCGTTCATGCCATCGCAGAAAACACCACAGTCTCAAACATTCTCCATCCTACCTATGTTCATCCCGTTGTCCATCAATTCTTCCAAATTACAAACGACAAAGCCACTTGCGCTTCCAACTTATTATTGGTGGTGCAAGTGACGGAGCTCGTAGACGGTTACTTCATCGCCTGCTCTATCAACCACTGTGTTGTGGACGGCGTGTCGTTTTCGCATTTCTTTAATTCTTGGGTCGAAATTTCCAGAGGGTTAGACTCTGTGTAGAAACTCCCTATGCTCGAACGTGGTTTCCTAATGACGTTGATCCACCCATTCGGTTTCCTAGTTATGTCTGTTAGGTATTTATGGACTTATATATATTAAATAAGATATTGTATGTCAAATGCTATCATTAGAAAAGTGTCTGGCCCAAATTAAAAGTGTTCTAATTTGGTTAAGTATTATTGGGCTTGAATTATGTGGTAAAGTATGGGCCTATATGTGTAGATACTCTCATATGATTTCTAATTCAATGATGGGCTGAATTAGAAATTGGGACTCCCAATCCAATTAGGATTCCAACTATATTAGGGTTATGGTCCCCAAATTATAAGTGTGATTCTTTTTTGTAATCCCATCACCAGAAAAGAGAGGAACCCTAGTCTCTTAAAATTATACTTACTAATTTGGAAGACCTATAGCCGCAAGACCGAAGAACTCTTATGAATTCAGGTACGCTTCCGCTTCCGCTTTAAGATTTATTTTCTTGATGATTTGACATGATAAAACTGTATGTGGGTAAATTAAGTTTTATGTATTCGGGGGAATTTTCCCAACAAGTGGTATCAGAGCCTGGTTCATGTTGAATCATTAGGAATTAAAATTATTAGGTTATTGTAAATTAAGCATAAAGAAATTTTGTATGCTTTTGGGTAATTTTTTTTTACACAATTATATTGCAATAAATTATAAGTTTGGGTAATTCAATTTAAGGATATTACTGCAAACAAAGTAGGATATTAAGTCTGTCTGATTCAATCTAAAATTGTTTTACGATAAGCGTAAAATTTTGGTGCGCCACACATATGCTTTGAATTTTCCTTTTTCGGCTTCCGTGCGGCATTTACAATAATGTAGGGTTTAATTATAGTATATTTTATATACATAAGAATTATATATATACTTAGCACGTCTCCCTCTTCCTTGTTGCGTTTTGGAGGGATCACTAATTGGCTTCTTGATTTGCGTGCGACAATTGAAAGAATTAAAGTTATGTGTGTATATATATAATTATAATATTATATCCATATATAATTGAGGATTATATATATGGATTCAACTTTTGCGGCAAATTTTGTATGATTTTTGGGTTTATATATATATAACATATATTGTATATATAATATATGTATTTGGTTATATACATTAAATTTGAAAATTAGAATTATATGTATAACATTATATATACATATATAAAATATAATATAAATGTTGAGTTATATATATAGATTTAGATTTTACACATATCCAGTATACAAAATTCGGTTATTTAATATATATATATATATATTAAATTAAAATTTGGAATTTTTTGAAGTGTGTTAAGATTTGTGAAAATTTGGAAATTGTATAAAATTTTGGATTTTGGATTTTGGTTTTTATATATAGAATTGTGCTACAAATATATAAATTTGGTTTTTTGACAAATTTTTAGAATTTTAAAATTTCAAAAAAATTATATATTTGTTTGTTACAATTATAAAGTAAGGTGCTGCACTATTATGGTTTATAAAGATGTGCTGTAAATTTTGGAATATTTTGGGAATATAAATTTGGATATTGGTATATATATTTTAAGATTAATTAATTGAAGCATCATGTCACCAAAGTGATCTCTGTTGTGGAAATTAATTCGTATTAAAATATAAAAAGTTATGTGTATGTAATTTATATGAATATTGATTGGCCTAAAGGAAAGTCTGTATTTAATATATTTGCATATACTCTTGTGGTAATAAATACGTGATAATTATTTGGCTTTACATATGAGCAATAAACCGGCCCAAAGGAAGATTTATTGTTTGATATGTTACTTTATCATCAGTATTTGATTACTACGCCAAGATATCACTTACAAGTTAATATTTTGTCCAAAGATGAAATACTAATGGAGTGCCCGATATCTTGAGATGGGGTTTACCTTTATTCAAATTTATTATTTCACCTTGGGTTTGTTTTGGTACTTATGTAAACATTTTATTTGTTTTGTTCTTATTTAGTTTCTGCTTTAGCAGAAAACAAACATAACTGCCAAACATTAATTATGTTTTATGATAAATGGCACAAATATAAGGCATGACAAGAGAGTCTTACCCACTTTCGGAGTCATGGACCTAGACTATGCGTTGAGAATTTCTCAAACCCACTTATCTCACTTAGAGTACCTCACATAAAAGGAGGGAGATGAAAAAGTGGAAAAATTCCAATTACATAAGTCTAATGATGATCAACTGTGCAATTCCATAAGTCTTTTTAGGGGAATTATGTCCAATCAAGTGGATACGGTGAAATATTTCCTTCAGAAGATGTTTGCTAAGAGAGAAAAGGCTAAAACTAATACAATCTTAGCAAAACTCATCTTTATGAGGTATACAGACAAAGGAAATATAAGGGAGTACATTATAGAAATGTCTCGTCTTGCTTCAAAATTGAAAGCACTCAAGTTGGACTTTGCCAAAAACTTGTTAGTGTAAAAGCACATATTGAAGCAAAAAAAAATAAAAATCTTAAGTTCTCGTTTGGCCTCCACTTTAAAGGACAAGAAGATAAGACAACATAAGAGAAAGAAGAATAAGAAAACTGCGGATACAGCACTGCAAAAGAAACAACATAAGGAACCAACTTGGGATGGTTGTTTCTTCTGCGGAGTTGCAATAGGATTAAAAAAAGGGGGGGGGGAAGCATTATACCAACACTCATGCTTGGCATGCAAGGAAGGGTGTGCTTCTTACTTTTATTTGTTCTAAGGTTGATTTGATTTTGGTGCCTAGACACGCATGATGGACATATTCTGGTGTAACAATTCACATCAGTGTGTCTATACAGGAATTCTAAAATTGCCAAAAGCCTAGTGATGGTGAAAGATACATCTGTGATGGTGTGGCAAGTCAGTAGAAGTCAAAGCAATTGAGACATTTAGATTATTTTTAAGAAATATATTTTAATTGAATTTGATTGAGACTTTTATTGTATCATATTTTGGCTGCACTAAAGTCCTATTTCAACATTGGACAATTTTGGTTGTTAGTGTTCATGTGGAAATAGATAATTTAGTCTTTAATTTTTCAAAAAAAAAATCATATTTATTTGTTTAATTTTGATTTTTGTTGGGATACAATAATCTATATTTTCTTGACACAATTGCATCGTTTTAAGGGTTTATACATGTTAATGTCATATATGAAAAGTACAAATTAATCAATGAAAATTCAGCTTCATTGCAACACAAGAGATTAGCCCATATCTCCAAAAGGAGAATTGAGATACTTGTGTCCAATGTTATTAAGAACCGCAGTACATATAGTCAATAGAGTTCCAACTAAGGCAACTGAAAAGACCAATTATGAGCTTTGGACGGGCAGGAAGCCTAGTCTAAAGCATTTTCACATTTGGAGATGTTCAGTTGAGGTAAGGTCTTATAGGCAAAATGAAAGGAAACTGGACTATAGAACTGTCAGTTGCTAATTTTTGGACACTCTGAAAGATCCAAAGGGTTACAAATTTTATAATCCCATGATTAAGTTCATCATCGAGACGAATAATGTTTGGTTCCTTGAGGATGTTGAGTTTGCGGGAGGGATAAGGTTAAGGATTTGTCTTGAAAGGGAATATGTTAATATTCCTTTAATTGCTATTGATAATGATCAGAAAAAAGATTAATATACCTGACATTGTTCAAGAAGCAACTTTGGACCGAGACAATGTTATTAGCCTTCCTGATCCAGTTAATAAAGTGTTCCAAAAGAACAAACTCTACAATCTCAAGAACCATTGCCATTAAGAAGATCTACTAGAGAAAGGAGAAGTGCAATATCGGAATATTATATTGTATTTCTCTAAGAACATGATGTTAACATTGGAGTGATGGGAAATGATCCAATCAATTTCCATCAAGCCATGAAAAGTTCTAACTCTCAAAAGTGGATTAATTAATGATGTGGATGAAAAGATAATGTGTATGAAAAATAATGGTGTGTAGGATCTTGTCCCATTGCTTGAAGGTGCGAATCTCATTGGTTGTAAATGGATATTTAAAACTAAGAGAGATTTGAAAGGCGATGTGCAAAGGTACAAGACACGTCTTATCGCTAAAGTCTTTACACATAAAGAATGCAGCAATTATGAAGAGATCTTTCCAGTTTCATTAAAAAGACTCTTTCAGAATTATAATGGCAATAGTAGCACATTTTGAAGATGAGTTACATTAGGTGGATGTTAAAATAGTGTTTCTCAATGGTGACATTGATGAAACAACCTATATGGTGCAATCAGAAAACTATGTATCTGATGATACAAAGTTAATGGTCTGTAAATTAAAGAAATCCATCTATGAACTTAAGCATGTGTCTCGTTAATGGTATTGCAAATTTCACAAAGTTATTATCTTGTTCGGTTTTGAGGTGAATTTGGTTGATGATCGTAAATACCATAAGTTTCGTGGGAGTAAGCATATATTTATGTACATCGATATATAGTTTTGTTGTATGAAACCAAGAGCTTTCTAGTAAAGAACCTTGAGATGAAAGATATTGGTGATGCAACATTTGGATTTGGAATCTAAATACATCGGGATTACTCTCGAGGTATTCATGGATTGTTACAGAAGACATATATATCGAAAAGGTTTCCAAGAATTTTAGTATGCATACTTGCAAACTAAGTAATGCCCCTATGGATAAAGGAGACAAGTTGAGTCTTAATTTATGCCCCAAAATAGGGACATATAAAAGATTTCTCATGCTTTTAGCAAGAGGGAGTCTAATGTATGAACAGTTTTGTATGCGACTAAAATCGCATATATTGTTGGCATGTTAGGAAGTTATTTAAGCAATTTGGGTATGGATCATTGGAAAGCAGCCTAGTGATCCATATAGTATTTATAGTGAACAAAGCATCAAATGCTCACATTCAGAAAATCGGATAAGTCAAAGAGTATTGGATATTTAGACTTTGACTTTGTTGGATGCCAAGATAGTATATGAAATCTAATTTAGGCTATATTTATCTGCTGGTTGGAGAAGTAGTGTCTTTAAAGAGTGCTAAAAAGGCACTTGTAACTCCTTCCACAATAGCAGCTAAGTTGATAGCAATTTTTTAGGCATCAAATTATGGAATATAACTGCGAAAGTTTGTCACTGGGCTGCTAATTCTGGATGGAATTGAAAGACCACTTAGGAGTTAGGACATTTAGTGACAATAAACAGCAGTCTTGTATTTCAATAACAATAGGAGCTTAACAAAGTCTAAACACATATACATAAAGTTCCTAGTCGTTAAAGAAAGAGTTCAAAGTGGACAGTTGTCTAAAAGGCATATTGGGACAAACTCCATGATTGCGGATCCGCTTACTAAGGAATTATAACACCAAAGGTCTTTCATGAGCATACTGCTCGTATGGGTGTTATATCAATTAAAGATATTCAGTTTCAGTGGGAGTTTGTAATTATGCTTTTCGGCTATAGACACGATTTTCAGTTATTTCGGTTTATGGATATTTTGAGGTTCTGCAGAAATAAATTTTATTTTGGATTATTCACACTTCGATTTTGGTATGGTTTGATAAGGTTTAAGGTGGACTAGTTGGAAATAGACATGTATAGATCACACTGCATGTAATTTTCCATGCTACACATCCATACTTGATCTATGTCATTTGATTATGTCGATATACGTGATCAGGGAGGGCTTAGTTACGATATATGTGGCAAAAGTCGCCTTGGTTCTATGTTGGCATAATTGATGGACGAGATTGTTCGGAATACTTTTGATTATGATAGCAAAAGCTTGAGCTCATAAGGTTATAATTTGACATACAATTATAAAGTAATATTTATATATATAGTCCAAGTGGGAGATTGTTAGGTATTTATGGACTTATATATATTAAATAAGATATTGTATGTCAAATGCTATCATTAGAAAAGTGTCTGGCCCAAATTAAAAGTGATCTAATTTGGTTAAGTATTATTGGGCTTGAATTATGTGGTAAAGTATGGGCCTATATGTGTAGATACTCTCATATGATTTCTAATTCAATGATGGGCTGAATTAGAAATTGGGACTCCTAATCCAATTAGGATTCCAACTATATTAGGGTTATGGTCCCCAAATTATAAGTGTGATTCTTTTCTGTAATCCCATCACCAGAAAAGAGAGGAACCCTAGTCTCTTAAAATTATACTTACTAATTTGGAAGACCTATAGCCGCAAGACCGAAGAACTCTTATGAATTCAGGTACGCTTCCGCTTCCGCTTTAAGATTTATTTTCTTGATGATTTGACATGATAAAACTGTATGTGGGTAAATTAAGTTTTATGTATTCGGGGGAATTTTCCCAACAATGTCAAGCATAAGCAAGACTGCGATGGGTTGATTTCTTCACCCCCCGTCACATGTATCAGCACAGAGGGTGTTCCACTTCACCAAACAAAAAATTGCTGAGCTGAAAGCAAAAGCCAATGCAAAGGTAAATGACAACGACAACAACAACAACAACAATCAAAGCCTTATCCCACTAGGTAGGGTCGGCTATATGGATCAAGCGGCGCTAACATGTTCTGTCTTTACACATTTCTATAGTTAAGTTATTTATAGCTAGATCCCTCTTAATCGTTTCTCCTATTGTTTTCTTTGGTCTTCCCCTACCTCTAGTTATTAGGTTATCTTCCATTTGGTCAACTCTACGTACCGGAGCCTCTAAATGACAACGACAACAACAGAAAAATAACAATATCGTCTTTGCAAGCAGTCTTGAGTCATATATGGCGTTGTATTGTTTGGAATCAACGACATGAACCAGAACAAGAGGTGTGTTTGGTTCTAGCGGTGGGTGTTAGATAAAAGAATAGTGGAGCCTCCCTTGGGAGAGAATTATCTTGGGAACGCAATAAGTACAGGTCACGTAAGGATGGAAGCAAAGGAATTGGTGGAGGGAGGAGTGGGGAAGGCTGCTTTGGAAATAAACCAAAACCATTGGTTATAAGATATTAGAGGCTATGCGAAACGACTCTCAATTCATAGATGTTGTTTCCCTCTAGCTAGCTCGCCTATGTGTTCAACAAATAAAAAATTACACCACATTTGATTTCAATCTTAATTAGACAGCATTGCTAGGAGTCATGGAATAAGTGATATTGTGTATTGTGGGTATTCATTCCCTCATGAAATTTAAATAAATAAAATTAGTTTTGTTATTGTTTATTTTATTTTGGGAGGGGTATACATAGTTATTTCAATTTATGTTCAGTATTACAGTGCAATGTCCATCTGGAAGAGCAAAGTTAACATTATGATTAAAGTTAATTAAACTACAAAAAGTAATTACAATAGGGTATTACAAAAATATAAACTGTAGCAAACAAACATTACGAATATTAAGCAGCAAATTATTTTGGAAAGACAATTAAGGCTGATTTCGTAACCACGAAAGCAATAAGGGGAAGTGGAGGGAGGAGTGGGGAATAAGGCTGAAGAAGACTAACCAACCATAGAAAATAGAGTATACATAAAACTTGTAATTGAAAAACTTCATAGTAATCATGAAAATAACATGACTTGACTTAAGAGAGAATATAAGTCATGGAAAGGGATTATGAATTCGTGGATGTTAGTTGTTTCTCTCTAGTATAGGTACTCATACTTGTTCAAGCAAAACACATCATAAGACCAGGCATTTAATTTTATTCTTATTCATGGAGAAGTCTTTTCTCTACTCTCTTGTGTGTATGCTTCTATTTTACCAAATTCAACTTACCTCTTTATTGTAAAGTAAATTTTGGTTAAATACTATTATTTAATATATAGCAAATTATATTTTTGTGCCATGTGATTTACTTCAATTTCGCCTAGCTACCCTGCATATGATTTACACTATTAACAATTTGGTGTCCTTTGGTTACTTTCATTAAAAATCGATTTTTTATTTCAAAACTCAATTTTATACGTAATACCTTTTTCAGTTTTCTCGGAAGGGGATCAAATGAAATATTTTCATTCAACTATAACTTCATGTTTTGACGCAATATATTAATTAATTTTCTTTGTAATCATTATATTTATATGTGATTCACACTTTGCATTATTATAATAATATATTATATATATTTACCAATTATATTTAGTATGATTAAAATATCAATACCATGGAGGTATCCATAAAAATTAACCGTTGAGTCTCTATTTAATACATATAAGTGCCTTACATCATATAACACATACATACATATATAATTTTTTTTTTGTTTCTGTAAAAGTTACAAGTGTTAATACGTGCATATTGTATATATATATTTTTTTGATGGAACATGCATATTGTATATTTGATATGGTTTTAACATTTTTTTATTTGAAAATTAAAGTTGTTGAAGAAATTAATCTCTTAAATTGTAAGAGTTAAGGTTTGAAAATGGGAGAGCGGCAGAATTGATGGAAACGTTGAGTTGAATGACTAAAATCTTAAATGTAATTATTTTGAAGAAATAATTCATTAAATAACTTTTTATTATGTAATTAAGTTAAGAGAGCATGTTAATAAATTTATATTTTATATGATTTTAAGATTTTTTTAATTTGAAAAGCTGGTGAGGAAATTATTCTCGTAAATTGTAACAGTTAAGGTTTGGAAATTGTAATAGTTAAGGTTTGAAAATTGAAAAAAGAAACACAAATTATGGAAAAGTTGAGTTAAATGACTCAAATCTAAACGATTGCTCATCCAAATCCAAAATATAAAATGGCTCCCTTCTAAGTGACGAGTTGATGGTGCAAATTGAGATCAGAAACACAAATTGAAGATATAGCATAACTGGGAACAGTCTGAGTGATCTCTACTTGTCCAGTTCATGCCTCTACTTTCTCTTCCAATAATATCACCCACTTAACTCCATGGGATCTTCAAATCCCTGTACTTGCTTACATCCAGAGAGGGCTTCTCTTTCCCAATCCTAAATCACCTAACATAATCAACAACAACAACAAAAATAATATTGTTGAACACCTCAAACACTCTCTTTCTCGAGCTCTCAACTCCTTTCCTCTTCTTGCCAGACGCCTCGCTTTTCAGCAACACCTCGATGACCATACCTTCTCTATTTCCATCCTATGTAACAACGTTGGTGCTTTATTTGTTCATGCCATCACTGAGGACACCACTGTTTTAGACATTCTCTGTCCCACCTATATTCCTCCGTTCGTCCAACTATTCTTTCAACTTATTACAAACGACGAACCCACTTCCAAGCTACTTTTGGAGGTGCAAGTCACAGAGCTAGTAGACAGTTACTTCGTCGCTTGCTCTATCAACCACTGTGCTGTGGACGGCACGTCGTTCTGGCACTTCATTAATTACTGGGCCGAAATCTCGCGTGGGATAGACTCAGTCACTCAATCTCCAAGATCCCTGTACTTGAACGTTGGTTTCCCAGTGAAGTTGATCCACCCATTTGTGTTCCAAGTTATATCCAGCAAATGCAAGACAGTGACGACGAGCCCACTTCTTCAGAGTCGTGGAAGTTGTCAAAAGACTTAGCCGAAAGGGTGTTCCACTTCACCAAACAGATTGTGGAACTCAAAGCAAAAGCCAATGCAGAGTTAAACCAAAAGGACAACAAAATAACGATATCCTCTCTGCAAGCACTTTTAAGTCATATTTGGTGTTGTGTTGTTCGCAATCAACGACATGATCCAGAAGAAGAGGTGCGTTTGATTTATCAGTGGGTACTAGACAAAGAATAGTGGATCCTCCTTTAGGACCCTACTACTTTGGAAACGCAGTTAAGGCGGTTTACATAATAATGAAAGCAAAGGAAGTATTGGTGGAGGTAGGAGTGGGGAAGGCAGCTTTGGAAATTAATAACATTATTGGGTTATACACACAAGAGATTCTTAAGAGGTCGTATGAGAGTTGGGTGAAAGATCCTATTTTTGTGAAACATAGTAACATCAAAGATACTACTGTACTTGTAAGTAGTTCTCCCAAGTTCGATGTTTACGGTAATGACTTCTGGTAGGGACAGCTGGTTGCAGTTCGGTGTGGGCCCATAATTTACGCTCATGGGAGTATTACGTTGTTTGAAGGGGCAGAAGAAGTGAGTATGGACGTTCATGTTTGCATTGGTTATGACATTTTAGAGGCCATGGAAAACGACTCTCAATTCATGGAATTTGTTTCTCTCTAGCACGCCTACGTGTTCAACACTTCAACCAAAAAAACATTCACAAGACATTTTATTTCAATCTTAATATATATATATATATATATATAACTGGCATTTTTGGTTCTGACAATTCTTAATTAATTGTAAATAAGGACCGCAAGGTATCGTAGCCTTGGGGGACTTGTCCTCAGGTGAAGGCCTAAGTGCCTACTTACCCTTGTAGAGGGATCAAAGTCCACGTAGTTCGAGGAAGGAATGTCCATAGGAGCCGTTGGGCACGAATGTTACGTGTAGAGGCGATGTGCGGCTAAGACGTGTGTGGAGTACTTCGGGTGGGTGAGCCACCTGTTGGAGGTTTCCTTAGATGAAGGGCAGAGCTTGAGTCTCTATGAGCTGCTTAGAGCTTGAGGATGAGGGAAAGTGAGCATTGATAGTTGAACCGCGTAGGGTGATCGATCAGGCTTATGTCTTTTGAGCTATGTGTTGTATGTGTTCTGTCAGAGTTAATTAGTTGAGTCCTCCAAGTGAGGGATATTTATACTAAGTGTAAGAGGGAACATGGTCGACCCACGTTCTTGCTCGTAGTGGGTCGACCCAAGATCGCTGAGCCTCTCCCATGTCTCTAATGCGAGAGCGTGTATGGGAGGATGTTGGTTTAAGCCACGTACGAGTCTAGAGAATGGTGCCACGTGTTACTGATATGCGATCCTCCTAACCTTCTAGAAGGCCAGTGCTACATGTTCATAGGCGAAATATTTCGTAGTTAATAGGTCCCCCAAGTCTATAGGTGCCAGGCGCCCATGGACTTAAGTATCTTTTGTAAGCTATTGGGGGCAAGGTCTCCCGCCGAGTGTTCTAGCCAAACGAGGAGATAGACTAAGTCGGTTAAACGTTTGGGTGAGAGAACTTGTGCGCTTTTCCTGAGGATTACCCTCGAAGGAATAGGCTGCCAAGGGTGCCACCCGTCTCAATTTGGACGGTTAACCGCTTGGCTTCCTTGGCAAGTTTCTCGAGCCGTCTCTACAGAAACGTGCGCGTCTTTCCGAAGAGACGTCATCATTGCAGAGAGAGTAAATCCCGACAATACCTTTGAGGGTATTCGGGGGGATTCGAAAGGTTATGGGTCTTTTAGGCTTTTCCCTTTGCTTTCCTGAGCCTTTCAATCTTCGCGCCTTTTGGTTTAGCTCAAAGTACCTTTTATTCAGAGCGTCGTTCTAATTTTCCCCAACTTCTGCAATTTTCTTCTCCAACCTTCCTTGTAACTGCCTTCCAGTGTTTCCTCCGGTTACTCTAATGGCTTCTTTTAGTGCCATTGGCCCGAACCCTAAATGGCAAAACCGGGATTCGAACAGGCTCTTCTTACTGTTGCTATGGATGGACTTGAGGAGAGAGTCGAGGCTCTCATCCTTTTGCGAGATTCGATGGACCTTTGAGGGGTCTTAGCTCAGTAAGGTGAGGGTCCTGTTGCGATTCCTCCTTTGGTTTCAAGGGAATGGTATACGGCCGAACCTGAGCCAGGATCTACCGATAACATTCCTGCCCTTGAGGTGGATGAGGAGTCGTTGGTGCTACTAGGTCCTGGCATTGAGAAAATATGGAGAGAACGATTTGCTCCTTCTCTTCCTGAGAACTACAAGATTAGAGCAATGGAGAAGGGGGAGGCTATCACTTGGAGTGATGACACTAGTTTCATTCTCCCTCTCTGTGTCCCCTGCAATGCCTCCATTGTTCCGCCTTTCTCAGGTTTTGTGGAGGCTATGCTTAACCTTTTGAATGTCTGCCCTGCCTAACTCATAACTAATGCGTGGTTTTAGCTTAGCGTCTTTGAGAAGGCGTGTCAGTCGAGCAAGCTGGAAGCTTTGCCCATTGTCTTCCTTTCTCTTTACTCCGTGCGCGAGACATTCAGTTTGGTGAGCTTTCAGTCATTTCCCAAGGAGTTTACCATCACCGACTTGCCGAACAATAATCATGCATGACGGTCGTACTTCTTCAAGGTTGTTCCCAAGAAAGGTGAGTGCCCTCCTTAGATACGTCCCAAGGATTGGCATCCTCGCTTCCCCCTCAACTGGTCGAATCCATCCCTTCGAGTGCGGTGCGACCGGGAGGAGTATGAAGAAAACGCCTTTGGGTCCCTGAGGGGGTCGAAGGTCGTGGGTGCGACTTATGGTAAGTCTTTCTCAATTTTGGTGACATGTTGCTCCCTGTTATGCCTCCGCATCTTCTGAGTGTGTCTCCCCTTTTTTGTTCTAGGATTAACCTTGGCCGGTATCCAAGGGAGGTTGGACGTTCCGTCGGGCTCCCAGAGGCAAATTCAGAAGCGAGGGCGGCTAGGTCTAAGAGTTCTGATGCGGATGCTAACACGAGCACTGAGAAACAGGTTGGTGATGATGACAACCTAAACCGCCGTGGTCGCCGAAAGATTCCCTATACCTCTATACCCCCCGAGGAGAGGCCCGTCAGGTTTCTGACCCTTTAAAGGGAAGTTGATCCCTTTTGATGCTGATCAGGTCATATTGGCTTGCCAGCATTATCCATTGGATTATGGGGATGATAATGCTTTAAAGCATATGACTAAGGAGGCCATGATACTGCTTAATTGCCTGGCAGGCTTTGCCTACCAACGAGAAATGGAGGGGGTAGGCATTTTTCTTTGAGTTTGGTTGTTTTCCTGTCCAGTGTCTTAATTTGACGACTTTTGCAGGAAGTGGTGGAAAAGTTGATGGAGGAGAATACTCGTTTGAATGACAGAATAAAGGAGTTAGAGGGCAAGCTCGCAAAGAAAAATGCCGAAGCCGCAAGGGCTCATCGCTTAGACTTCCTGTGCTTTGCCAACTACGGGATGCAGAATGGTGTCGCGCAGTTAGAAGATTTGATGGACATTTCAATTTCTCCGGAGATTAGGGCAAAACTTCTTCCTTCCTGGGAGAAGATTGGGGGTGAATTCCGTGCTCGTCTTCGCACTGATTCCCCATTAAGGATAGAGGAGTATACTCTTGTCCCGATTCCTCTTAGGGATGCTCAAGTGGCAACGGCGACCTCCCCACGATCAGGCGGGCAGTCGAGCCCTCGAGTCGTTGCTCTAGATGAGGATGCCTATTAGATTAGGTTTTTGTATTTGGAGGCGGTAGATCTCTATGTATATATTTATTTTTGTACTTGGAGGCGTTAGTCGTCGTCAATGTATCTATTTTTGATGATTAAGAAAACAACGATTTTGACAAGTACGAGAGTTGATCAATCGCATTGCATTTGATGTTTTTGTTAAGCATAACGAGTACGTGACATAGGATAACAAACTTGTCTACGGACTAAGACATAGTGAAGTACTTTATGAGACTACTAGCATTCCAAGTATTTGGTACTTACTCGCCCAACAAATGGGCTAGTTTCTAAGCGCCATGAGAGGTGTTCTCGATAACTCTGTATGGGCCTTCCCAATTTGGTGCAAGCTTTCCATGAAGTGGTCGCGCCTGTTGTTGATTGTTGTTCACATACCTAGGTCGCCTTTTCTGATTTCTCAGGGGTGGACCCCTGAAGGTGTATTCTCGCGTGAGAAGCTGCTTGTAAGCGGTAGTTTTGAGCACTGCAGCCTCTAGGCATTCTTCGGCTTCATCCAGACTAATGAGCAAATTTTCCGGGTTTGAGTCCGAGTAGTTTAGCACTCGATCTGAGGGGACTCGATATCTACGGGAACTATAGCTTCCTGCCTGCAGGTTAGGGCGAATGGCATTTGCCCTGTTGCTGAGTGAATCGTTGTTCGATAGGACCATAGGATTGAGGGGAGTTTATCTACCCATTCTTCCTTTGCCTCTGCCATGCACTTTCTTTGTCCTTCGAGTATGATTTTGTTGGCACTCTCAGTTTGACCGTTCATCGCCGAATATTGGACGGAGGTCGTCCGATGGTCGATTTGTCATTCTTTGCAAAAGTCATTGAACTTCTTGGTAATGAATTGACGACCATTATCAGTGATCAAAACATGAGGAGGACCAAATCTAGATATTATGTTTCACCAAAGGAAGTTTTGGAAGTTTTAGGAGCCAATGATGGCCAGAGGGTCGGCTTCAATCCATTTTGTGAAGTAGTCGACCGCTACTATGAGGAACTTCCTTTTGCAGTGTACATTGCAGGAGAGGTCCGAGTATGTCCATCCCATAAGTGTCGAATGGCCAGGGGGACTCGATTGGTTTTAGCTCACCAGGGGGCTGGTGTATGAAATTGGCATGCTATTGGCATTGGTCGCAATTGGTGACTAGTGTCTCCGAGTCTGCCCTCATTGTAGGCCAATAGAAACCCGAGCGTAGTGCTTGTTTGCGGAGGGCCCCTGCAGATTGGTGGGTTCCACATACGCCTTGTGAATTTCTTGTACGACGTAGTTAGCGTCTTCGGGTGAAATGCACCTAAGGTGTGGGGATGAGAACCCCTTTTTGTACAAATCTTCTCCCTAGACAAAGTATCGAGCTGCTTGTCTCCTTATCTTTCTGGCTAGCTCCCTTTTTGCCAGATATGCTTTTATTGGAGCCATCCAAGAGGCGTCGATTTCTATTGGTAGCATATTTGGAGTTATGAAGGGGGTGTGAAATGTCGTTCACAAGAGCGTTTTGAGGCCTGGCTGACTAGGAGTGGTGGCCAATTTGGAGAGGGCATCAGCTTGGGTTTTTTGTCTTCGTGGTATCTGTGTGATCAAGACGGATTTGAACCTGCTAATTTCTTGCTTGGCGCGCTCACATACTTGGTAATGGTAGCATCTTTGGCCTCGAATTCTCCATTGAGCTGCCTAACCACTAAGTGTGAATCACTGAATAGCTTGACCTTTGAGGTGGCTAGGTCATGGGCTAGCCCTAGTCCGGCTATGACTGCTTCATATTCAGCCTGGTTATTTGAGGCTGGGAACGTAAAGCATAGGGCTTGTTCCACTAGCTTGTCTATATTGGGGAGCGAGTATGCGTATTTCGGGAAGCCTTGTTCAGGTTTGTGAACTCTATGCACATCCGCCATTTTCCATTTGCTTTTTCGAGCATGACCATGTTGGATAGCTAGTCTGGGTATTTACGAGATCCTCTGTGGGCTGTGGGCGAGCTCCGGGTATTTCATCGCGTAGGTCTACTACTTCGGGGGAGCTCCTGGTGTGATCCTCAGACTTGTCTCCTATGGGAAGGTCTGCTAGGTAGCAGGCGCAAGCTTCCTCTTTGTTTGCTCGTATTTCTTCTATTCCCTCAGTCGTAGGGAGTTTTATTGTCAGGTGGGCCGTGGACACGACCACCTTAAGCTGGTTAAGTGTCAGGCGATCCAAGATGTCATTATACACCGATGAGGCTGTTGACACTGTGAATTTAATCCTTGTGCGAGCGACCCTTGGGGGCCCCCCAGGGCGAGCCAGGTTGTGAAGGTTCCATAGGTTTCAACAATTTGGCCTAAGAAGTCGATAAGGGTTCACGTGTCTAGCACCAACCGATTCTCACAGACGTGCATTTTTTCCAGAGTCTTCATGAACAGTATGTTGGCAGCTGATCCGGGATCTATTAGTATTGGTTTGAGTTCGTAGCCCAAAATGCTGGTCGTGATGGTTATTGGTTCATCAATTTCTATCGTGTTGTCTACTCCTCCAAAGGCCACGAGTTGTGCTCTTTGTTGCCGTTTGCTTTGGTCGTTGCTGGTGTTAGCCATATATACGAGTACTTCCTGTAGAGGAAATCAACAAAAATGGGTTTCCGAGTGTTAAGTGTATACTTCTACTCCTCGAAAAAAGAAATTTCGTTTAGCCACAGAATGCGCAAGGCAATGTGGTCTGAGAAGGACCGCGATGAGTGCCAATGTAACTGTCATTTTTGGTTCAGACAAATCTTAAATGTAAATAAGAATCGCAGGGGGTCGTAGCCTTGGGAGACTTGTCCCTAGGTGAAGACTTAGGTGCCTACGTACCCTTGTAGATGGATCAAAGTCCACGTAGTTCGAGGAAGGGACGTCCATTGGAGCCGTTGGACAAGAATGTTACCTGTAGAGGCCGTGCGGGTAGGACGTGTATGGAGTACTCTGGGCGAGCGAGCTACCTGTTGGAGGTTTCCTTAGATGAAGGGGAGAGCTTGAGTCTCTATGAGCTGCTTAGAGCTTGAGGATAGATGTATCCAATGAGGGAAAGTGAGTATTGATAGCTGAACCGTGTAGGGTGATCGATCAGGCTTATGTCTTGTGAGCTATGTGTTGTATCTGTGTTGTCAGACTTAGTTGAGTCCCCCAAGTGAGGGATATTTATACTAAGTGTAAGAGGGAACGTGGTCGACCCACGTTCTTGCTCGTAGTGGGTCGACCCACGATCGCTAAGCCTCTCCCATGTCTCTAATGCGAGAGCGTGTATGAGAGGATGTGGGTTTAAGCCATGTACGAGTCCAAAGAATGGTGCCACGTGTCACTGATCTGTGATCCTCCTAACCTTTTAGAAGGCCAGTGCCACGTGTCCATAGGCAGAATATTCCGTAGTTACAATATGTATATATTTGGATATAGCAGAGCAGTCATGGAATATGTCTTGTGTATTTTGGGAATTTTGGTTCCTTTATAAATAAATAAAACAAGGTTTTTGAAACTTTATCTTATTTAATTTCAAATTTATGTATAAGTGTGACTACATCTAAGTAATATTATGTTTAAATTATTGCATATATTTTAAAAGTAGTATTATCTTCACTTTCACTTAATTTTTTGTCTAATTATTTCATTAATTAAATTTTTGTTTAATTATTATAAAATAAAATAGTTAAGTAACACATAAGCATATATTAAATATATATATATATATATATATATATATATATATATATATATATATATATAATCTAATACACTTATTTTAATCTAATATATATTAATATTTTATTATTTTTTTGCAAGCCAATTTGTGGACCGATCTGCTTTGGCCTGTTTATGTCATTTATAAACAAACTTAATTTCTCATGTCCACAAGCACGCTTATTTGACGGGATAAACAGGCTAGCTCACAAGCCACTACATACCATTTTGACAAGTGATGACCATGCGCTCGACGGAGTCGCCACCAAGTTTTCTATGAAACTTGGAAAAGAAAAATAGATTTGAAAATTTAAAAATTGGGTTTTAAAATATTTGGCTTCGGGAGTCTGCTTGAGATGAGGGGAAGGTGTTAGACACCCCTCCTCTTCCCCGTCCAAAGATGGTTACCCGAAAAATTAATTATTTAAATTATTTGGCCTTCAAAATTGGTAAAAGACATAAATACAAAATAAAGAAGAAAATAAAGGTGGGCTTGACCTAGGATAAGAGCCTAGGGCCTAAGTACCCTTAAAGAGGGATCAAAGTTCACGTAGTTTGTGTGGCATACAAGTGTGTGGGTGAAGGGGAGGTCCATCAAGCAAAAGCTCAGATAGCCTCCCAATGCAATGTGCCTAAAGAGGCAAGGGCCCCTCGACACCTATCTACCATGCACCATGTTGTAAAAGCAAGACAAGAAAAGTGCACGTGTGAGGGCTCATCAGGTAGTGTGCCCAGATGGCGTGGAGTCTAGTACTCCTATAGAGGCAAGGGCCCCTTGGTGGTACTAGGTTACACAATATATGAAAAGTGTTTAGGAAATAAGACAAAACAATTTCTGTCTCTAAAGGGTAGGGAGTCGCGAAGTATAAAAAGATACGTCGCGACCCCTAGCTTCTATGGCAGGGAGGGTCGCGACGCATAAATGATATGTCGGGACCCCTGGCTTTTATGGCAGGGGGTCGTGACGCATAGAACGATGCGTCACGACCTCTACTCAAATTTTCAGAGAGTAAGAATTTTGGTGCTCAAATCAGAAGAAGGTTTGTAACGCCTACACCAAGGAGTGACAACCCGTTTGGTAAATAAATAAATAAATAAATAAAGTGAAGTTGAGAATAGTTGAGGTTTTGGTATGGATTGGTAGGGTGGTGTGAGCAAGTAAAGAAAATAACAAGAGACTATACCTTATATTCTAGTTTCCACAGCCTTTTTGTTCTCCTTTTCTCCTCCTCCCTTCGACAAGTGATGAGACTCACTATTTATAGTGAGTTCCATGGGTCATATAAAAGGAAAATTGAATATGTGCATTAATGGGCATTAATGGGTTGGGGGTCACGACCCTAAACCCTAATTTATGTGTAGGGGAAGAACCAGAGAAAAAGCAGGAGAAAATTCGGATTTTTTTTTACTTTTTCAGTTAGGGGTCGCAACCCCTTCGTTCTGGAGCATTTTTCTTGCCCTCCCGGTGTCCAATTTGTGCAAAATTTATGTCTGTTTTCAAGTAGTTTTTGTCCTCTACAAAACGGAAGAAGTTTCGAGCTCATCCAAATTAAGATCAAACCTCGGTGATAAAATCTTTGATGATTTCCAGATTTTAATTTTTAAAAGACCTTCGTCCCTCATCCAAATATTTTTCCCGGACTCATCTCTCTTCTGCCCGATACCCGATTTGCACAAATCTTATGTCCATTTTCAAGGATTTTTGTCCTCTACACAACGGAAGAAGTTTCAAAGCCAAAAGACTTTATATGAAATTACAGTGATCGAAGCTTCGTCACTCCAATCTGGATTTTGTGTTGATCCTACTTGCACCCCTATTTGTTCATTAATTTTAAAAAGTCCGGACAAAATGGGGTGTCTACAGATTCCTCTCTTTAGTTGTCTTTCTCTCGAAAGCTTTACTGAAAGAGGTGAGCATAGTTCACAAAAAGGAGAGGGAGGACAAGTAAATACAATCTCTATTTTGTTTGAGGGTCAAAAGTGTGTAAAATCAATTAACAACCAAAGCCTAGAATAGTGCAAGCATAGCCCTAAGAAATTTAATACCAAGAAAAGTCTTAAGCCACCAGTGCTATGACTCGTCATTGCCCTCGTCTTCGGCACCTAACATGTCCACTTTAGGTGGATAGAGTCCTCTAGTTGCATCATGACGGCGAGCCCCATTACGGAGTCGGAGCGCTATTAGCTACAGGGATAACTAATTGGTGCTAAAACTCATAAGAAACTATACCCGATCATGCACCCCAAAATATGAAAATAATGAGAAATGGTATTCCCAAGTCTGCTCTAAAAATCTATTTCAGCTTTTTAGATTTTCTATTGTAATTTTGGGATGCTGTAAATAATTTTGTGGGGCTTGTGAGTCCCCAAAATTTATGGGTGTCAGCTTTCAAAACACTCAACGGCGAAAACTAATCACTACGGAGATCTTGATGGGAAAGAATCTATAAAAATTGGAGTGTTAGATCCTGAAACACTTATCGGCGAAATCTAATCCTTATGGAAGAAGAACCTTTCCCTGCGGAGATCTAAGAGTCCTCAAAAGTTATGGGTGTCATAACTCTGAAGCACTCGATGGCTATCCATGAGCATCGAAGAATGATCACCACGAAGATCAAATAGTCTCCAAAAATTATGAGTACTGGGTTTCCGACTTTCTATGAATAACTGAAGAACCTTTCCCCCAGAGGTCTAAGAGTCCCCAAAAGTTATGTATGTCCAGTTTTCGAAACACTCGTCGGTGAAAACTGATTTAAAAATGAGAAACCGAATATCAAGTTTTCGAAACACTCATCGGCAAAAACTAATTAAAAGGGAGATCTTGGTAGGCAAGAGTCCCAAAAATCAAATTGTCGATGGTTTTCTATGAGCACAGAAAACTTATCACCACAGGAAATAAAGTTCAAGTGGCTAAAAAAGATTTTCCCTGCTTCCCAGTTTGCCTGGACTTCACAAGTGATAAAAATTTTCTTGTTTCCAGCTTTCTTGGACTTCACAGGTAATTAAAAGTTTTCCTGTTTCCCAATATGCCTGGGTATTACAGGTCTAAAAGGATTTATGCAAAACATGCATTTCCTGCTGTTCCAACTTACTTGGGTTTAGCAAGTCCCAAAGATTACATAAAACATATTTTTCCTGATCTTCCCACTTACTTGGGTTTAGCAGGTCCAAAAACTTATGTAATCATGTTTTTCCTACTCTTCCAACTTGCTTGGGTTTTGTAGGTCTTAAAAATCATGGACAACATGGATTGCCTACTTTCTCAACTTGCTTGGGTTTAGCATGTGATGAAAGGGTTTATGCAAAACATGCATTTCCTGCTGCTCCAACTTTCTTAGGTCAAATATGTCTTGCCTGCTTCTCCAACTTGCTTAGATTTAGGAAGTGATAAAAATTTTTATGCATAGGTGGATCATGCAAATGCTTATGCGAATCATATGGCTATAAGTGCAAAAATCATGCCTAATGAAAACATGAATGTAAAAATCACGAGCACTATGCAATCATTGCACAATAATCACTTGATGACTTATGGAAGTATCGTGCAGATGTCATGCAAATGGATGCATGTGCAAATGCAAAAATGATGTTAATAAATTAATCAACTCACATGTGAGGACAATGTCCAGTCAGGAAATTCAAGGATACTCATGCAGAGATAATGAACATATGCAAACATAGCGATAACACGAGCGGATAAGAGACATGCAAACATGGTCCACAACATGAGATTATTATTTTTATTTGATTTTCTCTTTTATATGAGACTTAAAAGGGAAAATGGAAACAACATTTGGGGGGTACTCATGCCCCGACACTTTGAGAGGAAGTGATTCCCCAACCTACTTAGAGAAAGAATGCTGCGGGCGCATTGAGATCCCGACAACCAAAAAGATGATTCCCCAGTCCACTGACAGGAGAATGAATGAAAATTCAGGGCATTAGAGACCCTATACAACCAGAAACCTGCTTTGGGACACCGAGATCCCAACCCTAGATGCAGAGGGAATAATTCTCTAGTCCGCAAACAAGGGAATTAAGAGAGAACTTGAGACATCGAAATCCCAAGACAAGCAGAGAGAGGTATGTTTTTGGGGTATTTCGATCCCAATACTAAGGGCAAGATGATTCCCCAGTCAAGTATGTATTCAGGAGAAGGGAATTCCCCAATTTAGAGATCGAGGCAGAATGATTGTTTATATAATGAGGAGGTAAAATTACTCTCCTATCAACGAAGACAAGTAAAGGCAAACACTATTTAATCACGTCTTAATCTTTGAAAATCAAGTAAGGAGGGTAAAAAAATGCTTCAGCTTTGACTAAGCTGTCAAAAGCCAATTAAGGAAATCTTTGACTTTATTTTGAAGTTCATCTTGATTTCGAGTATTGAACAATAATCAAGCACTTCTTCTTTCTTAAAAGTTAACTTGGTCTTAACCATTGAAGACCAAGTAAAGAAATAAATCAATACATTAGTTTCAATCATCGAAAACCAAGTAGATAAATAGAATGGTAGAGGTGACTTTATTACAATCCTCAAAACCAAGCATTGTCTACCCTCATACTTCTATTTTCAAGGATTTACATGTAAATATGAATTATAACCTTACTCTCATTAGAATGGAATTTATCAAGGAATTAAGAGAGAATTTAGGACATCTAAATCCCATGATAAGCACAGAAAGAGACACATTGTGGGACTTCATGACCCTGTCTCTAAAAATAGGAGGACTCCTAAGTCAATGGACGAGGAGTTATGACCACACTTGGAGAGAAAGAGATTCCCCGGCCAAGAGACTGAGACAGGGTAACAGTCTATTCAATGAGGAGATAAGGTAAAATTACTCTCCTAACAACTGGAGGAGTAAAAACAAGTGAAGGCAAATACCATTTGATCATACCTTAATCATTGAAAATCAAGCAAACAAGGTTAAAGATGCTTCAGCTTTGAACAAATTGTCAAAAGCCGAGAAAGAAAACTTTGATCTCATTTTGCAATTTATTTTGATTCATGAGTTTTGAACATCAATCAAGAATTTCTTTATTTAGAAGTTGATTAACTTGGTCTCAACGATTGAATACCCAGTAAAGAAATTAATCAATATATTGGTTTCAATCGTTGAGAACCCAATGGAAAAATCTCATAGAAAAAGTTACTTGTTCTCAATTTTCAAAATCAAGCATTGTTTCTCCCTCATGCCTTGATTTTCAATGATTTGCAAATGTGAAGTACAAGCTCCTTCACATTAGAATGGGATCACGGGAAGTTTAAAATGCTCTGTCTAAATTGATAATCCAATAAAGAAAGACTTATTAACTTTATCTTGAGACTAATGTAAAATGTTTATATGATACACATGTGGAAAATAAGAAATTCATCAGAAGAATGAACCCTTATTAAGAAAGAACGCGTCGTCCTAAGCGATAACATTGACTGCCCGACTGACAATAACAAGATACCATAAATATGCATATAGAGTCTTCAGAGAATGACCACAATGGGATGAGAGTGAGGCTTTTCTAGGCTATGGATTTTTGACTCCATTGAATGATTGGGGTCCACTGGGGAGAAAAGATATTTTCCAATATTTTTTTGAAAAAGTGGGTAAGAGGCCAGAGGGACTGAGAATTTCCCCAGCTTCATTTAAGGATAAAAATTTTGATAGGGATCAAGGGATTCAAGATCTTGGCTTGATATTTCCCAGAGGAAAGTTGATTCTTTGAGTGTTAAGATTGGAGTGTTTCTCTCATTTTATTTCATTTAGCCCTACGCAAAACATTTGAATTTGCTATATCTCAATGAGGACTTTATAAGCCTTTAACATGGTCAAATGGGTGCAAAATGTGGGCTTATAAAAGGGAGAAAGGGGCCCAAAATATTATTGTGGGAACATAATAAAAACTCTTTTAAATTAAAATTGGTCTAACCCAGGAGTTTTGCATCTGAGAGCTAACAAGTTCTTTGAACAAACTGAGCATCCAACTAGCAAATACAATTGACCAAAGAAAAAGTAATTCTCTCACTCACCATTGTTGGAATATATTCACTCAAATCTGTTCTACTAGCCGGTTGCCATAGACTTGTAATTAATCTATGTCTCCACTACATATGTATTAGTGTAATAGATCAAGAGGTCTTTAAAAGCTTGTAATGATGGAGGAATGGCTAATGTGGGGAAATTTTTTTTAATGAAGTTAACAATTATCAAGCATGAAATAAAAGTTTCTTGAATGAGCATGATAAATTTGACCTAAAAATGGAAGATGCTAACCAAGCGATAATTCTTTATCCATCAAAAGAGTTTGCCTTAGATCTTCTCTCTCTTTTTTTCTAGTGCACTTTTATTTCTATTCTCTCTTTTTTCATTAATAATCATTTTATTCTTTCTTTTCTTTTCTTTTCTTTTTCAAGCCCTTTCTTGGCTTACTTGAATCACTAGGCAAATCCAACTTAAAAGAATGAGTGGTCAGACAATATATGCAATGTAATACTCATCCAAGAATGAAGTGTCTTAAAAATTGCTAATAAAAGGCTCAAATAGGTGGCAAAAGGAAATATAAATGGGGTTTGTGTTTGGGAAAAAGGGAGAATAAAATGAATGCCTCCATCCTTTCTATCAGACCAATGCATATAAAGCTTCTATTAAGATTAAAAACAAGTTCTAGAACCGGCATGAGCAGAAAGATTACACTCAATGATAACCGATGAAAAGAAATTAGTGTTTGGCTCAAATAACTTCCCACAAGGTTTGACTCTCACATTGGTCACTTGCAAAGCCAATTGGATACTAAACTTGCATAAGAAACACAGCTCTTATCATGGATTTAACTTATATCGTGAGATATCCTTATTATTCCCCAGGGTTTGTTTTAATGTCAAGTAATTTTAAAAACATATGCATGAAGGCTTAAAAGTGGCTGACAATGGATGATGGTGTTTGGGTAAATGAAATGAAAATGTTACTCTCTCCTTTTTTTTGGGCAGTTGATTCCCCGGAATACACAAGGTCGAAAGACTACCCATCCCAAGTGAACATTGACTAGGTTTAGACTTTTGAAAACTCCACTCCTGGACGAAATGGGGTGACTAGAGGTGATCTTCATTGTGTCTTGGGAAAACCAAGAAATGCCTCATATCCTTGATATAGCTGACTCATTTACTTTTATTAAAGCTCCTTTCGTTATTTTTATTTTCCTTTTTCCTTATTTCTCTTATTTTTCATTATTTTAATTCCCCGGAAAGCCTGGCTAAGACTGAGGTGTGTGAAACATGTCACTTATGAAGTGGATAGATGTAAAGTGAGTGATACTTCTCGAGAGACTCACGACTATGCATATGTGTGGTATCTTCTTTTATCAATCAAGTTAATTGCCAATGTTGCATCAAATTAGACGAGGATTCCGAACATTCAAATGCCCGATGAACACATGAATAAGAATGAGAAAAGAACTGGAGTAAATGAATGACGGTTGCTGATGGAAAAGACACTTTACTTTATCCCCAAAATAAGTGTGACGAAGTTCATTCGAAAAAGATTCTAAGGCATTTCAAACTATTTGATGTCATTCACTCTAACATTTTTTAATCAAGCTTGTCGCATTTTACCCTTTTTGTGAATCTACCCTCAAACTCAGGAGTTGGGGTGATCTTGTTGTTCCTCATTAATATTTGAACATTGGCTTGAAAAATGCTACCTATCTCAGTTGAATGACCATGCGCATTCGCGTGGTACTCACATGAAAGTTCTAGTTTGTACCATCTGGGGTATGGAGGTGTTAATGGAACCATGGGTCTTGGGGTTATGATCCCTTGATCCGATAATTGTCTGAACAATTCCGGTTGAGACACTTCTAGAATTGGATATGATAATCTCCCAGTGCATGCACTAAGGATTTTAAAACAAATGAGATTCTAAAATGATGCCTCTCCGACATAGGCATTGAGTTCGAGGTATAACAATTCCCCAATGCAGGCACTGGAGTTTGTGAGAGATACAAGGGTGCTATGTGGAATCACAGTCACTACAACGTAGATTAGACATGAGCTAAAATGGTAGTCCCCAGAGTATGCCGTGGGGTTAGTGACACTTAAGCTAAAAAGATGATTTCCTAGTTCAATCACTATGTCTCATGGCAGCCATAGGATAAAGACGATGTTTCCCCAGTGCTGGTATTGGAGTTCATGACAAGACCTAAGGTAATGACTCTCCGAACAGGCACCGGGAGATGAGTCGAATAGGATGATTCATCAGTGCATGCGCTGAGGCTTTAGACAAACTCAAGATGATGACTCCCTATATAGGGGTTCAAGACATGATCTAAGGTGATGCTTTCCTTTTGGGGATACCGGTATTCTAGATCAGTATCATGGCCCAGGACAGACATGGTCTTAGAATCGTGATTCCCTAATGCAGACACTAGGATTTTAAGGCTGACACGAGTTTGAAACGACGGTTCCTCAATGAGGGACCAAAACATGCCCTAAGACAATAATTTCCTAGTATAAGAACTGAGGACTAGACATGTGTTGAGAGGAAATTCCCTAGTGCGGGCACTGGTGTCTAAGATATGACCTATTTGGTGATTCCCCAATACTGACATCGGGGTTCAAAGCAAATACAAGATTAGGAGGGTGATTTCCCAGTGTAGGCACTAGGTTTAAGGCAAGAATGGTAGTTTCAGGGCGATGGCCTTCTCTATAATGGGAATTGAAAACAAGGGTTCCTCAGTGCAAGCACTAGGACTTTAAGGCATAAATGAATCTAGAAGGGTGATCCCTTAGTTACCGTTTAGCTTCAACAGCCAGACTTGTTCTTGAGGCCAAACAATTATCGAATGCCATCCCAGTACAATTATAACTATGAATGGAGTGCAAATATGGAAAAGAAAAAAAGAAAAAAAAGAAACAAGTCAATAAAAGGGTATGAGAGAAATGGCTTCACCACAAATACCATGTTGAGTTCTTTGGAAAGTAATGCAATAAAGGGTCCTCACAGGCATCTCGATGAAGATTTCTTTCAAGAAAGATCTGGTTGCATTTGCAATTATTTTGAGGATCATTCTCTGGGTCACTTGTCGTCTCCTTGTTAGTCAAATAATTCTACGAGAGTTCAAGACTGGAGTGTATAGAAAAGTTTTGTTACACACGCATATGATTTCTTCTCCTTTTAGTCAAATGTTGCGATCGACAAACGAGATTTTTAACGGAAACAAAGATTCCTCAAAGTATGAAAATTCATGATTAGTGGGGAAAAAATATTTTCTTCATGTTAAACGTCTCAATTACCAGCCGCAACCTTGACTCTAGCTCACGTGAGGCTTGCTAGTAAAAGGCCAAACGATTGACACCATGCACCTTAATAATTGTAAATATAGCCACTGTTTATTAGCTATGCAGATATATGAACAAATGTTAATATAATCCTATGGCCTAGGAATTAATGTGGGAGAGAAAACATCATCATCACATGTACAAATGTTATTCAGAAGAGGAAAAGAAAAACAATGGTAGTTTATATTAGAAACAAATGTGTGGTAAAAAAAAAAGAAGAAAAAGAATTTTTTTTTTAAAATATATATATATATATATATACAATGCATAGAAAGTTATGAGAAATTTTTTTTATAACGCAAGGTAAAGTTTTTTTTTATATATACAATGCAAAGGAGGTTATGGGAAAGAAAATTTTTGTTTTATATAACGCATAGAAAAGTTATATATATATATATATATATATATATATATATATATATATATATATATATATAATGCATAGAAAAGTTTTATATAACGCATAGAAATGTTATATATATATATATATGCAATGCAAAGTAAGTTATGAGAAATTTTTTTATATATAATGCAAAGAAAATTTTTTTATATATATATGCAACGCAAAGGAAGTTATGAGAAAAAGAAATTTTTTTGTTTTATATAACGCAAAGAAAAGTTTTTTATATATATGTACAATGCAAAGTAAGTTATGAGAAAAAGGGAAATTTTTTTTTTGTTATAACGCAAAGAAAAGTTTATATATATGTAATGCAAAGTAAGTTATGAGAAAAAGGATGAAGTATTTCTTGCTGCCGTATATGATTTTATTGACTCCGTATTTTGATTGTCTATTGCACTGATTCTTGGTTCTTTTCAGGTGATGGAACAACAAATTGTTTCAATAGAAAAGGCAGGTATTATTGCCTCTCTTAATGTCAGGACTTCAGTGTTGGTTTGTGCAAATCCAAGCGGGTCGCAGTATATTCCTTGCTTGTCTGTCATTGACAACATACACCTTCCTCCTACACTTCTGTCCAGGTTTGTATATGTTGAACAAATAATAAGTGATATCTAAATTAGGGGCCTGTTGCCTGGTTATGCGCTTTAATTTTTTTTATATAACGCAAAGAAAAGTTTTTTTTTATATATATATATATATATAATGCAAAGAAAATTTTTTTTATATACAAATGAAAAGGAAAAGTAGTTTCTTTTTCTTTTATTGACAATGCAAAGTGAATTATGAGAAAAATAGTTTTTTTTTATTTTTTATATATACAGTGTAAAATATTTTTTTATATATATATGCAATGCAGAGAAAAAATGGTCTTCTTCTCTTTTATTCACAATTCAGAAAATAATTTTATATACAATGCAAAAGAAATTATAAGAAGGAAATCTTTTCTTCTTCTTTTTTTTACAGTTTAATTTTTTTTAATATATAGGCAATGCAAAGGAAACTATAAGATACAGGAAATTTTTTTATGTATAACGCAAAGAAAATTTTTTTATATAACAATGCAAAAGAAAAATGGTTTCCTTAATTCAAAAGAAAATTTCATATGCAATCGAAAGGAAAATTTTCTTTATATATATCATGCAAAGGATTTTCTTCCTTCTTTTTTATATATATATGCAATGCAAAGGAAAAGTGGCTTCCTTTCTGTTCACAATTTAAAAGACAATTTTATGCAAATAAAATTAGAAGAAAAATGAAAATTTTATATTTTTTTTTATTTTTATTATTCTTTATTTTATAAAATGTATGCATGCAACGAAATGAGGGAGTTCGCTCCTTGTGTCCTAAAGGTTAGGTACTTAAGGTCTCTAAAAACGGCTGACCTAATAAGGGTAGGCTTTAAGGTTGCACACAGTTAAGCTTGGGATCTAAGCGCCCTAAAAAGGCCCTTAGATTGCCCCCACCAAAGGTAGAACCTTGACATGAGAGATGATCCTGTCACAGAAAAGTCTACGCGTATCAACCCACAAGGCAAATAACACTCTAAGTAGGATAGAAAGGTCAACCTCTGTAGGCCTAAGCCCAACAGGGAAAGATTCTCATATCCCATTATAAATTATTTGGACGTGCTCCGGGTATAGGAGCCAATTCGTGGGTGGGTAAAAATTTAAATAGTGCATTTGTGATTTTCGGAGCGTCCTAGCTACCCTTCCTTTCCACTTAAAGGTGGAAACACTGCAAAAGCAAGAAAAATCACAAATATACAAGAATATATACAAACAACCAATATTTAAGGCCAAATAATTTGAATATTATTTTTTTTAAAAGGGCTTGACTCTCTTAGTACAAAGTCACCAGTGGAGTCGCCAACTGTGATGACCGCACGCTCGACGGAGTCGCCACCAAGTTTTCCATAAAAATTGGAAAAGAAAAATAGATTTGAAAATTTAAAAATTGGGTTTTAAAATATTTGGGTTCGGGAGTCTGCTTGAGATGAGGGGAAGGTGTTAGGCACCCCTCTTCCCCGTCCGAAGACGGTTACCCTAAAATTTAATTATTTAAATTATTTTTGCCTTAAAAATTGGTAAAAAACTTAAATACAAAATGAAGAGGAAAATAAAGGTGGGCTTGACCTAGGATAAGAGCCTAGGGCCTACATACTTACAAAGAGGGATCAAAGTCCGAGTAGTTCGTGTGGCATGCAAGTGTGTGGGTGAAGGGGAGGTCCATCAAGTAAAAGCTCAGATAGTCTCCTAGTGCAATGTGCTTAAAGAGGCAAGGGTCCATCGACACATATCTACCATGCACCACATTGTAAAAGTAGCAAGACAAGAAAAGTGCTCGTGTGAGGTCTCATCAGGCAGCGTGCCCAGATGGCGTGGAGTCTAGTACTCCTATAGAGGCAAGGGCCCCTTGGTGGTACTAGGTTACACAATATATGAAAAGTGTTTAGGAAATAAGACAAAACAGTTTCTGCCTCTAAAGGGCAGGGAGTTGCGACATATAAAAAGATACGTCGCGACCCCTGGCTTCTATGGCAGGGGCGTAGCAATGTATAGAACGATGCGTCGCGACCCCTACTCGAATTTTCAGAGAGTAAGAATTTTCAGGGAGTTACAACCCGTTTTGTAAATAAATAAACTAAATAAATAAATAAAGTGAAGTTGAGAAGAGTAGAGGTTTGGGTATGGATTGGTAGGGTGGTGTAAACAAGTAAAAAAAATAACAAGAGACTATACCTTCCTTCTGGAGCCTTTTTCTTGCCCTCCTGGTGTCTGATTTGTGCATTTTGAAGGTTTTTCCGTCCTCCACGCAACAGAAGAAGTTTCGGGCTCATCCCAATTAAGATGAAATCTTGGTGATCAAATCTTTGATGATTGCCAGATTTTAATTTTTAAAAGACCTTCGTCCCTCATCCAAACATTTTTTCTGGACTCATTTTTCTTCCGCCCGATGCCCGATTTGCACAAATCTTATGTCTGTTTTCAAGTATTTTTTGTCCTCTATGCAATGGAACTATAGTGATCAAATCATCGTCTATTGCCAACCTTACAATCCTTGGGATTTTGGGTTGATCCTACTTGCGCCCCTATTTATTTATTAATTTTAAAAAGTCCGGACAAAATGGGTGTGTAATTGTCGTTTTTGGTTCAGACAATTGTATTTTGCGATTAAGACCGCAAGGGGTCTTAACCTTAGGGGACTTGTCCTTAGGTGATTCACCTAGGTGCCTACGTATCCTTCGGGAGAGATCAAAGTCCACGTAGTTTGTCATGGTGACGTTTGCGACAGCCGTTAGGCAAGCCATTACCTGTATTGGGCCGTGTGCGGGTAAGACGTGCCTAAGGTACGCCGAGCGGGCGAGCCGCTCTTAGGAGGTTGCCTTAGTGGGAAGAGAGCTAGAGTCTCTTGGGGGGCTGCTGGAAGCCCTGTAAACGGTGAACTCCGAGAAGAAGATGAGCTTGCCAGTGGCTGACCTGGGTGGAGCTTACGGTGGAGCTCGTAGTGTGCAAAGGGATTGCGTGATCGTCCCACTAGGCTTGTGGAGTTCCCACGTCTGGTTGAGGGGGTGCTCCGTGAGATGACGTGGGTAAGGGCCATGTAATTGGTAAATGAGTGGAGCCGCGTGTCTTTAGCGAGTGCTGAAGCCTGGCTTCTAGAAGGTCAGTGCCACGTGTCCCAAGGTAGAATATTCCATAGTTACATACCCGTGGACTTAAGTTCCCTTGTTTGTGAGATACTTAGGAATTTATCGCTGTCTTTGCTCGTGGTAGAGCCCGTCCGCTTAGAGTCACAGATATGGCAGCTGGTCATCCGACTCACAAAGTGGGCTCCCTCATATCGTCCCGTGGAAAAGGAAACGCTTCGGGGAGGACACGTGTCCCGTTTCAGATGGCTGGATGCTCGACTTCTTCAGCAAGTTTTTGAGCCGTCCCTGCAGGAAGTACGTGACTTACCGAGGTGGAGTCATCATTGCTCAGAGGGGCATTTCCTGAAATACCCTTCACGAGCTGATGGGAGATATCCAAAGGTCAGTCGTTTGATCATTTTGAAAGGCTCTCCTCTGGCTATGTTCGTCCGTGGTATGTAGCTGACGATGGATTTCTTGCTTTCTGAAGGAGCGAGCCTGTAGCAGGTGCCACGTCTCGGGGCTTGAATGGGGGCCATTAACGTTTGGGTGCTTTGCCGCCGTCTCTCCTTCATTAAATGCAGGCTCGTTTCCGAGGGCAGCCATCATTAGCAGGTGGAGACAGTTTTTCGAAAAGGCCCTCAGGTGTCTTTAGGCGACTCTTGGAATCTCAAGGGCTTTTCAGTCTTTGTGTCCCCATTTCCCCGGCTGTGCATCTTGTCCGTCCGTTCTTCCCACGTGTGCGGTTGAAGCGGATGGTTGTAGCTGGGCTTGATTGTAGAGGATAATAGGTTTTATCCGTTGCGGGATACGAGGGGGTCGATGTTTTTGAATCGTCGCGCCTCTGGGTATCCTATAAATATCCAGTGTTCGAAAGTTTGTTGACTTTACATTTGCATTCACCTTTCTCCGTTGTCTTTGTTTCCCTGCCTTTGCTTTGTTCTTTCTGATTCTTGCTTCTGTCGAGTTTTAGCAATCTTTAGCAATGGCTGGTGGAGGTGATGATTATAGCTTTTACCCCTTTGACTTCATTGAGTTGGAGGATCTTCCTTTATCTTCCCCTCCTCCTCCTCCTCTGAGCCGTACTCGCGACGCCAGCCGAAGTAGGGGGAGGAAGAACGGTCAACAGGACCCGTCTCCGGGGGTAGCCGCCGATGTCCCTGTTGTGGTACCTGCTGTGGTACCTACTGGTGATGAGAGGGTAGGACGGCTTTCCGTGCCTCCGTCTTTCGAGAGGGAGCGCCGTCAGGAGTTTCTTCCGTGGGAGAAGAGGAAGAAAGACGGGAAGGTTGGCGCGAGCGGACGCCGGGAGGGGGAAAGGAGAGAAAACTCTACGGTGGAGTTATCCAAGGGCAGAGAAGGAGGGCTCAAGAAACGGCCTTCCAGTGTGGAGCTGCGGCTGCCTTCGCAAGTCGCACTGCGGAGTACTGACCGTGGGGATGTGCAGGTGGAGGCTCTAGTGGGAGGTGATGTTCTTGCTTCTATTCCTGCCTCTGTTCCTTCCTCTGTTCTCACTTTCGCTCCCGTCCGTCAGTCACCCATGAGAGTGATATTTTCCACACGTCCTTCCGTCCTCAGCTCCGTTGAGGGGGTTGATCAGCCTGCTGCTAAGAGGGCCAGGGTGGTCGTTGAGGAATCTGTTGGAGACTCTCCCGCTCCTCAGGCTGCGGCGAGCGGACCGACGGCTGAGGAAGTCGCGGAGTCTGGTGGTGCGACCGTGGAGGCCAGAGCCCTCTCAGATAGAGGGAATGTAGTGGCGAGTCAAGCGGCTGCCACGAGAGATCTTGTTCCAGGGTTGAGCGTCGGCCCTTCTGAACCCCTTGGACCACCGGAGGGGGGATTGTCTTTTGAGCTGGTGGTGTTGGGCAGGCGCTTCCCTGTGGAGATGCAGCAGAGGGAAGCCAGGGGGCTGGACACTTCTCCCCTGAATCTTGCTGTACGAGGCTTTGGCTTCAGCCGAGTTCCTGAGGCGTTGGCCGACTTCCACCTGGCTGGTTTTGAGTGGGAGAAGCGTGTGGTGAGCCTCTTCATCCTGGTGGTGCATTCTTTTTGGGTTATTCTTTGCGTCTTTGACTCTTGTCTCTCTACAGGGGGAGTTTCGTCGCGATCGGGATTAGTTTACTGGTGTCGCATCCTCCAAGAGCCAGGCTCTGGAGGTCTCCCAGAAAAGGTTGGCAGACGTGCGTGGTGAGCTGTCCGCAAAGAAGTTGGAGTGTGAGGACCAGAGACGCAAGGTTGAGTCCCTGACTCACGAGGTTGCCCGTCTTAGGGCTGAAGGTGGACACCCAACCGAGGTTGCGTTCCTTCACTTGGAGTTGGAGAGGACTCGCAAGGAGCTGGCCGTCCGTTGGGATGTCGCTAAAAGGCGTCAGTAGGAGCTGCATTCACTCTGTGAAGCCTTGCGGGGTGCGGAGGTTCGCACTGCTAAGAACCTTTTTGGTCGGCTAGTGCCTGAGGGCAAGGTTGCCGACGTTCCTGATCTCTAGGGGGAGTTGCCTAATCAGAGGATGTACGGCATGTTCCTGGCGATAAAGCAACTCGAGCGTCTCCATGGGGAGAGATTTCCAACGGAATGGGTGGCTTCCTTGCATCCTTCCTTGGAGTTTTTAAGGGTGTGCTTCGCGGTTGCGTGGAAACAGACCCTCCTTTGAATCTCGCTTGTCTTCGTCAACTGAAGGATCGCTTGGTGGATCACCAAGTGTTGTCTCGAATCGGCAAGCGAGCTCCAAGGATTGGACCTACTTCTCAGCAGCTTGCTGAAGCGATCAGGCGGGGGTTATCGGAAGGTGCAGGCCATGCGGAGCCTGCTAGGGCCGAGGCCTATGTAGATCTTGGGGATGCCCAAGAGTAGGTTTATGTAATTTTTAGGGTGTTTATCCTTTGTAATGGGCGGATGCCCTCTCATTTTTGGCATTTAATGAGAATGATGTTTTGCAAAGAGTTTTTCCTGCTTCCCTTTTTACTTCTGGGCAAAAAGTTGTGTATGGTGGCAGTTTCTCTTTAAGTGGTCATCTCTTTACGTTTGGGTAAAAAGATTTTTGCATGAGTACCGTGTGATCAGGACGCTTTGTATGCGATTTGCTAGCATGGTTTGTCGAACGTTCGTTTTGTGTTTTTCGCACCCAAGGGGTTTTTTACCACGCTACTAGGGGAAATGTTAGCTTGGCCCTAGGGGGGCTTAGTGTTTCTTGGGGCGGTCGAGCCCACTGTCCTGTTGTAGGACTTGCGCGAGTACTTTGCAAATTTGAAGTCTTGTCTTTAGCTGGAAAGAAGTACTTTAATAATAGAAAAAATGGTTACATTCGTGCAGCCTCAGTCGGGCTAGCCTTAGTTAGGCTCAAGGTAAGCAAAATGTTTACATTCGTATTGCCTAGGTCAGGCGAGCCTTAGTCAGGCTGAAAATCCTAAATTCGAAGAAGAGACGTATGTGACTTGACCTAAAGATGGTGTGATAGTGTAAAGTGTGTTCGGAGTCTAAGCGGAGGTTAGGTCCGGGCGGGCGAACTCTGGCTTCTTTTCTCCTGACTCTTTACCCTCAGGGGGTTCCTCGCGTGTTTCATTGGGACAAAGGCGGGTGACCTTGACGGTCTTGGTTAGGCTCACTGCGTAGCATGCTCGCGTCAGTTTCTGGTCCGCCATGATTTCTCCAACCCCGTGGGGTGTTGGGAACTTCATTGTGAGCTGTGCAGTGGACACAATAGCTCTGAGTTTGTTTTGGGACGGTCGCCCTAAGATCGCATTATATGTTGATGGTGCTGAGACAATGATGAAGTCTACATCATGGTTCGCGACCTTTGTTAAGGTGCCCAAGGTTGTTCGGACAATGATGATTCCTTTTGTTGGAACCTGGGCTCTTGAGAACCCTATGAGTGTGCCGGGGAAGGGCCTTAGGCTGGCTTCCTTCAACCCGAGCTTTCTGAAGGTGTCGAAGTAGAGAACGTCTGCTGAAGATCCTTGGTCGATCAAGACTCTCTTGACATTGTAGTTGGTGATTATGGCGGTCACCACTATGGGGTCGTCATGGATCGGTCCATCTGGGTTGGTGAGGTCGAAGGTGATGGGATCTCCTTTGGGTTCGCTCCTCTTTTTGTGCTTTGGAGCGTAGTCGAGGGCGAGTATGGAGTGCTCCTCTTTTTGTGCTTGGGATCAAAGTCCACGTAGTTTGTCATGGTGACGTCTGCGAGAGCCGTTAGGCAAGGCATTACCTGTATTGAGCCGTGTGCGGCTAAGACGTGCCTGAGGTACTCCGGGCAGGCGAGCCGCTCTTAGGAGGTTGCCTTAGTGGGAAGAGAGCTAGAGTCTCTAGGAGGCTGCCGGAAGCCCTATAAACGGTGAACTCCGAGAAGGAGATGAGCTTGCTGGTGGCTGACCTGGCCGGAGCTTACGGCGGAGCTCGTATTGTGCAACAGGATTGGGTGAGGTATCTGAGGATGCTCAGGTTACCGAGAGTATGTGAGATATCTTAGATTAGGTGCTGTAATCCTTTAGGTTGCGTATTTTTCCCATTAGTCCCCCGGGTGAGGGTCTATTTATACTCGAGTGTGGGGAGATCATGCTCGACCCACGACCTCGTGGGATGTGGATCGTACAACGAGGCTTGTGGAGTCCCCACGTATGGTTGAGGGGGTGCTCCGTGAGATGACGTGGGTAAGGGCCACGTAATTGGTAGATGAGTGGTGTTGCGTAGTGCTTAAACCTGGCTTCTAGAAGGTCAGTGCCACGTGTCTCAAAGTGCGAGTGATATCCCTTTGTCCAACAATTTTTCCAACTTGACGCAGTTGAAAACGACGAAGTCACTTCCAGACCACTGTTGGAGGTGCAAGTCACAGAGCTAGTAGACGGTCTCTTCATCGCCTGCTCTATCAGCCACTGTGTTGTAGACGGCACGTCGTTCTGGCATTTCATTAATTCTTGGGCCGAAATCTCGCGAGGACTACAAGCAGTGTCAAAGCTCCCTATTTTGGAACGTTGGTTCCCCAGTGACGTTGATCCACCCATTCGGTTTCCAAGTCATATGAAGCAAAAGAAAGACTTTGACGGCCTCACTTTTTCAAGCTCACCACTACCAGCAGAGAGGGTGTTCCACTTCACCAAACAAAACATTGCTCAACTCAAAGCAAAAGCCAACACAGAGTTAAACATGAATAATAACAAAATAACGATCTCGTCTCTGCAAGCACTTATAAGTCATATTTGGCGCTGCATTATTGGCAATCAAGTACACGATCCAGAAGCGGAGGTGAGTTTGATTTTTCCAGTGGGTGTTAGGCAAAGGATAATGGAACCTCCATTGGGAGCGAATTATTTTGGAAACGCAATAAGGGCATGTTTCATAAGGATGGAAGCAAAGGAATTGGTGGAGGGAGGAGTGGGGAAGGTTGGTTTGGAAATCAACAAAGCCATTGGATTACAAACACAAGATGGGCTTAAGAGGTGCTATGGGGATTGGATCAAACATCTTGATTTTGGGAATCGTAGAGAGATGAGAGATAATAATACTGTGATTATAGGTAGTTCTCCCAAGTTCGATATTTATGGGAATGACTTCGGGTGGGGACAACCGGTAGCTGCTCGATGTGGGCCCATGATTTACTCTGATGGGATTATTATGTTGTTCGAAGGAGCAGAGGAAGGGAGTATTGATGTTGATGTTTGCATTGGTTATGACATATTAGAGGCCAAGGCAAAGGACTCTCAGTTCATGGATGTTGTTTCCCTCTAGCCAGCACGCATATGTATTTAACTTATAAAAAATTACACATTTTATTTCAATCTCAGTATAAAAGTATATATATGGAATTATGGATGTACTAGCAGTCATGGAATAAGTCTTGTGTATTGGGGTGGCCATTTTCTTCATCAAAAATAAATCAAACAAGTTTTGTTGTTGTTGTTGTTGTTTATTTTATTTTTAAAGTGTCCAAATATGGACACATGCGCATGCTCAATATAATGTCAACATTATTTCATATACCAAATTGATTGAAAGATTAAATTGACACAAACTATATCTTTCGAAAAGTAAATTGTTAATTTACTTTATAAATAATTATAATTGTTGGATATATTGGGGTCTTTGGAACTAAATATCTGCCCATGGGGGAGTCCGATTGGGTCGAGTGAAGATCCGTTGGAAAGCTCGCAGAGAGACGAAGAAAACGAAACGAAAATGACTCTCATCGGAGTTCACACGAGCCCGTACTCGTGGCCCAAAGTGGGTTACATAATCATGATTTTATAATGATTATTCTATTGTTTTCTTAAGTCCCACATCGGTTAAATCTATGATGGGAGCTCTCTCATCCTCCTATCAATAGGAGTGACTCCACACCTTTCAAGTTGCTCATTCTATGTGTTGGAAAGGGGGGTCCCATTTGGGAAACCCCACATAGTATAATATTTCTCTCTCTTTAGTCATCTTCCGCGCACCAATCATGGACATGTGGCTCTACCTCTCGTAGGTAGAGTGGTGCAGGCCTTTTCGGTGTTCGTCGTTAAGACGTTCAGGTTAGTAGCTTCCGCATTATTTTATATTTTCTTGGATGTATTTTCATTTTTCTTTTCAGTCTCTGGATCGGGTCGGATCATTGGATCCGGGCCTTTCCCTACCATAATATATTCAAATCTCAATAAAACTTATATACAAGAAGTAAATAAAATATAAATAACAAAAAAAAAAAAACAAAGGCACTAGAACATTTTGAGGCATTGACATCATTTCAGAAGGTAAAAGTCAAGCTCCCACTCTCGCTCTAAATCTCTTAAAATAAATTCATCAACTATTTTAAATATATGTATAATCACAATATTAACGGAAAATCGGCCATAAGTCTATTGTATGTTTTTACCCTTCTTCTTAGTACATTGTAATTTATTATAGCTAGTAACATCATTTTACTAGCATTTAGTTGCATTCTATGTTTTTCTTTGGTGGTCTTTTGGAACTTCAATTTTTTTTTTTGAAATTTGAAAAATCATTAGTCAATTGCATTTGAATAGTTATTATTTTTGTTAGATTTAGTTTATTGTTTTTTATTTGGTTAGGAGAGAGTATTTGTATTCTTGATTCTATTGATTCGATTTCTTCTAAGTATTTTTTTCTATTTAATTTTTTAAAATTTATTGACATGTAGCATCGGTCAAAACACGGCTGCTACATATATATTTTTTTACAGTCAAAACCCCAAATTGGTCTTTTATGTTTGCAAGAAGTTTCAAATTGGTCCTTCCGTCAAAGTCCATTTATTTTTTAAGTTAAGTGCTGACGTGGCATGCTGACGTGGACACACATCTCTCCTACGTGTCAATTGAAGCTGACGTGGCATGCCACATCATCATCCAATATCATATGTGATAACATGGCAGTGATGTGGCGCTGACGTGGCATGACACGTCGGCTTAGATGGACACGTGAGCACTTAACTTAAAAAATTGACGGAAGTGGACGGAAGGACCAATTTGGAACTTCTTGCAAACATAAAGGACCAATTTAAACTTTTTGAAACATAACAGACCAATATGAAACTTTGTGCAAACATAAAGGACCAATTTGGAGTTTTGACCTATTTTTTACTTATAAAACTATCAGCTATGCCAAAACATATTTTTCTTTTAGATTATATTACCTTTCCAAATTTATTTATAATTTTGAGAATAGTATTTCATTTTTATCGTTCAATAAAGGTTAAAATTATTTCTAAAAATATTTTGATGGTTAATGTAACTGTCGTTTTTGGTTCAAAGAATTGTAATTTGCAATTAAGGACCGCAAGGGGTATTAACCTTGGGGGACTTGTCATTAGGTGATGACGTCTATAGGAGCCGTTAGGCGAGGTAGTTAGCTGTATTGGGCCGTGTGCGACTAAGACGTGTCTAAGGTACTCCGGGCGGGCGAGCCGCTCTTAGGAGGTTGCCTTAGTGGGAGAGAGCTCGGGTCTCTGAGGGCTGCTGGAAGCTATATTGGTTGGATACTTCGGGGACAGAGATGAGCTTGCCGGTGGTCGGACTCGACGGAGCCTACGGCAGAGCTCGGAATGTGTGGAGAATGCGTATGAGGTATCTGAGGGTACTCAGGCTACCCGTTAGAATGGTTGTGAGAGATGCTCTCTGGGAGTATTTGAGGTATCTCGGATCCAGTGTTATAGTCCTTGAGATTGCGTATCCCCTAGTCCCCCGGGTGAGGGTCTATTTATACTGAGTGTGGGGAGGTCGTGCTCGACCCACGATCTCGTGGGACGTGAGTCGTCCCATGATGCTTAGGGAGATCCCACGTCTATTTGCGTGGTGTGTCCCCGTGAGGTGACGTGGGCAAGGGCCACGTAAGTAACAGATGAGTGGTGCCACGTGCTGCTACTGTGTGGTCCCGCTAGGCTTCTAGAAGCTCAATGCCACGTGTCCCAAGGCGGAATATTCCATAGTTACATAAGTCCTCCAAGTCTACGGGTGTCGGGCGTCCGTGGACTTAAGTCCTCTAGTCTGTAAGCTACTTAGGAATTTTTCATTGTGAGGGAGAGCTCGTCCGCGTGAGGGCATGGTCGTTTCGAGCTAGTCGTCTGACTTGCGAGACAGTGTCCTTCGTTTCGTTCCGTGGAAGTGGAGACATTGGAAAGGTGACACGTGTCTCGTTTCGAATGGCTGGCTACTTGACTTCCTCAGCAAGTTTTCGAGCCGTCTCTACAGAAAGTATGCGACTTACCGAGGAGGAGTCATCATTGCTCAGAGGAGAATTTCTCGAGATGCCCTTTGCAGGTAAGCGAAAGAAATCCAAAGGTCAGGGGTTTTTTGGTCATTCCCTTCAGCTTCGGAATTTTACCCGTTTTCTCGCCTCTTGGTTAGACGGCTAAGCGTCTGTTGGACCTCCTTTTTATTGCTGAGAGCGAAAGATCCCCCACTTCTTTGCCGTGTGATTTCCTTCCTCCCAGTTTAGATTTTCAGTGATTCTCTGTCTTTAGTCATTCAAGAGATGGCCTCGGCTAGTGTTGCCGCTTCTGCGTGTTCTTCCGTGGATCCGGACTTCGAACAATCCCTCTTGTTAGTTGCCACAGAGGGGGTTAGGGAAAGAGTGGATACTCTCATTATGCTGCGGGACTCCGTGGATCTTCAGGAAGTTATATCTGGAGAGGATGGGAAACTGGCGATGCCTCCTCCGACTATTTCTGAGAATTGGTATTCTACTGAGCCAGAACTTGGCTCTACGGCCAACATTTCAGCGGTGGATGCCGGCGTGGAATCACGAGTGCTGTCGGGAGTCGGCATTGAGAAGGTGTGGAAGGAACGCTTTGCTCCTTCATTCCCCGAGGGCTATGAGATAAAGCCAATGGGAGAGGGGGAGACGATTCTTTGGAGTGATGGTGTTGGCTTCGTTCTTCCCCTATGCGTCCCTTATAACGCCGCCTTCATCCCTCCTTTTTCTGGCTTTGTGGAAGCCATGCTCAACTTGCTGAATGTTTGCCCCACGTAGCTGACTCAGAACGCGTGGTCGATACTCGGCGTTTTTGACATATACTGTCAGTCGCACAGACTGGAAGTCTTCCGAAATGTGTTTCTCTCTCTTTACTCCATCTGCAAGGCACACGGGTGGGTGTGTTTTCAGTCTCGTGTCAAAGGTTTTCGCCATCACTGATCTTCCGGGTAACAATCATGCCAGGCATGCGTACTTCTTCAAAGTGGTACCAAGAAGGGCTTTTGCCCGCCTTGGGTTCGGCCGCATGACTCGCGCTCACGCTTTCCTCTCAAGTGGTCCAATCATGTTCTCGGGGTTCGATACGACCGAGAGGAGTATGAGGAGACAACCTTCGAATTTCTGAAGGGGGCCGTGGTCTCAGGTGCAGGTTTAGGTAAGCTTGTATTAGTGAGTTATGCCCTTTTGCTTTTTGTCTGCTCACTAAGCTTCGAATGCTTCCTTCTTGTAGGGTTGACCTTGGGCGGTATTCAGGGGAGGCTAAATCCTCCGCCGAGTTCTCGGGGCCAGATGCACGAGCTTTCAGAGCCGGTGAGTGCCGTTGTTCCATCCTCAGGAGCGGACGAAGATGCTGGAGCGGACAAAGATGCCGGGGCGGACGGAGATCCGGTGGGTAAAGGTGTGGGAGCTACAAATCAGGTGGGTGAAATCAGCATGAATCGCCGCGGTCGCAGGAGGGTTGCTTATACTCCCATACCCCGAAAGAGATGCCCGTCCGACTTCTGGTGAGGGTATCTCTTTTAGAGGGAAGTTGATCCCCTTCGAGGCGGAGCGGGTCATACAGGCTCGTCAGCATTATCCTCTCGATTATGGGGATGATTATGCTTTGGAGCGTATGACCAAGGATACCTTGCTGTTACTAAGCTGTCTAGCAGGCTTTGCGTATCAGCGGGAGGACGAGGGGGTAGGATGCTTTCGTCCTAGCTTTAATGTTCTCCATGCGAGGTGACTGATTTCTTCGTGATTTTACGCAGGAAGTGGTGGAGGAATTGCTGGATGAAAACGTCCAACTGGCTGCCCGTGTGAAGGAATTGGAGGGCGGGCTAGCGGAGTTCCGGGCCAACTCTCTGCGGGTTCGTCGCCAAGGTTTTCTGCGCTTCGCGAACTATGGAATGCAGAATGTCATAGTGCAGCTGGAGGATTTGATGGGTATCTCCGTCCCTCCATAAGTTAGGGCGATGATGCATTCTTCTTGGGAGAACATTTGTGGGGAGTTTCGCGTCCGCGCTCGAGGGGACTCCCCGTTCAGGATTGAGGATTATGATGTAGCCCCGAATCCTCGAAGGGATTCGCCTCGGTCGGGCGAGCTGCCGCATTTATCAAAGGGGGATGCCTCCTGATTTGAATTTCGTAGTGTCTGCATTTTTTTGTATTTTTGGGGCGATAGTCCCCGTATGTGAATATTTTGAGTAAGGAAAGTTAGAATTTTGAGCACGAGAGTTGATCAATCATATTGCATTCTGTATTCCTTTAAACACATAGTATAACTGTCTTGGGAATAAGACGAGTTAGTAGTACATTTGTCTTGGGACTAAGACAAGATAAAAGGCATTCATCTTAGGACTAAGACGTAGTGAAGTGCTTGCGATTTTGGCCTTTGGACTAAGGCAAAAAGAAATTTTATTGACTAAGACATAGTAAAATATATCTTGAGGCTGCTGGCGTTCCAGGTGTTTGGGACGTGCTCTCCCGTTAGGTGTGCTAACTTGTATGCGTTGTGCGTAGCGATTCCGATAACCCTATATGGGCCTTCCCAATTAGGTGCGAGCTTGCCTTGCAGGCGGTCACGCCTATTGTTTATCGCTGTTCGCATGACCAAGTCACCTTTCTCGAATTTACGAGGTCGGACGCCTCAGTTGTATTTTTGCTCTAGCAGCTGCTTGTATGCGATATTTTTTAGCACCGCTGCTTCCTGGTGTTCCCCGACTGCATCCAGGCTGACCAAGAGGCTTTCTCCTATGGCCGTGTGTATCGTTGTTAGATAGAACCATAGAACTGATGGGAGTTGGTCCACCCAGCCCTCCTTCGCATCAGCTAATCGCTTTCGCAATCCTTCGAGGATGATGCAGTTTGCTCTCTCCGTCTGCCCATTGGTCGCCGGGTATTCGACTGAGGTGGTTCTGTGGTCGATGCTCCAATCCTTGTAGAAATCTTCGAACTTCTCGCTGATGAATTGACGTCCGTTGTCGGTGATCAACGTATGTGGGGGACCGAAATGAGTAATGATGTTCCGCCAAAGGAAGTTTTGGACGTTTTGGGAGCCGATGGTCGCCAAGGGTTCGGCCTCGATCCACTTGGTGAAATAATCGACGGCCACTATGAGGAATTTCTGTTGGAGCGTGCCCTGAGGGAGATGGCCCAAGATGTCCATGTCCCAAGTGTCGAAGGGCCATGGAGATTCGATGGGCTTCAAGTCACCGGGCGGCTGGTGTATGAATGCCACGTGCCGTTGACATTTGTCACAATGGGTGACTAAGGCCTCTGAGTCGGCTCTCATTGCTGGCCAGTAAAATCCGGAGCGCAGGGCTCGATTGCGGAGGGCTCCTGCGGACTGGTCTGTGCCGCATATGCTTTCATGGATTTCCTGTAGCACATAGTTTACTTCTTCGGTCAAGATGCATCGGAGATGTGGGGATGAAAATCCCTTTTTCTATAGGTCGTTTCTCCAGACAAAGTACCGAGCTGCTTGCCTCCTTATCTTTCGAGCGAGCTCTTTGTCTATAGGCAGGGTGCTCGCCGTTAGGTACGTTTTGATGGGAGCCATCAAAGAATTGTCGACTACTATCGACAGTACGTTTGGGTTTATGCTAGGGGTGCGAATTTCCTGGTCGAGGAGCCGTCTACGTAGACAAGCCATGGGGATTTTTCTGGCTGAGGCTCAGTGGTCTCGTCGTGTTTTAACGCTGGGGCGTCCCCCTAAAGGCGTTCAGACGAAGTCATTTCGGCGACAAAGTTTGCCAAGGCTTGGGCTTTGATCGCCCGTCGGGGCTCGTATTGGATGTTGAATTCTGATAGCTCGACGGCCCAGTTTGTCATTCGTTCTACTAAGTCTGGCTTTTGCAGTATTTGCCGTAGCGGTTGGTCGGTTTGGACCATGATTGTGTGCTGCTGGAAGTAAGGTTGAAGCCTCCTGGCCGAGAGGACGAGGGCGAGTACGAGTTTCTCTATCCATTGGTACCGGAGTTGGGCTCCCTGCAAGGCGTGGCTTGTGTAGTAAACTAGGAATTGCTCGACCCCTTCTTCTCTTATTAGTGTTGAGCTCACGGCAAGGTCGGTGGTGGCTAGGTAAAGTATGAGGGTTTCTCCTTTAACCACTTTGGCTAGCACCGGAGGTTTAGCTAGGTAAACCTTAAGGTCCTGAAAGGACTTTTCGCATTGATCGATCCATTGGAATGCTAGTGCCGTTTTCAGAATTTTGTAAAAGGGAAGGCATCGGTCGGTCATCCTTGATAAAAATTGATTGAGGGCTGCTAACCTCCAGTTGAGCCTTTGCACATCTTTCACCATTCGCGGCGGTTCCATGTTGAGGATGGCTGCGCATTTTTCGAGGTTGGCCTCGATTCCTCTCTGCGTGATCATGAATCCCAGGAACTTTCCTGCCGACACGCCGAAGGCGCATTTGGTTGGGTTTAGCTTCATTTGGTGCGTTCGCAAAACTAGGAAGAGTCCTCTAAATGTGCCAGATGTTGTTCGAGTTCCATGGATTTAACCACCATGTCTTCGACATAGACCTCGAGGTTCTGACCTATCTGGTCCCTGAAAATGATGTCCACCATCCTTTGATAGGTTGCGCCTGCGTTTTTCAGTCCGAAGGGCATGACTTTGTAGTAGTACCTTTGTCCGTGATAAAGGAGGTCTTCTCTTGATCCTTTAGGTTCATCTGGATCTGGTTGTACCCTGAGAAGGCGTCTAGGATGCTCAGCATCCGGTGCCCAGCCGTTCCGTCGACCAGCTTGTCAATGTTCGGGAGCGGGTAGGCATCTTTCGGGCAGGCTTTGTTCAGATTCGTGAAGTCTACGCACATTCGCCATTTTCCTTTCGCCTCTTTGACCATCACCACGTTCGACAACCAGTCGGGGTATTGGGATTCGCGTATGAAGCCAGTATCGAGGAGCTTTTGCACTTCCTCGTTGATTGCTTGTTGCCTTTCTTTGCCGAAGTGCCACTTCTTCTGGATAACGTCGAGGCCGTCTCTGATATTGAGGGAATGACATATGAGCGCAGGGTTTATTCCTGGCATGTCCGCGGCGCTCCAAGCGAATATGTCCCTGTACTGGGTGAGCAGCTCCTAGAACTTTCTTCGGGCTGCCTAGCTAAGAAGGGCTCCTACGCAGATTTCCCTGTTATTTGCCTCATCTATGCAATGTTCACAAGATCTTCCATAGGTTGTGGCCTGGCTCCGGGGATCTCATCGCGCAGGTCCACTATCTCGGAAGAGCTTTTGGCATTGTTCCCGATTTCGTCTATAGCGGGGCGGTCGGTCGCGTAGCATCCATGGGTTCCTCGGCTCGCTCGTATTTCCGCGACGCCGACTGGCGTGAGGAACTTTATCACCATGTGAGCCGTGGATATGATGATTCTATGTTGATGGGGGATGGTTGACCTAGGACCGCGTTGTACGCCGACGGGGCTGTTGATATGGTGAACCTAACTTTGGTGCGTGCGACCTTTTGTTGTACATACAAAATAGTTGTTTTTTTTGGTAGTGTAACGAGTTAATATAAAGACAAATTTTAGTTTGTGTGAGAATATTTTCCTATTTTTGAACTTAATTAGAAGGCCATTTTTTCTTTTGCCTGATACTTAGAAGACCTAAATTCCCACTTCTCACATTTGAAGACTTGACATTTTAATGCAGATATATAAGAAATTCTAATATCAAATAGTAAAATACCAATACTAATTTAAGAGATATGTTTTTCTCGAATCTCAATAACATTCCGACAAGAAACAAACAAAATAATAAATCAATGATATTAACATTGTGTTTAAAAGTAAAATGGGCAACCAAGGGGTGTGGTTGAGTGGAAGGGACCCAGCCATCCTTAACCAAGTGTCAGGGTCCTGCCTTGGGTATGGAGCAGCTTTAAATCTTTGGGCCAGCTGTCCCACCCTTCAAGGCGCCTACAATTCAGCGAGGGGATTAGTTACTGTGCTCGACGGTGGATACCCTAGTTTAGACCCAAAAAAAAGTAAAATGGGTTTGACAAAAAAAAAGTAAAATGCCCCGTTTTCAAATGGAAAAAACTTAGGTCAAGTTCCTTATATCCTTGCTATCAAGTTCCACCAATCATATGTTGCATTTACACTCTCTTTCTTTTATGATTGGTCATATAAAAGGTGATCTTCTACATTCTCTCTCTACTTTTATTGGTTATTTAAACATTGTTACGTGTCATATTTATATTGGAGAACTTGATGGCAATGATATAAGGAACTTGATCTAATTTGGAGTTATTGTCATATAAATAAGTTATAATTTGGAGTTATGGTGAATTTTAATTTATTAATTCTGAAAATATGTATCATTTTAAAATAAAAAAAATCTTTTAGTTAAGATCTCGAAACAAATTTAATAACTAAGAACTGATGAATCAAAGCTTACCGTAACTCAAAATTTCAAAAACATACAAAAGAAATATATAAAAAATCAAAAATGTAAAATAAGATGCCTTTTCCACATGCATAAAAATATATTATTCTCAATATATTTAAAATCGGACTGATCATTGAACTGATAAAGATGATGATTCACAATTCATTGGTCCATCGTGATCGAACCGATATCAATGTTAATAATTATTTATATATATATATATATATATATTAGTGTATTAAATAAGTAAAATAGATATTATTTTATTATATACAAAATAGTTTTCTGAAACAAATATTTTAAAATTAATATACATATATAAATATAATTTCATTATATGTCTGTAACTATTTTCTATTTGTAATTGTCATTTTTGATTCAGACAATTCTAAATTAGAAATTAGGACTGCAAAGGACCGTAACCTTGGGGGACTTGTCCTTAGGTGATGACCTAGGTGGCTACGTACCCTTGTGTAGGGATCAAAGTCCACATAGTTCGAGGAGTATACGCTAGGAGCTGTTAGGTAGGAGCGTTACCTGTACTAGTCGTGTGTGGCTAGGACATGTGTGGAGTACTCCAGGCGGGCCAGCCACCAGTTGGAGGTTTCCTTAGAGGAAGGAGAGGACAAGGGTCTCTTTGAGTTGCTTGGAGCTTGTGGATGGAGATATCCAGAGGGGTAGATGGGCTCTGATTGATTAACCGTGAGGCTTGGATGTGGAGGTGATAGTGTATTGTACTTGGAGTATTTTGTCTTACTTGCTTGTACTTGTCTTTTTGTGTCAAGTCCCCCGAGAGAGGGTATTTATACTAAGTGGAAAGGGAAAAGTGGTCGACCTACGTTCTTGTTCGTAGTGGGTCGACCCACGATGGTTGGACGCTTCCCACGTCTCTAATACGAGAGCTTGTGTGGGAAGCTATGGGTACAAACCACGTACGAAGAGCGGTGCCACGTGTTACTGACTTGCATACTTTCCAACGTTCTAGAAGGCTAGTGCCACATGTCCCAAGGTGAAATATTTGGTAATTACACTATTTATTCATTTTAATTTTTAAAAATAATTTAAATTGATCATTTCCTTTTTTTCTCTGATTATTTTTTTTATAATTTTTAGTAGTTTATTTTCTGCGCTTTTTCTTTGGTGACGTTTGATAGGAGGTGAGTGTTTTGTTGAGAAATGAAAGTGAAAGTGAAAGTATGTGATAAAAAGTGTGTTTTGTATGCAGAGAAATGGAAATAGAAATAAAAAAGTGAAGTTATTTGCTATAATGGAAGAAGACAAAGATGTGAAAGATTAAATTATAAAAAGACACTTTTACCCTTATTTATTTTTGCCCCCACATCATGAAGTTTTCTAGAATTAACTAAGGATAAATAAGTAATTTCACAATCACTTCTTTCTCTGCATGTGAGAACTTTCCTTCTCTATCTAAAGAGAACCATCATTCCCTTTCCATCTCCAAAATAACATACCAAACATAATAAAATTTGATTCCTTTTTTTTCCTCTCCATTTAACATACCAAACATGTCCTCTTTTTCCATTGCTAGCAATGTACCGTTGCGTTTCAAAATTTTCAACCCTTTTCTCTCACATCTCTTTAATACCTTTAAATTTTAACATTTCATTTTTTATTTATCCTATCTTCACTAAAGTTGTCAAAGTGAGCTAACTTGACCCATACGAGTTGGCCCTGTCACAAGTTGGCCCACCAGGATTGAAATGTTCAATGAAAAAACATACAAATCAAATATATGTCCCAAATTAAAAAAGCAAGTCAAATACAAAAATACTCCAAAACTTAATTAAATAATAAAATTTAAAATGTACCTTGAGTTGTATGTAAGTGAACAAAATAGAACTTTTGCAAAGAAATTTTGAGACTAATACATAAATTTTGGTATAACACAGGTGTGGATTGGAAATAATTACAAGGACAACTGGAAGAATTGTTAAACTTGTTTTTCTTTGTTTGTCTTATTTTGATAATGATAAGGAGATAATGAAAGATTTGACGAAAGTAGAGATTAATTTCACCAAATTACCTAAATGAAGTGATGAAAGAATTGAAGATAATTAAAAAGAGAAGTAGGAGATCTAGAATAAACAGTAACTAGAGAGTTTAGATAATGATGAAGTAGTCTCTTAGTGTCAAAGAGAAGAGAGGCTGCGGCTGAGAGGCGAAACATATATGATCGATAAGGCAAATTTACCCCTCATTAATGTAAGAAGACAAATTTACCCCTCATTAAATATTTAAGTAAATAATTATCTTTTAATAAATATATAAATAATTAATAAAAAAGAAAAGTTAACGGAAAAAAAAATCTCACCAACACTGTCTACTACCAGAAAAGCGCTATTTAGAAATGGAACATTCCGTCTCTAACTAGCCCAAATTCCGTCTCTAATTGGGTTCGAGATGGACGTGGTTCCATCTTTAATAGGCACGTCGTGAATTATTAGAGACGAAATTTTAGGTTCTGTCTTTCATTAATCCACATCTATTCCGTCTCGAGTCATTGTAGAGAAACTAGTTCAGAGACGGAATTGATTTTCATCCGTCTCTAATTCGTCGCTAATCATATGTTGCAGAAATTTAATCAGAGACGGAATAGAGACGGATAAAGAACAATTCCGTCTCCAATCCGTCTCTAGAACACCTTAATGAGAGAGGGAATAAACTTAAATGGAGACGGAAAAGTCCGTGGCTAAATTGCAACGGGGTGTCTCGTCAGTAATTTTCTGTCTCTAAATAGAGACGAATTGTTGTCATCGTTGTTCCATCTCTATATTTGAGACGGATTCTCATATGGATGAATCGTGTCTAAATTGCGACGGAAATACAACACATTAGAGTCAAAAAAATCAGTTACTGAATTATGTTCCAAATTCCATCTCTAATTCCGCCTCTGGTGAAAATAATTTTTTTTGAAAACAAAATCAAATTGAAATAGATAATAAAATACACAATTGACTTATAAAATCATATAAACTAAACATAAAAGGTTGTGCACATTTGAAACACCATCTATAAGGTTCTACACTTTTAAAACACATCCACAAAAGACTAAAATTCTAACAAAGTTACACGCCCATCCAAAAGACTGATAAAATTCTAAAAACAAAAAATATAAGTCAACATTAATGTCATATTCATAATATTAAATCTCTCTTGATCATGTTGGCATCCTTACTAATTGTCCCTTGGTGTACCTTGGTCTCCTTGAAGAGAAAATAATTGACCAAACAAACGATCATATTCTTCAAACTTATCCTTATAGCTAGCTATCACTTCTTTTTGCTCATCAACTGTTTGTTTCAGACTAGCATTCACTTCTTTTTGCTCATCAACTATTTTTTTCAGAGTAGCATTTGCTGCTTCTAACCGCTTATCTATTTCCTCTTGGAATAGAGAATGAAGCTCACTAGCTTGTGAAGTAGAAACCCCAGTCGAAGAGCTACCAATTTCAGTTGCCTCTGATCCAATACCGAAAACATGACCCTTCTTATTTTTACCTCTCGCCGCCTCTAACCAAATTGCTGTCTCTTCATTTAGAGAAATTGTATCACTGGATGCACCATCGACAGGTGGTTGAGAAAATAATGGCTTCTTGGTCAAATAATTAAAATCCAAAGAAACATTAAATAAACAAACAAATTTCAATGAATTTAATATTTTACCATCCTCCTTTTATGCTCTGTTACAGGAATAGAGCCACAATTGTGTATAGTACAACCCATAATAGAGGCTCGATTCTTTTTAGCTTGCTCTCCTTTTATCTTAAGTTCTTCACTGTTCCATATCTCTTTCAATTGATTCAAAACCTCTTCTGGAATCCATAACAGTGGGTCATTACCTTTATTCACTCAACCGTGCACAGCCCGTATCAATCATCGAAGTGAATTACCAGCCTTTTTATTCCAATTTTTCTTAATGTGCTTGGCATTTTGGTCTAGCCACTTGTAGGATTTCTGGATACAAGAGACAAAGTAAAGTAAAACTATAAGTGATGAGACAAAATAAAAAGTTGGTCAAAGGTTCATTTTGGTCCTCTATGTTTCACTCAAGTTTCAAATTCGTCCTTTATTTTTCAAAAGTTTTAAATTAGTCATTTATGTTTCCCAGAAGTTCTAAATTGGTCCTTTCGTCCAAATCCATCAATTTCTTAAGTTAATTGCTGACGTGGCGTGACGAGGTGGACACATAATCTCTCATACGTGTATTAAATAGCTGACGTGGCCTTAGACACACCTAAAACACCCAAACGACATCGTTAAGCCAAAAATAAAACCATGCTGAGAGGACCAATATGAAACTCTAATGAAACATAAAGGGCTAATATAAAACTTCAATTAAACATAAAGGACCAATATAGAACTTCAATGAAACATAAATGACCAATATAGAACATGTATGAAACGTAAAGGACCAATATAGAACTTTAATGAAACCTGAAGGACAAATATAAAACTTTTGGAAAACATAAAGGACCAATATAGAACTTTTGAAAGATAAATGACCAATTTAAAACTTGGGTGAAACATAGAGGACCAAAATGGGCATTTGACCTAAAAAGTTCAAAGTAAAGTAAAAGTATAAGTGATGAAACAAACTGCCCATTCCTCGAACCAAATATCCTTGACTTGCTTAGGAGTTTTTTCCAATTGTAATATGGCCCAGTATATTTTCATGGATGATCGTTGTTATCTCCCTAACAATGTCCACTACAGGGTAAAATCTGCAAATTCCAACAAGTATTTAAACTCCAAAGCATTGTTGACAAATATACTTGAAAAAAAATTAAATAGCATAACTAAATGGAATTTTTTTTATAGAAAAAAGAATATTATTGATGAACTTGTGAGTTCTACTAAATATTTTTATATATAATAAGATAAATAACTACTCGTCTTCTAAGTCATCATCTTCATAATCATCTTCAATAAATGCATCTTTGTCTTCTTCATCATTAAGTGCACCTTCACAATCAAGTTCATTTTCATTAAGTTCATGATTGATAAATGACACATCAACTTCTTCACGTGCACCCTCACGATCCCACAAAGTTGGAAGTTCGTCAATGATAGTCTCTGCCGCTACAATTTGTTCTATTTCATCGCTCTGATATGTATCATGGTTAACTTCAATGCTAGGAGCGCTAATTGTGCTTCTCTCTTTTGTTTTAATTACAGTCATCCAATCAATTTTATCACGTCTTGCAAGATAAGGAGCATAATACACTTGAATTGCCTGTTGTGCAAATATAAATGGATCGTATCTTTTGTACCTTCGTCTTCTTTGAATTTCAACAATTCCATTGTGGATGTCCATGCCACGACCCAAGGTTGGATCAAACCATTCACAACTGAACATCACTAAACGTTTAGGTGATTTCCATACAAAGTCCAATTGGATGACTTCCTTAAGTATGCGATAGTAGTCATGCTCTGATTGTTCATAATCAGATCCCTTGATGCACACACCACTATTTATAGTGGATTTATGATCTCCCCATGCTTCTGTTTAGAACATGTATCCACTGACAAAATAAATTGGCCATGTTTGTACAATACTCTTGGGGCCCCATGCTATGGCTGTTAAAAATTCATCACTCACACCATTGTTCGGGTTTAGAACCTATTCAAAAGAAATCATTCAAATATGATATTAAGGTGTAAACTTGGAAATTTTAAGTAGATTTCTCAATGAAAACTTACATATTGTTGAAACCACTTAGGAAACTCATCATACATCTTTTGATTCACCTCAAGATCCGTAATTTGAGGTGTAGACGCCTTCAAATCCTCAACATATAGACTGCACCCATACATTCCATTAATTAATCACAGAAATAATTGAACTAATAGAAAATGTTGTTTTCAATAGAGTAAAACTTACACTCGGAAAGGTTCCACTTCATCACAATTATCAAGAACATAATTTGTTGCAGCTTTCATTTCATTGTCTTTTAAATAACGGGACTTACATTCTCCAGCTGCACGTCCTGGATAGTTAAAAATGGAGAATGCTTGTTGGATTGAATCACCGCCATCATCATTCCTTGGAACCGTTGTTCTTTTTGAGTTGACATGTGACTCAAAATATCATGAGCAAAAATTTGGAGTCTACTCAATGATGTAAGCCTCAGATATAGAACCTTCGACACGGGATTTGTTCTTGACTTTCTTCTTCAAATTGTGTAGGAACCTAAAAAGAATAATTGTTATTATTCATATCTACAAATTAACAAATAAGAAAAAGTTTCAGTCATCACCTCTCGAATGGGTACATCCACCGATATTGAACAAGACCACCAACTCTTGCTTCATATATGGTAAATGAATTGGTAAGTACCATCGAGTTAAAGAAACTTGGAGGGAAGATCTTTTCCATGTTGCACATTGTTAAAACAATGTTTTTTTCCAACAATTCTAATCGATCCACTCTCAATGTAGTTGAACAAATTTCTTTGAAAATTTGACTAAGCTCAGTGAGAGTATTCGAAACAACTTCTGGTAGAGATTTAAGAGCAATTGTAAGTAAACACTCCGTAAAACACATGACAATCATCACTCTTCAACCCATACAACTTAGCCTCCTTAAGGTCAACACATCGGGCTAAATTAGAAGCATAGCCATCCAGGAGTTTAAGTTTCTTAATCCATTCACATACAACACGTTTTTTTATCATTATTTAATGTATATTTTGCCTTGGCTTTCAAATTTTTACCATTTTGTTCCACTAGCTCCAATTCTCTACGCCGAAAATATTCTTTTATGTCCATCCTAGCTTTTGCATTGTCTTTTGTTTTGCCCATTGTGTCCATCATAGTGTGAAACACATGATCAAATACATTCTTCTCGATGTGCATGTCATCTAAATTGTGTCGAGTGAGATTCGTTTTCCAATAAGGTAATTCCCAAAATATATTTTGTTTTATCCAATTGTGTGTCACTCCATACCCATCTATATTGTCTTCACACCCATGCTCAGTAACTTTTGGAACATTATGCACTCTTTCCCAAACTTGGAACCCATTCAACCGCAGAGGTGCTGTTGATTCTTCACATCTATTCTTTATAAATGAATTTTTATTCCTCCTGTACTGGTGAGTTTCTGGCAGAAATTGTCGATGGCATTCAAAGAAAGTGGTTTTCTTAGCATTCTTTAGAGTAAATACTTTTGATTTCTCCATGCATATAGGGCAAGATAAGTTACCAGCAGTCATCCAACCAGACAACATTACATATGTTGGAAAATGATTAATAGTCCACATAAGTGCCTCCCGCATTTGAAAGTTTTGCTTCAATGAACTATCATAAGTCGAAACTCCCTCATTCCACAAGACTTTTAATTCGTCTATCAACAACAACAACAATCAAAGCCTTTTCCCATTAGGTAGGGTCGGCTATATGGATCAAGCGACGCCAACATGTTCTGTCTTTGCACATTTCTATGGTTAAGTTATTTATGGCTAGATCCCTCTTAATCGTTTCTCCTATTGTTTTCTTTGGTCTCCCCTTACCTCTAGTTATTAGGTTATCTTCCATTTGGTCAACTCTACGTACCGGAGCCTCTTTCGGCCGCCTTTGTACATGACCAAACCACCTAAGGCGTGTTTCGACTAATTTTTCGACAATAGGTGCTACCCCCACTTTCTCTCTAATATAATCATTCCTAATCCTATCCATTCTAGTGTGACCACTCATCCAACGGAACATTCTCATTTCTGCCACGTTGAATTTGTGCTCATGCTGGCTTTTTATCGCCCAGCATTCAGTATCATACAGTAAAGCTGGTCTTATCGCGGTGCAATAAAATTTCCCCTTAAGCTTAAGCGGTACTTTCTTATCACAAATAACACCTGATTATGCCTTCCTCCATTTTCATCCATCCTGCTTGGATCCTATGGTTTACATCTTCCTCTATTTCTCCATTATTTTGTATTATCGTTCCCAGATACTTAAAACTTGTGACTTCCCGCATGGGTGATCTCCAAGTTTCACCTCACTCCTAGAATCAACGTCCCACCACTAAATTTACATTTCATATACTCCGTTTTGCTTCGACTTATGCGAAATCCATATGTCTCCAAAGCTTGTCTCCATCTCTCTAATTTTTCATTTACTTGTTCTTTGGAATCTCCAACCAAGACTATATCGTCAGCAAAAAGCATACACCTTGGTACTGCCTCTTGTATATGTTCAGTGAGCACATCCAATACCAAATTGAAGAGGTAAGGGCTCAATACATCTATCTTGCTCTTTGGATTTTTGGGGCCAGGGATGATGAAAGATAAAAACATGAATTCTTGCTTCATGCACATCCAAGGTGGAATGTTATACGAAATGACAATGATAGGCTACAAGAATAATTTTGTCCAGATTGTCTATAGGGAATAAAGCCGTCGGCACATAGACCCAACCTAACATTCCGTGGATCTTGTGCGAAATCAGGGTAAGTTTGATCAAACACTTTCCACACCTCTCCATCTAATGGGTGGGATAACACACATTTTTCTCGACGGTTATCATGATGCTACCTCATTTCTTTAGTTGTGGATGATGCAGTAAATAGCCTTTGAAGTCTCGGAGTCAAAGGTAAGTACCACACGTGCTTCTTTGCCACCTTTCTACATCTACCTTGACTCTTCCTTCTTGTTGTATACCTCTTTGTCCCACAGATTTTGCATTGATTTTCATTCAAATCATTCTGTAATAAAGCATGCACCCATTAGGACAACAATCAATTTTTTCATAACCGAGCCCTAATTTTGACATCATTTTCTTTGCTCTATAGAAATCATCGGGCATTTGATCATCATCAGGTGTTATCTCTTTTGACCACTGCACAATCCTATTGTAGCATTCCTTCGAGAGGTTGTAGTGTGCTTATATGCTAAGCAATCTCATTGTTGCTGAAAGTTCGAAGTGACGAGTACATCCCTCCCATAAAGGAGCTTGTGCAGCGACATCATGTCATAAAAAGCTTGAGCATTTGCATTTGGAGACTTGATAATTTACTAGAGAATGAGTCACTTGAGGGACTTTTGGTAATGATTCTCCATGAGAGGTCCAATGAAAATAATTGGGCTTAAATCCATATTGGTACAAGTGCGTCTTCACAACATCATGACAATCAAATCTCCTATTTTTACACTTTCTACAAGGACACCTTATCTCTCCATTATGCAGGTAAGTTGACAATTGACAAGTCTGATCTAAAAACTTGTCAACCCCTTTCATAAAGGCATCAGTGAATCCAACTCAACCAGGAAACACTCTATCATACATCCATTGTCGATTTTCAGATAACTCCATGTTCTGTTCCTATAAACCTATCATATTTAATTACAAAACAATATATCAGTAGTTGGAAAAGAAAGAATAAGGTTAAAGAATAAACCTATTGTAACTACAGAATATTCTCCCTTGGGACACGTGACACTAGCCTTCTAGAACGTTAGCAGAAACATGCACTGGTGACACATGGCACCACCCATTCACCTTGTACGTGGCCAGTACCAACATCTCCCCTTTTAGGCTCTCGCACTAGAGACATGGGAGGCCCTCAACCGTCGTGGGTCAACCACACCCTCCTTCACACTTAGTATTAAAGCCCTCACCTGGGGGACTCAAGGAACAGGATACAACGAACACAGTAGGTCCGAACACACAAAGTAAGACTCAACACTCCAAATATTGTGCATCATCTTCTTGACCTTTCAGCCTGACTCTCCACCTCATACGATCAACCATCAGTACTCACACCTCCGTCCTAGGGATCTCCATCAGCAAAGCTCCCAGCAGCTCAGAGAGACCCTTGCTCTCTCCCTACCTAAGGAAACCTCCAACGAGTGGCTCGCTCGCACGGAGTACCTTACACACATCCTAGCCGCACACGTCCATCTATAGGTTACTATCCTGCCTAACGGCTTCTATGGACGTAAACACAGCGAAATACATGGACTTTGATCCCTCACAAGGGTACGTAGGCACGTAGGTCATCACCTAAGGACAAGTCCCCCAAGGTTAAGACCCCTTGCGGTCTTAATTTCTGACTTAGAATTGGCTTACACCTATCATATTTAATCTAGAGTCTATGCTAGATTTCATATGCCCATAATGTAAGACAGCATTCAAAATGACCCTAATCAAATTTGGAAGACACTAAGTATTGAAAGAAAGTAAAAAACTAAGACACTTGAAGAAAACTCATGCTAGAACTTAGAAGACATAGAATCGGTTAGAACTTAGTGCTTCTGTGATTGTGTTCATCCAAAATTATTTTATTGAGACAGCAGCTCGAACAATAAATTAAATTTCTCAACTAAATCACAGTCCAGCCAAGAACCGAATTGTGAAAACAAAGTTCTAATATCAAATTCAGCAAGATATATCTTAATTCATGGCATTAATATTCAGTCAACTCCAAACCAAGCTTTCCGCCAAAGAGAAAAATACAGTGATAAGTTAATATAGATTTGACAACATCATATATCTATAGTGAAATACCACATATACAGCATATCTATACACTATACTTATCAAACACAATTAATTAATATGACTCAATTCAGTATAGAGCATTACAATGTATATAGCTTAATAAACTTTCTAGTGTTCTTAAAAGGCATAAACAAAAGCTCCATCCAATCCCACAAATGAAAAGTAAATAAAAACTGGAGAGTGAAAAAAACAAAGTATATGTGAGAAAAATGATTATTGCAAAGCGCCTTACCTGCAGATTCTAATGGAAAACGGGAAAATGCTGAATGGGAAGATGCCCAACGAGCTAATGCACTGGTAGTATGTGAGTGATACCCAGTTCAGTATGGTGGTTTACAGCACCTCCAACTAATGACAAATTCAATTCAGTTTCTGGGAGTTTATCATTAAAATAGAAAAGAGAAGAAAATAGATTCCACTAAATAAAACCCATAATATAGAAGCAAAATAATAAACCAACACCTGAATCAGGAACACAAAAGAATAGAGCACAAGAATTGAAACGGTGCGTACAAGAACATAGAGAACTTGATGTAGTTTTTAGCCTTTGGTACTTGTTATGCTTACCAAACTTGTTTCTTTGTATTATTAAATAGTGAAAGTATTCTGGTATTTACAAGTATATCACAGCAATAGGAATAAGAAACAAACAAGAAGAGAAAGAGATCATGTTCATCATCCAAGACCAAACCAGAGGATTATCTCTAATATGAAAAAAGACATTCCAAAGTCAAAATAGAATTGAATTTTCGTAAAATCATATTTAATTTCCAATATTTTTTATTAAATAATAATCGGGGAAAAATAAGAGTAAGTCACTAAAACAGAAACAAGAGATTGGATTAACTCAATTAATCAAATCCTTTACTTTCAATTTGAAATCGCACTGTGAATAGAAGAGAATGAGGAAATGGAGGAGAAACACATACCGATATGAGTGGTTGCTACAGACTAAGGTGGACGAAGCAACCAAACCCACCCACCACCCACCACGAGGATGAAGCCCGATCGGAATGACTAAGAAAAAGGCATATAAAGAGATACCACATTCACCCTCCAAAGAAACATACGTAATAATCTAACCTCATTTTAATGCTCAAAATTATTCTTGATTCAATTCGAAGATGATTCTTACATCTCCTAATTTATCCTTTGCACTTAACTCAACTTATTTTATGAGTTCTAGAATTCATCATTTCAACATTATTCAATGCAAGGTCATTACACACCTTCCAATAACTAAGGAAAACAATGTATGTTCTTGACAATTTTGTCAAACCGGCAATGATAGCTTTATCCAAGATCCTATTAACTCCAATAAAGCTGACCAAGTACTAACTTATTCCAAAAATGCTTGATTGAATAATCATCAACCTAAAAGTTTAATCTAAATTTTTCATTACCTCAACCAATTATACTCCTTTAACTAACTTTAGTCACACACTACTTGTGCCTTTACTCTATATTGCCGAAACGCTTTATAATTGACTTATGATTGCAATTTAAAGTAGACACATAACGCTATCACTTTGTAAAGTTAATAAAATCACTAACCATTCTTATGTATCCTTTAAACCACGTGACCTACTAAAAAACTATTCCCAAAGTATGTCATTTCCCTTAATAAAACTCATGTCTAACTTCTTTTGCACTATGAATGATTAACAAGACTTGAAGTTTCGTAAATACACCAAATAGAAGCACCTTAATGAACATACTTTTGGACGATACTCACTACTTGGATTAACCAACCCATTAGGTTCAAATGATTAAACTACCCTTAAGAAGTCCTATTGCGAACATTAATATGCTAATTAGCTAGAAACCCTTATCTTCACTATCTCTTACTAACTGCCACTCCAATCCTTTTACAAGTGTACAAGAGAAATCCCCTTAAATAGAATATACACTAACTCCTAAAAAGAAACCAATAAGAATTCTCTATGTTACAGGAGATGTGAAGTAAGAAATCTCTAAATGAGAAACTTAGCTATACCCTTAGCATAGGGACCACAGAGAAGCAGAGGTCATACTTCCAAAAGATCCCTAAAATGTTTCCATACATGTGTTTTTGTTTTTGTGTAGAAGTTAATGTGTCAATTGTGTCCTTAAAGGGAATGGATAAATCCACTACTCGAAAATGATTCTAAAGCTACCATGCAATTACAAATTACAAGCAAAGAAAATTGTGTCACATAAGTTAAACCACAAATGTCCTACCTAATTTTAGTCATGTTTTATACTTTTATGCTAAACCTAACTAGAGTTAATAGCTACAAACACATCTCATAGTAATTTTCATATCGAGTGTCCGACTTGAATCGACCAAGATAACATTACCCTTTTGATGATCATTGTACTTTGTAGTACACAAAAAGTTATAGAAAAGGAGTAGAGATGTACTTTGTAATACAATTCCTGCTAATATTTCCATTTTAAAACATAAGATAATTCAAATTAGAGATTGGCAGTCTCAGCTAAAATTTGAATACCTCTCAATCATATAACTGCTCAATAACAAATACAACATCCCTATTAAAGGGCTTTGCTCTCAACCAACCCAAGACAAAGACTAGTACATAACAATTCAAAATAAGATTTACGGAATAACAAGGACCTTGCATGTTATCAAGGAGCACTCTAGATTAATCTAAGATTTAGCGTAATACCCACGAACAATGCAGGCTCACCAAAATACACGATAGCCTCGAACTACGCAAATGGGGAACGAATCCAGTGCTACGCTTATATTTGAAAAAAATTAAGTGAAGGGATGAGTTTTGCAACGCAGTGAGCAGATAATGCCTACCATAACAGGAAGGGAACAAACTTGCAGGCACGAGTTTTTCGCAAACAATTTTACGAACATAGTTTCTAAAAGCAATAGAATGAAACAACAACAACAATAATAATAATATATAACCTTTCCAAAACTAAATACATAGTAGTTTCAAATTTTATCAATGTCATATAAAAACTAATTAGGGAAACCAAGAGCATAGAACCAATCAGAACAGACATAAGCAACAAGGCTCACGAATACAGAAAAGCCTATGGCTTTAAATAGTCAGATGAGCATTAAGCTCAATATATTCAGACAGATCCAATCCACGTGCGTTGGCCGGCACACGAAGCTAGCAACACCCCTGCTAGCTGGGGTTCCAAGGTGCACCAAAGGCTAACGATATTGCATTAGCTGCAGGGTTCTATATCATATGACTTCCCAAAAATCACTTAGATAAGTAGAAATATAAATTTACTGAAATATTTCTAACTTTTAAAATCAAAGAGTTGAAAATACTTAGCAATCAGTAATCACAAATAACTAACTGAAACAAAAGTGCATATAATAAATCATACTTTCAGTGCAGAACCCTTATTTCCAACAGTCAACCTTTCAGAGAAGTCTACATCAATTGAATCATTTCAAATTCAATCTAAGGTGAGGACAAGTTTATTTAATTCAAAAATATACCATAATTTAGAAAAGAATGTGTATAGAATAATAATTATACAAATACTTCTAAAAAAATTTAACTTATAACGAGTCTGTCACCTTGTGCTTAATTTCACAAAAAGAGCATAAAACAATGATTAAAAGATCAAGTATACTGAATTCATTAATTAAAGATCAAATGAGAAGAATAAAACTTTAGAAATTCGGTTTGTTCCCCATTCTAAACTAAAGGCTAAAACCAAATAAAATAAAGGTAGGAAAGAAAAGTGTATAGTAGGCATCATCCACTCACAAATAACCCAAGCAAAAAATACTATGCTCCAAGAGTTCTCCAATCCATCTTCTATAATAGGAGTATCGTCGGAGTTGCCTAATTATAAAAATTACAAAACGTTATTTTCACATTCAATAAATCACCAATACTCCTTGTAACTACGGAATATTCTGCCTAAGAACACATGGCATTAGGCATCCAGAAGCATCACCGTAACTTGCCCCAGTGACACGTGGCACCACTCATCTATCTCCTACGTGGCCGGTACCCACGTCTCCCCTCCTGGGCTCCCGTCCAAGAGACGTGGAAAGCTTCCAGGCATCGTGGGATGACCCACGTCCAGCAAGAACGTGGGATGACCACGTTCTCCCCTACACTTGGTATAAATCGCCCTGACCTGGGGGACTCAAGAAGATGAAAACAAGAGGCAAGTTGCATGCATTCTGAAGACACCTAAGCTAGACCTTGCTTAACCCACACGATACATCCTCTCATCAACTCCAGAGCTTAGCCCACGACACCACCATGCTTCGACCATTAACCGGTGTATCTCCGCCTCGAAGATTTCCCCAAACAGAGCTCCCGAAAGCTCTAAGAGACCCTTGCTCTCTCACAATCTAAGGCCTACGAGTGGCTCGCCCGCCCGGAGTACCTTACACACGTCTTAGTCACACACGGCCCTATACAGGTAACTGCCTTGCCTAACGGCTCTTATAGACATCACCATGACGAACTACGTGGACTTTGATCCCTTCACAAGGGTATGTAGGCACCTAGGTTCTCACCTAAGGACAAGTCCCCCAAGGTTATGACCCCTTGCGATCCTTATTTGCAAATTAGAATTGTCTGAACCAAAAATGACAATTGGAGTGGCGCCCACCGCGGTCTTCGTCAAACCACAATGCCTTGCGCACTCTGCTACTAAACGGCATTTCTTTTTTTGGGGGGAGTAGGAGTATTCACCTAACACTCAGAAACCTGCATTTATTTTCTATACAGGACAGTACTCGCATGGCCAGCACCAACAGATCGTTCAAGTCATTGCATGACCAACAAATTGGCATCAATGGCGACCAATGCAAGTGACAAAAAACACAGCTTGTGGCCTTCGGTGGTACTAGCAATGCGACAGAGATGAACGAGCCATTGACCGTCACGGCCAACATTTCGGGATATGATGTCAAACGAGTATTGATAGACCCCGGATCGGCTGTGGACATACTTTTCATGAAAACCTTGGAAAAAATGCACAACTGCAAGGATTAGCTGACGCCAGATGAAAGAACTCTTGTCGACTTCTCAAGACAAGCCGTTGAGACGCGAGGAACCTTCACAGCGTGACTTGCTCTGGGCATGCCAACAAAGGTTGCCCGCACGAAGGTTAGGTTCACTGTGTCGACAGCCTCGTCAATATACAACGCTATGTTGGGTCGACCGACCATTAGCCAACTCAGAGTTGTCATATCCACAGCTCATCTGATGATAAAATTCCCCACCATAAAGGGAATAGGGGAGGTATAGTCAGACCAAGAACAAGCCCATGCGTGCTATTCGACAGACCGCCCCAAGGGAGACGAGGCTGAGAATCATATCGGGAGCACTCCCAAAATAGTATACCTACGCGATGAAATCCCCAAGGCCCAACCGCAGCTTACGGAGACCTTGTAAGTATTTGTGTAGACCAAGCAAATAACAGGGAAATCCGAATAGGAGATTCCAGGATTTACTTACCAAGTACCGGGACGTATTCGCCTGGAGCGCCGTGGACATGCCAGGAATAGATCCCACACTCATATGTCATTCCCTCAACACCAAAGATGGTCTCGGCGTCATCCAGAAAAGCATCACTTTGGCGAAGAAAGGCAGAGGGCAATCAACGAAGAAGTTCAAAAGCTTCTAGACGATGGATTCAAACGCGAATCACAATACCCAGACTGCCTCTCGAACGTGGTCATGGTAAAAAAGGCGAACGGGAAATGGCGAATATGCGTGGACTCCACGAATTTGAACAAAGCCTATCGAAAAGACGCCTATCCGCTCCCCAACAAAGATAAGCTAGTGGACGGAACAGCCAGGCATCGGATGCTGAGTTTCCTAGATGCCTTCTTGCGGTACAACCAGATCCAGATGAACCCAAAAGACCAAGAAAAAACTTCCTTCATCACGGACAGGGGCGTCTACTGCTATAAAGTCATGCCCTTCGGACTGAAAAACGCGGGTGCCACCTACCATAGGATGATGGACATAATCTTCAGGGATCAGATTGGTCGCAACCTCGAAGTCTACGTCAACGATATGGTGGTCAAATCCATGGAATTTGAACAACACCTGGCGCACTTGGAAGAAATCTTCCTAGTCTTGCAGACGCAAAAAATGAAGCTATACGCGACCAAATTCGCCTTCGGCGTATCAGTGGGAAAATTCTTAGGATTCATGATCACAAAAAGGGGAATCGAGGCTAATCCAGAAAAAAGCACAGCCGTCCTCAACATAGAGCTGCCTCGATCAATAAAAGAGGTATAGAGGCTAAACGGGACATTAGCAGCCCTCAATAGATTCCTATCAAGTATGGTCGACCGATGCCTTCCCTTCTACAAAATCCTGAAGACAACACCAGCGTTCCAATGGATCGAACAGTGTGAAAAGTCTTTCCAGGACCTCAAAGTTTACTTAGCTAAACCTCCGATGCTAGCAAAAGTAGTTAAAGGGGAGATCCTCGTACTGTATCTAGCCACCAATGATCATGTTGTACGCTCGGCGCTGATAAGAGAAGAAGGGGCCAAACAATTCCCAATTTACTACACAAGCCATGCTTTGCAGGGAGCCCAACTCAGGTACCAATGAGTGGAGAAGCTCGTACTCTCTCTCGTCCACTCGGCCAGGAGGCTTCGGTCTTACTTCCAACAGCACACGTTCATGGTTCGAACTGACCAGCCCTTACGGCAGATACTGCAAAAGCCTGACTTAGCAGGGCGAATGACAAATTGGGCCGTCGAACTTTTCGAATTCGACATCAAATACGAGCCCCGACGGGCGATCAAAGCCCAAGCGTTGGCAGACTTCGTTGTCGAAATGACTATGTCAGAATGCCATCAGAGGGACACCCCAACTTCAAACCACAACGAGACTATCGAGCCACAGCCAGAAAGATCCCCATGGCTAGTCTACATAGATAGCTCCTTGACTACAAAATCTGTGGGCGCCGGCATCATAGCATAGAGCTCCGACGGAATCAAGGTGGAACAAGCCCTGCGCTTCATGTTTCCCGCCTCCAACAACCAAGCTGAATATAAAGCACTCATTGCCGGACTAGCGCTAGCTCACGACCTAGGCACCTCAGAGGTCAAGTTATTCAGCGACTCACAATTGGTGGTCGGACAACTCAATGGAGACTTTGAGGTGAAAGACGCTACTATCATCAAATACGTAGAGCATGCCAAATAAGAAATCAGTAGGTTCGAATCCGTCTTGATCACACGGATACCCTGAAACTAGAACACCCAAGCTGACGCCCTCTCCAAACTGGGCACAACACTGAGCCAATCAGGACTTAAAACTGTCCTACGAACAACGCTTCGCACCCCTAGCATAAATCCAGATGTACTGCCAATAGCAGTCGACGATTCCTAGATGACTCCGATAAAAGCGTACCTAACGGAAGGCGCCTTGCCTACGGATAAGGAGCTAGCCCGAAAAATAGGAAGGCAAGCAGCTCAATACTTTGTCTGGGGAGACGACTTATACAAAAAGATTTTCATCCCCGCACATTCGATGCATCTCGACGAAGAAGCAAGCTATGTGCTACAAGAAATCCACGAGGGCGTATGCGGTACCCACTAGTCCGCAGGAGCACTCAGCAAGCGAGCCTTGCGCTCCAGATTTTATTAGCCCACAATGAGGGCAGACTCAGAGGCTTTGGTCACCAACTGTGACCAATGTCAGCGGCACGCCCCATTCATACACCAACCACACGACGAATTAAAGTCCATCAAATCTCCATGGCCATTCAATACTTGGGTTATGGACATACTCAACCCTCTCCCTCAGGGTACACTCCAAAGGAAGTTCCTCATAGTGGCAGTCGACTATTTTATGAAATGGATCAAGGCTGAACCCCTAGCCACTATCGGCTCCCAAAACGTCCAAAACTTCCTCTGGCGGAACATCATAACCCGATTCGGCCCGCCACACACATTGATCATCGACAACGGACGTCAGTTCGTCAGCGAAAAATTCAAGGATTTTTGCAAAGAATGGTACATCGACCACATAACCACCTCGATCGAATATCCGGTGACTAGCGGGCAAACTGCGTAATCCTCGAGGGATTGCAGAAACACTTGGCAGATGCAAAAGAAACTTAGGTGGACGAGCAACCCTCGGTCCTACTGAACGACAATACACTCGGCAACAGGAGAGATTCCTTTCGCTCTGACATATGGGCAGGAAGTGATAGTTCCCGCTGAATTTGGGGTCCCCTCGGATCGAGTGCAAAATTACTCTGATTCAAACCCAGAAAATTTACTAGTCAACCTAGATACGGCCGAAGAACACAGGGAAGCTGCGGCACTCAAGAACGTCGCTTACAAGCAACTACTTGCACGAAAATACAATCGGGGCATCCGACCTTGAAAGTTCGAAAAAGGTGACTTGGTCATGCGAACAGCGATAAATATTAGGCGCGATCGCCTGTATGGCAAGCTCGCACCTAACTGAGAAGGCCCATACAGGGTCATTGGAATCGCTTCTCATAACGCATACAAGTTAGCACACCTGACGGGCGAGCACGTCCCAAATACCTGGAACACTAGCAGTCTCAAGAAATATTTCACTATGTCTTAATCCAAAGACAAGTTCACCAATATTTCACTATGTCTTAGTCTAAACACAAGTTCACAAGTACTACACTATGTCTTAGTCCAAAGACAAGTTCACTATGTACTCTCTCGCGTCTTAGTCGCCCCAGAAGTACAAAAATGACGACGTGGATACGCCACGAAGTCCAAATAAGGGGGCATCCTTGCTTAATAGATGCGGCTCCTCACCCGATCGCGGGGGTCCCTCCGAGGACTTGGAGCCATGTCGTAGTCCTCTATCCTTAGTGGAGGATCACCTCGAATGCGGGCGCGAAACTCTCCCCCAATGTTCTCCAAGGAAGGGTGCATTCTCTCCCTGATCTCCAACGGAATAGAAATGCTCATCAAATCCTCTAACTACGCCATGCCATTCTGCATCCTGTAGTAATCAAGGTGCAGGTAATCCAGGCGACGAACCCTCGAAGAGTCGGCCTTACTTTTTGCCAGCTCGTCCTCCAACTCCCTCACCCGGGCGCTCAGTTGGGCATTCTCACCCACCAGGGCCTCAACCACTTCCTGCATAAAATTTTAGAAAGTAAGTCACCTTACCAAAAAAATATACCAAAGCCTAAGAAAAGAGGCATACCCCCTCCATCTCTCGCTGATAAGAAAAGCCCGCCAGACGGCTTAGCAACAGCATCGTCCCTTTGCTCATACGCTCTCAAGCATAGTCACCCCCATAATCCAGCGGATAATGCTGACGAGCCAATATGGTCTCAAAGGGAATCAACTTCCCTCTAAAGGAGACACTCTCGCACAGGAATCGAACAGGCATCTCCTCGGGGGGTATGGGAGTATAGGGAACCCTTCTACGGCGACAATGATTTAAGCTAGTTTCACCCACTTGATTCGCGACGTCCGCATTGACACCCTCGGTGCCTTCATCCGCATCAGCACCCTAGTTCACATCCGAAGGCGGAACGACAGGATTCCCAAGCACCGACCGCCCGCGCTTCCGACTCTGAGAACTCGGCAAGGGATTCAGCCTCCCTTGAATGCCACCTAGGGTCAATCCTGAAAAATAGGAAAACCCTCAATACTTAGTGAGGCCCAAAAAAGCGCAAAAGACGCGACTCACTATCAAAATGCAGGCTTACCCAAAGCAGCGCCTGTGACCACAGACCGCCTTAAAAATTAGAAAGTTGTCTCCTTATACTCCTGTCGGTCGTACCGAAGCCGGAGAGTAGGATTAGACCACTTAAGGGGGAAGCGTGGGCGCCAGTCCCCAGGCCGCACCCAAGGCGAGCAAACACCCTTCTTGGGTACCACTTTGAAGAAGTGCGACCAACAAGCATGATTATTGCCCGGCAGGTCTGAGATGGTAAACTCCTTGGCACGAGATTGAAAACACACCCATCCATGTGCCTCGTGGACGATGTAGAGAGAAAGAAATATATTGGGCAAAGCCTCCAGTTTGTTCGCCTGGAAAATCCTATAAAAAACGAGTATAGACCGCGTGTTTTAAGTCAACCGCACGGGGCAAACATTCAGCAAATTAAGCATGGCTTCCACGAAGCCGGAGAAAGCAGGAATAAAGGCGGCATTGTAGGGGACGCAGATGGGGAGAACAAAACTGACGCCGTCACTCCAAAGAATAGTCTCTCCCTCCCCCATCGACCTTATTTCATAATCCTCGGGGAAAGAAGGAGCAAACCGTTCCCTCCATATTTTCTTGATGCCAAGATCCGGCACCACTCGCGATTCTACCCCGGCGTCCATCGCCGGAATATTGGTCGTAGACCCAGGCTCAGGTTCAGTGGAGTACCATCTCCCAGAAACCGCCAGAGGAGGCAACACCGGGTCTTCACCCTCCTTAGATGAAACCTCCCGAAGGTCCACTGAATCTCGCAGCAAAACGAGACTCTCCACTTTCTCCCTTAATCCTTCCATGGCAACCAGGAGCAAAGACTGCTCAAATTCTAGGTCCACGGAGGAGCACACAGAGGCGGTAACGCTTGAAGAAGCCATTGCGAGAAATTAAAATCAGAGAAGAATGCTCGAGTGAGGATTAAAAGGAAGAAAACTGCAAAGTAAAGGGAATGACGCTCTCTGGTCTCAGTAAAAAGGGGCCCAAGAGACACCTCGGAGCCCAACCAAAAGGCGCGAAAACGGAAAGACTCTAAAACTGAAGGGAATGACCAAAAGGCCCCTGACCTTTGAGTTTCCCCCGCACATCCCCAAAGGGTACTTCCAGAAATTCCCCTCTACGCAATAACTCCTCCTCCTCGGAAAGACGCGTACTTTCTGCAGAGACGACTTAAAAACTTGCTGGGGAAGTCAAGCGGTTAGCCACCCGGATCAAGATACGTGGCATCTTTGACGTCTCTACCCTCTTAGAGTAAATCTAGAAATACACAAAGCCTCACAAGTCGAACGACCAACCAAGAGGGCCATACCCACTTGCAGACGGGCTCGCTTTGACAAAAGGTAACAAGTGAATTTTCCTAAGTAGCTTGCTGGAAAGAAACTTAAGTCCACGGGCGCCCGACACCCATAGACTCGGGGAACTTAAGTAACTACGGAATATTCCGCCTAAGGACACGTGGCATTAGGCTTCCCGAAGCATCACGGTAGCTTGCCCCAGTGACACGTGGCACCACTCATCTATCTCCTACATGGTTGGTACCCACGTGTCCCCTCCTGGGCTCCCGTCCAAGAGACGTGGAAAGCCTCCAGGCATCGTGGGAAGACCCACGTCCAGCAAGAACGTGGGTCGACCACATTCTCCCCCACACTTGGTATAAAAGGCCCTCACTCGGGGGACTCAAGAAGATGAGAACAAGAGGCAAGTTGCACGCATTTTGAAGACACCTAAGCTAGACCTTGCTTAACCCACACGATACATTCTCTCATCAACTCCAGAGCTTAGCTCATGGCACCACAAAGCTCCGACCATCAACCGGCGTATCTCCGCCCCGGAGATTCCCCCAAACAGAGCTCCCAACAGCTCTAAGAGACCCTTTCTCTCTCATAATCTAAGGCAAGCTCCTACGAGTGGCTCGCCCGTCCGGAGTACCTTACACACGTCTTAGCCGCACACGGCCTTATACAGGTAGCTGCCTTGCCTAACGGCTCCTATAGACGTCACCATGATGAACTAAATGGACTTTGATCCCTTCACAAGGGTACGTGGGCATCTAGGTTCTCACCTAAGGACAAAGTCCCCCAAGGTTACGACCCCTTGTGGTCCTTATTTGCAAATTAGAATTGTCTGAACCAAAAACGACAGTTGCACTCCTTATTCCTAAGTACTGGATAGTCCCAAAGTCCCTAAATGTTGGATGGTTCCAAAGTCATAGGTTTTACATTGTGGTTATATGTTTAATAATATTTTCTTTTTTTTTTGTCTCTAAAACTTTCTCAATTTTAAAACTAGCCTATTAATACTTAAATTTTACCAAATTCCTAGGGATGTCATTTGTATAAGACTATAAGAGTTAACATGGAAAGCTGAAAGTCACGAATTTCAAGCTATTTTCCCAGACTTTTTTTATGACCTTTCAATTCAGTCCTTATACTTCCTTAATTTCAAAATCAGCAACAAAAGACCCCTAAAATTCCTCAAATTTACAGAATAACGTCCCTGAAACTAATTATTTAAGAAAGAACCGAAATTTACAATCGTTACCCATATTTTTGAAACTTTTCAGCTTGGTCCCTATTTCTTAAAATCATGAATTTATCCCTTTCTCTTTAAAGCTTCACCTCTATCCCATCATTTCTAGTATTTGTAGCAACATATCATAAACTTAGAGATTACAACAACATTGAACACCTAAAAAAAGAAAATTACAAAACAACCCCATTTTTCATTAAATTGGTTCAATATGGTTTCCTAAGTTCCAAAGTTTTGATCTGGTTATCTAATCACCTCAAAAGATTTGTAGATTCCAAAATACAAAAAAAAAATGAAATCACTCCCTAATTTTAGTAACCATAAAAGAAATTGAAGAGAAGAAAAAAAATGTAAATAGATCAATTAATAATCCTACCTTTATTTACTTCCCTTTTCCTCTATTCTAAACATTCTAAGTGTAACTCCTTCCATTTCTTCTTCATTCTCCCTCCCTTTTTAGTTTTTTTTTGTAGCCTTTTCATCTTCTCCGTCGCCTCTTGTTCTCTCTAAGTAAGTGTGAGCTTTTTGTCTAGAAGCATCGTTTAACATACACTCTCTCTCCATGGTGATAATGCATAGGGAAGAATATGGGTGACAATGGAGGGTACCCGCTCATTTTTTCACTATCTGAATCCGAATCCACCAATTACAACCAATACCCGAACCCTAACCGAATCCGAAAAAAAATTAAAATTTCAATATCTGTATCTGAAACTACCTGATACCTGATATCCGAAATACCCGAAAAAAATAACGGATATAAGATACTGGATACGCTATAGTCAAGTAAATTACCCAATATCCATCCACTAAATAAATTGCTATAAAAAGTTAAATTTTTTTAAAATTGTAGATAAATTTTATAAATTAAAATTAATAATAATAATTTAAAATTTGAAAGCACAAAATTTTATTTAATAGAATATATTTTATTTAATATTTAATATTATATTTTATAATATGTATATTATTTTGAGTATTGGATATCGGGTACCCTATCCGTTCATTTATTTCGGACGGGTATAGGGTATCCGAAGGTAACATCCGCACCCGCCCAATACCCAATGGATAGTTATATTCTACTATCCATACCCTATCCGATATCCGATACCCATTGGATATCATATAGTTTTTTCGGACAGATAGCATCGAGTAACCATAATCTAACTACCCATTGCCACCCCTACAGAAGAAAAAGTTACTTTTAATTATTTTAATATATTTTGTTTGTGGTGGGAGGCTTCACACGTGAATGATGAGAGAAGGGGATGGGTTCATTTGTTTAATATATGTTTATTTGTATTGGGTGTAAGAGAAGTTGTATTAATGAGTGGAAGACTTTTTTATAATTATTTCTTAAATTAATTTGTTTTATATTGTGTAGTAATGGAAGATGTAACTCCATAATATTCCCTCTTATGGACACGTGGCACTAGTCTTCTAGAACCATAATTTGACCTCGGATTAGTGACACGTGGCACCACTCGATGGCTTTGTACGTGCCCCTTACCCACGTTTCTCCTAGACTCTCTCGTAAAAGTGATGTGGAGAAAGATTAGAAACGTGGGTTAAGCACGATCCATAGGAACGTGGGGTGACCACGTTCCTCCCTACAACAAGTATAAATACCCCTCATTTGGGGGACTCAACTAAGTCTAATCGACATAACTCAGAGCTCACTTATCCTCTCATTCAGATTACTATTCAGAAATCTCAGTTCTCTCACCTATCACTTTCAACATACCTCTCATTCAGATTACTATTCAGAGCTCACTTAGCCTAACGACTCCTATGGACGTTTCCTCTTCGAACTACGTGGACTTTGATCCCTTAACAAGGGTATGTAGGCACCTAAGTCATCACCTATGGGCAAGTCCCCCAAGGTTATGACCCCTTGTGGTCTTTATTTTCAATTACAAATTGTCTAAACCAAAAATGACAGTTACATTGGCGCCCACCGTGGTCCTTCTTAGCCTACAATGCCTTGCGCTTTCTGCTGCGAAACGGAAATTATTTTTGTCTAATTCTCACAACAGGTAGCTTTCACGAATTGCTGACTCGAGCGCACCCACTGCAACGAGTGACGCAAGTGTTCTGAGACGTAGCACGCGAAACAGACAGGGAACAACTGATGCCAACACTACCACAGTGGGGGCAGGAACTTCGATCCCAAGTCAGCCACAAAACGCCACTGCGTCCCAAATGACTAACGCTGAAAACGTTTCCCAAACACTACCGACCTGGGAAGAAATATGCTTTCAACATCCTTACGGCATGCCGCACATCCCGTGCCCACCTGGTAGCAGCTAAGGACCAATAAATCCAACAAGAACAACCGCTCATGAAAACGATATAGTACGACTAGAAGCTGAGATAGCATGGATGTGACAACGCGAAAGAGAAAGTACGGAGGACCCCCTCAATCAGAACAAGTTCAAGCAAACACAAGTGTCCAGATGCCAACAACGTTGAACAGCGCACCCACTTTCGCTGGTCCATCAAACGTATTACCACAAGGAACAGTTAATCCGGCACCGACGCTCCCCATACAATTTGGGATTCTACCAATGGAGTTTGCCCGACTATCACTCACCACGCTACCTCCACTGCCACTCTGCCAGTTGTCCAGCCAAGACCAATAGTGGTCACTGAACAACCAATTCATCCACCTGCTGACTATCCGCAACCCCCTGTCCCAAACTATCCGCTAGGATCTTACCTGCATATGCCATGGGCAGGCGCTTTCAATCCATATGCCCCCTATGGGGCATCCGCGATCTATTCAGGTTCATATCACTAGCCTGGATTCGATTTCCACGGGAGAGGGTGACACCCCTTTACCCAACAAATTATGAATGAACACGTCCCCATGGGATTTAAGATGCGTTTCAACATAGAACCCTATGGAGGAGAGACCGACCCATGGGACCACCTCAACACCTTCAAGTAAGAAATGTCAATACTCGGCATGACTGACGGGCAACAATGTCGAGTCTTCTTATCTACTCTGAAAGAAGCAGCTCTAAGATGGTTCTCACTACTGCATATGAACTCGATTCATAGTTTTGAGAAGCTAGCTCAAAAATTCCTCAGGGACAAGGGCTCACTAGAAGTGGAAGAGTATACGCAAAGAACCCACCAGAGGCAACAAAGGAAACCCCTGTAATTGTGAAAGAAAAGGGTGTTCCTAAGACCTCACGAAGGAAGGATGGTCCTGAGGAGGAGACGAAAAAGAATTCCTGAGCTTAGTCAAGAAAAGTGACTATGACATTGTCGAACAACTAAAGAAGACACCATCCAGAATTTCAATGCTCTCCCTCATGCTTAACTCAAAAATACACTACCAAGCTCTTTCGAAAGCATTGTCTGACACGCATGTTCCTAAGGAGATTACACCAGAAAACATGGTGAGTTTGGATGACACTATCAAGCATGCGTCAATCCTTTCTTTCTCAGATGAAGAGGTATGTCCAGGGACAAAAGCCTTGCACATTACTGTCAAGTGTTATGGCTTTACAATATCAAAAGTCCTCATGGATGGGGGATCGGCTCTCAATGTACTACCTATTGCCACCTTCCAACAATTGTCAGTCGAGTCAATACGCATCGACGCAAGTAACATTATATTTCGGCCTTTTGATGGAACCAGAAGAGAAGCCATGGGAGGAGTTACTCTCCCTATAGAAATTGGGCCGTTTACTTTCAACATCCATTTCCAACTCATGGAGGTAAACGAGATCTACACAATGTTGCTGGACAGACCATGGATTCATGAGGCTAAGGCAATCCCTTCCACTATCCATCAGAAAATTAAGTTTCTTAGAGAAGGAAGGATTGTTACTAACAAAGGAGAGGAAAGTATGTTGATTAGCCACCGTCTCCTATGCCATTAATTGATAGTGATGAAAAAGCTCTAGAATCCTCATTTCAAGGGCTAGAGCTGGAGGAAGGGTCCAAGGAGACCTTCCAAATCAACAGCGTGGCTGTGAAAATCATGACTAAGCAATGGTACCAACAGGGACGGGGTTTGGGCCCTACGTTGGCTGGAATGCCCAGATGCATTGAGCCTAAGGAGTGAGAAGCCCAATTCGGGATAGGCTATACTGGGACAAGACGCAACAGGAGCAGCCACAAGAGACACTTGCACCTAACCTAGCTGTTTGTGCCGGCCAAAGCAGCAAAAGAAGACAACCAAATGTTTGCAATCAATGAGGAAGAAACTGATGGCAGGGACCTTCTCATATGGCATTCAGAAGAAGGAACTACCTTGGGCAACTGGGAGGCTGACTGGATCTTGTCAATTTGTAGTTCCAAGTAAAGTGTGAATTGTGATTGATCTGAAACTGAGCTCTAGGTTTAGATCAAAGAATAATGCATTTATGAGCTTATCTGTTGTTATCTTTCAACTCTTCAATAAAAGTGGCTTGCATTTTTACCAAATTTTGTGTTCATATGTGCTTTCTTCTATACCCCTTTTCTTTTCTTACTCTTAAATTATATTTTTTTTACGTTGCCCTCAGGGAATTAGAATTCTCAGAGATCCCTCCCCAATTTTTTATGAATCCCTGGATAATGAACATATGCAATATGAGATGCCTCTGATGATGAGGATGTTCCTCCTGCATTTAGTAAAATGGTTGAATCAGATGAAAGGGGAATGGTTCCTTATCATGAGACAGTCGAACTTATAAATCTGGGGACTAAAGAAGACAAGAGGGAGGTAAAAATTGTCGACAATCCCGAGAGAGAAGATCTAATTCTACTATTGAAGGAGTATATGGACGTGTTTGCCTGGTCATACCAAGATATGCCTGGGCTAGATCCTCAAATCGCGTCCCATAAGATACCTATCTTCTCCCATATGGAACCAAAGAAGCAGAAATTGAGACGCATGAAACCTGAGATCTCCCTCAAGATTAAGGAGGAGGTTCAAAAGCAGTGGGACTTCATTTTTCTGGAGATATCCGTCTACCCAGAATGGATGGCAAATATAGTCCTTGTCTCGAAGAAGGATGGGAAAGTTCGTATGTGCGTAGATTACAGGGACCTCAACAAGGCTTCTCCTAAAGATGACTTTCAACTTCTATGCATATATGTCCTGGTAGATAATACCACTGGCAGCTTTCGTTACTCATTCATGGATGGGTACTTTGGTTACAACCAAATACCTATGCATCCTAAAGATAAAGCTAAGACCACTTTTATTATGCAATGGGGGACCTATTGTTACAAGGTCATGCCCTTTGGGTTAAAGAATGATAGGGCCACTTACCAATGAGCTATGGTAGTTTTATTCCGTGACATGATCCACAAGGAAGTAGAAGTCTATGTGGACGACATGGTAGCCAAATCGGCCAAAAATGAGAGTCACGTCAAAGTCCTAGGGAAGTTATTTGATAGGCTGCGGAAGTTCAAACTGCATCTCAATCCGAGCAAATGTATTTTTGGGGCTCAGTCTGGAAAGCTCCTTGGCTTCATTGTAAGTCAGAAATGGATTGAGGTAGACGCAGACAAGATCAGGGCTATCAAAGATATGCCACCACCCACCTTTGAGCAACAAGTACGAAGTTTCCTGGGCAAAGTGAATTATATCGCTAGTTTCATACGCAACTTTACAACAACTTTTACTCCTCCATTCAAGCTTCTCAAGAAGAATCAATCCGCAGAGTGGAATGAGGAGTGTCAGCAAGCGTTTGATATGGTGAAAAAATAGCTCATTAACCCAGGAATATTGGTGCCGCCTACACCAGTAAGACCCCTATTGTTGTACTTGAAAGTACTGGATGAGTCGATGGGAGCTACCCTTGGCAGCGCAGTCTTGTGACAAGGAAAGAACAAGCAGTATATTATTTGAGCAAAACGTTTGACCCTAATGAATCTCGTTACTCCTTGATCGAGAAGACTTGCTGCGCGTTGATATGGACAGTACGCTGCTTAAGACACCACATACTTTATTATGAGACTCTCCTCATATCACGCATGGATCCCATAATGTATATCTTTGAAAGCCCTCATGTATCGGGACGAGTTTCCAAATGGCAAGTGGTATTGGCAGAATATGACGTCAAACACGTCACACAGAAGTCAGGTAAAGGAAGTGCCATAGCAGACTACTTAGCCATCAATCCATTGAATGAAGAGCATGCCTTGGATTACTAGTTCCAAGATGAAGGACTGAATGTCATAGAAGAGGAGCCCCTTATGAGGGGTTGGGAAATGTTCTTCGATGGAGCAATAAATGTCTTTGGAAATGGGATCGGAGCAGTCATCATTTCCCCAAATGGAAAGCAGTTTCCCATCGCAGTCAAACTTGATTTTGAATGCACCAACAACATGGCGGAGTATGAAGCTTATATTTGTGGATAACAAGCTGCCGTAAAGCTGGGAATCAAGGAGTTAGAAGTCTATGGGGACTCCGCACTAATAATTTACCAGACGAAAGGGGAATGGCAAACTAAGGATTCCAAATTGATTCCTTATCAAAAGTTCCTCACTTAGTTAAGTGGCCAGTTTGTGTCCATCGACTTTCATCATCTACCTCGATGTAAAAACTTGTTTGCCGATGCACTTGCCACCTTGGCAGTAATGCTTGACATTAATTGCGGAGTCTATCTCCAACCTATCAGAGTGGAACTTCGAAGCACTAAGATCCATTCCTTGGTAGTAGAACAAGAACCTGATGGTCTACCCTGGTTCGACGATATCAAGACTTATATGGAGAAACAAGAATACCTAAAGGGGGCCAGTGAGAATGAAAAGCGAACTCTCCGGCGATTAGCTATGAGCTTCTTCCTCAATGGATATGCGCTATACAAGAAAAGGCTTGATGGAGTGCTACTTCGTTGTGTGGAGGCAGTTGAAGCTAACCAGATCTTGGCGGAGGAACATGAAGGAATATGTGGGACCCACTCCAATGGGCACACTTTGGCACGTCAGATTCAAAGATTAGGGTACTTTTGGATGACCCTCGAACATGACTATATTGAGTATGTTTGCAAATGTCACAAATGCCATATTTATGCAGACTGGGTCAATGCCCCTCCTGCTTCACTCCATAATATGACAGCCCCTTGGCCTTATTCCATGTGGGGAATTGACATCATTGGTCTCATAAACCCTAAGGCTTTTAATGGTCATTGCTTCATTCTGGTAGCTATTGACTATTTTACCAAATGGATAGAAGCAAGCTCACATTCAAGCATAACGCAGAAGACATTTGTGAGGTTTTTGAAAACTAGCATTATATGCAGATGTGAGGTTCCAGAAAGAACTATTACCGATAATGGGTCCAATTTGAATGGATCCGAAGTTCAAAAGGTCTGTGAAGAATTTAGGATAGCCCATCATAATTCAGTGCCATATTGCCCTCAAATGAATGGTGTCATTGAAGAAGCTAACAAGAACATTAAGAAGATAATTAAAAAGATGTCAATCACATACAAAGATTAGCATGAAATGCTGCCATTCGCCTTACATGGGTATCGTACTACCACTCGCACATCGACGGGCACAACTTCTTTTTCATTGGTGTACAGGACGAAGGCCGTTTTGCCTATAGAAATAAAATTTCCTTCTCTCAGAGTTATAGCAGAAGCTAGCATCGATGAAGATCAATGGGTACAAGCCCGCTATGACTAGATCAATTTAATTGATGAGAAGCGCTTAAGGGCGATGTGCCATGGACAACTATACCAAGCAAGAATGGTCCAGGCTTTTAACAAAAAGGTTCGGCCACGATCATTTAAAGAAGGAGATTTGGTGTTAAAGAAGATTTTACCTAACTAACATGACCCAAGGGGAAAATGGACTCCGACTTATGAAGGGCCATTCATAGTCAAGCATGCATTTTCTGGTGGAGCTCTCATACTGGAAGACACGGAGGGATAAGAAGTTGGCCACTTGGTCAATTCAGATTTAGTGAAAAAGATCTACGTTTAAAAATTTGCTCATCTGAAGGGGCGCTCAAAATGCATATGCTTCGTACCCCAGTTGGAAGGAATAATTACTGTGGAGCCGCAAGGCACTTTCTTTCGCGCTTTTCTAGAAAAGTCACTCTTAGTTTCTGGTGATTCTAAAAATTCAAAATTGTACCAATTTTTGCCTCATAACATTGAAATGAGAATTATTCATTCAATAAATCTCTTTATCCCTTTTGCCCAAGCTGTGCAAGTTTTGTTTTACTGTGTTGTTGATTTAAAACAACAGATAAAGAATTGTGCATTGATTATATGACTTATTTCTTTGCTTGTGGCTCACTGATTGATTTAGATATCAAGTAAGCAAATCATTGTCTCAAACAAGTTGCAAAAATCTGAAGGACTTATGAGAGAGTCGACCACCTTTAGCAAATTTCTTGCCAAGGTAATATCTTTTAACCATAGGAGAATCAGATTCGACCGATGAGTGTTTCGGGATCTAACCCCTATATTTTTTTGGAATTCTTGCCCGCCAAGAATTTCGTAGGGATCAAATTCCGCCGATGAGTGTTACGGGATTTGACACCCATGATTTTTTATTCTCCCATAGGGAATCAGATTTCGCCAATGTGTGTTTCAGGATCTGACACCCTTAATTTTTTATTCTTCCATAGCGGAATCAGATTCTTTCGATGAGTGTTTCGGGATCTGACACCCATAATTTTTTGGGGTTCTTGTCCACCAAGAATTTCGTAGGGACCAAATTCCGCCGATGAGTGTTTCGGGATCTGACACCCATAATTTTTTATTCTTCTATAGGGAGTCAAATTCCGCCGATGTGTGTTTTGGGATCTGACACCCATAATTTCTTATTCTTCCGTAAGGATTAGATTCTGCCGATGACTGTTTCGGAATCTGATACCTATAAACCTAGGGGGCACTTGGACCCTGCCATCAAATTCAAAACTTTAAAATCTCAAAAAAGGTCTAGATTTGGAATAGGTCGAGACCCCTTTAGCAAAGGCGTCGCGACGTACGGGTACAGGTCGCGACCTAAAAGGTCATGGTCCGTGATGTATTGAACTGTTATATGGTTTCCGAGGAATTAAATGCTCTAGGTCGTGACGTGCTAATCTTTACGTCGCGATCCCCTTGGGGTAGTCAAACGGGCTGACCGTTGACCAGTATAGGTCGCGACGTATGTAGTTATACGTCGCGACCCATGCCACGTGGTGGCCAATGTATTGGCTCAGGAGGATGGTCACATAAATGTTCTGGGTCGCGACGTACGACCCATACGTCGCGACCCCCATGGCCAGATTTGCTTTTTAAGTAAAAGTAAGGGGCATTTGTGGATCACGACCTACTCCACAATCCCCACTCCTCTCTGAGATCCCCATTTCCTAGTTGCTTTTCGTGTGAAACTGATCCGATTACGGGAAAGGACTCATTCACAGCATCACTTCCAACGGTCCAGAATCTCCATCCCGTGGCTAAAATCCCAAGTTTGGATTTTCATGCACATGGGTCGCGACGTGCTTCTTTAAGCGTCGCGACCCCCAGCTTCATACGTCGCGACCCATAACTTTCATAGGGCATATTTTCTGGGTAACCCTTTCTCCTTTCTAGAACTAACTTTTAGCTTATTAATTCTTTTTAGGTAGATGGCCCCTTCTAAGAGACCTCGCCCAAGTGCTTCATCGTTGTCTCAACCTCCTATAGCTCCAGAAAGCTACAGGAATGCTATTCAAGCCAGATCATTAAGTCCAGAAAGGAACATGGAGAATCTAGAAGTGAGCCCCTCATTCATAGAGGGAATTAAGTACTACGGCTTGCAAAATCTTCTGCAAGTAGTGAACAAGAGAAATGACCCCCTGTTGTACCAGTACCATGTGGCGTACGCCAGCACTCGCAGTAGGTCCTACATACTAAGAGACATTACTATCCCTGCAGTCATGCCTCAGCACTTTGTGGAGATGTACGGCTTGTTGATGGAACCCAACTGTGCCTTTTCCAGAACACTTGCTGAGCTATACTCAAGGGAAACCATAGTAGAGGCCCTGACTTACCCAGGAAGAGATAAATGAGAGTCCAAGAGTGGACTCAAGAGGTCGGGCACTCACCACATGATGAAGAACTAGCAGAATTTCTTGAGCAGCAATGTCATACCCGTGAAGCACGGAGAATCGCTGAGCAAAAGGTTGAGCGTCCTTATTTATTTGATCATGCAAAGGGCGCCGCTATGCTTCCCCAATATCATGTGTGAGGAATTCCACAACAATGCTCAAGATTTCAGGGTGAACCCTGGGCCCAAGTATACGCCGACCACAATAAGCTTTCCTCACGACCTTCTGTGAGCTTTATTATGTTCTACCTTGAGGCTTAGACTACTATGAGACCGCTTATGCTTAAAAGATGAAGGGAGATCAGAACATGGCTGACTTCCCACAGCGTGAGAACTTTGACTGGGAGGCGATGCTCAATGAAATACCTCCTCCTCCAGAGCAGCAGCAAGAGCAGTAGCAAGGGCAGCAGCAGAAGCAGCCGTTAGGACAAGATGCTCAAGCAGGTCCTGAAGACGGGCGGATTGAGGCTCTGACCCAGGAAATCCAGGAACAACGAAGAGAGATTATGGAACAGCGAAGGGAGAATATGGACCAACAAGGAGAGATTATAGGGCTACGCGCAGATGTACGTGAGCTGCTGGGAAGGATGAGATCCCTGCTAAGACACTTCCACTTGTTCGAGGATGGAGGACCTCCCCCGAGGTAGGCACCTATTGTAGCTTCAGACAACAATGATGAAGAGGGTGGAGAGGATTAGAAGTGGCCAGTTAGAGAGGCCTAGGAGTTTGTTTTATTTTTGTCTGCTTTAACTTTGTTTTGTTGATATTTTGTCTTTCTTTTATGTTTGTTTAAATTTCGAACTCTTAGGATGAGTCAATTATAAAATTTCAAAAAAATATTTTATTGAACAAAATTTGGTTTCCTTTTTTTTTTTATCTTTACTTATTCCTTTAGTTTAAATAAAGAAAAAAAGCAAAGAGGGGACTCTGTGGACACCGCATTTTGTTCGGCCCCAAATTGAGCAAAAAAATTTATAAACAATAAAATAGCAATAAATGAATAATAAAAATAGAAAAATAGATAAAGATAAAATGAAAATGAAAAAAAGAAGGAAATAGAAGAAAATTCAAGATTAAGGGTTGCGACGTACAGGCAAGGTACGTCGCGACCCCAAATCAAAGAACATCGCGAAGTAGGACCTTATATGTCACGATGCAAATAGCACTTATGACAGATCCAATCAGATCTGAAATTAAGGGCACATTGCAACGTATGAACTCGTACGTCGCAACCCCCGTGTTATAAATGGCACATTGCGACGTATGAACTCATACGTCGTGTCCCCTGTGTCATAAATGGCTGGATTTTCTTTCCCGAAATAGATCTTTTCCAGCCCCTTACAAAATGAAGGCTCTACTTTAGTTGGGAGGACCGAATTTGGCAAACCGAAAGGCTACTGGATTAGAACCTAAAGCTCTGAGGTATTTTTCTTCATTTTTCTTGATCTTATTTGCTTACACTACCCCCATCAACCTACATTTGAACTCCATCCTTATTTCTCTTTAAACTTCTTTTTGCATCCATGGGATAGGGGTTGACTTGGACCCCCCAAGGATTTAGATTTGAGATTTAATACCCTAAGCTTCATCTTCTTTATCTAATTTTGAAGTGGGTCGTGACTCCCTAGTATAGGCGTTGTGACCCTTCCGCTATTCTGAGCACCATTTTGTCTGTTGTCTGTCTGTCACCCTTTTCTGGAAATTTGCTTTTGGGTCGCGACGTATCCTTTGATACGTCGCGACTCCCTATGTTGCAGAATCAGTGGGTCGCGACATATCCTTTTATATGTTGTGACCCCTTGATCTTTATGGCCTTGGGATTGTGAAGCGAGGCCGAGGGCCGCGACCTATCCTTTTATGGGTTGCGACACCCTGGCTTTCAAAGGCAGAAATGCCTCCTCCTATTTCTCTCAAGCATTCTATTATTTTTTATAAAAGCATGTGTAACCTAGTACCACCAAGGAGCCTTTGCTTCTAAAGGAGTACTAGCCTTCATGCCATCTGGGCGCGTCCCCTGATGAGCATTCACACACACACTTTTTCTTGTCTTATTGTTTGTTTGAACGTATTCCATGGTAGATAGGTGCCAAGGGGCCTTTGTCTCTTTAGGCACATTGCACTGGGAGGCCATTTGAGCCTTTGCTTGATGAGCCTCCCCCACTCACACACTTGCATGCCACACAAACTACATAGACTCATCCCTCTTTGGGGGGTACGTAGGCCCTATGCTCTTATCCTAGGTCAAGTCCGCCTTTGTTTTCTTCTTTGTTTTGTGTTTATGTTCTTTTTTCCAATTTTTAAGGCCAAAAAAATTTAAATCTTAGTTTTTGGGGTAACCATCTTCGGATGGGGGAAGAGGGGTGCCTAACACCTTCTCCTCATCTTAGCTTTTGGGGTAAACTCATTTTTACTTAAATTTTCAAACTTTTTTTCTCTTTTCCAAGTTTTTATGGAAAACTTGGTGGCAACTCCATTGAAGCCATCGCCGCCTAAGCGCGTGGTCTTCACAATAAATATATATGTGTTGGTCGGATCAAATTGAAGCATTTCTTTGTACGTTAAATCTTCTAATTTTGGACAGCATATAGAGTTTTTTAAAATTTTTTTGAGAACATTTTGAATTTGAATTTTAAAATTAGGATATGATGAGGATTTAAAAGTTAACTTGCTAGGTAATGTTGGGAATTAACATGATTGTAGGGATTTAATATTAATTGCATCGTTTGCCTTCCTTATTTATATTTATTAGTATATATAAAATTATTGTATTAGATGTGTGGCCACATCATTGTCCAGTTAAGATCCTATTTGACACTTATTAGGATACGTGGGGTAGAAGTACAAAAGTTGTAAAAGCTGACGTAGCAAGTGGAGGTTCCATACATCTTATTTTTATATATTATAATAGAATAATAGATATATTAATTCTTTCGAATAAAGAAATAATTAATATTACGAAGATAAATTTTTAACTTAAGGTAACATATGTCTATATCAATATAGCTGTGCACCCTTTTGTTATTGGGGTCACAAAATAAGTCTATTTTCTAATTAAAAAATTACAACAAAATTAAATGATTGGAGGAGAGGTGAGAGAGATAAAGAGTAAACATAATAGGTAGTTATTATATGTAATAATTAAAAAATATAAAATAAAGTATGATTGAAGGAAATGTTAGAGAGAAAAAGATCATGGGTAATGTTGTTAAGAAAAATGGTGAGAGAGGAATTAGAAATAATCTGTAGTTATTAAATTATTTATTATTTTAAAATATAATAATATTACTTTTATATTAAATTTTAAAAATTAAGAAAAAAGATTGCATGCACCTTGGTGCAGGGAAGCTAGCCTCTTATAATAGATATTATGATTGCTTGATTTAAATTAATACTATATATAAATAAATGATAGACAAAACAAAATCAACAAATTTTTAAGTTGAGCTATAAATCAAAGGGAATAATCAATTACAATTCTACGGGGTTAGGTCATTTATTTATTCTTTCAATTTTTTGTTCACATATTCACATTTGAAAATCAATTAATTATTTCTATCTCTTACTTCTTTTGAATAAAAAATTAATTAATAATAACATTTGTAACTACGGAATATTCCGCCTAGGGACACATGGCATTAGGCTTCTAGAAACTCCACGGTAGTTTGCCCCATTGACACGTGGCACCACTCATCTATATCTTGCGTGGTCGGTACCCACGTCTCTCCTCTTAGGCACCCATCCAAGAGACGTGGAGAGCCTCCAGGCATCATGGGACGACCCATGTCCAGTAAGAACGTGGGTCGACCACGTTCTCCCCCACACTTGGTATAAAAGGCCCTCACCCGGGGGAGTCATGACATCAGAAGAAGAGGCAAGTAACACAGACTCTGACTACACTAAAGCTAGACTTAGCTCCCTTACACAATACCTCTCCCTGTCCACCCCAGAGCTAGCCTACGGCACCACCAAACTCCGACCATCAACAGACACATCTCCGCCCCGGAGATCCCCTGCAACAAAGCTCCGAGACAGCTCTAAGAGACCCTTGCTCTCTCACAAGCTAAGGAAACCTCCTACGAGTGGCTCGCCCGCTCAGAGTACCTTATACACGTCTTAGCCGCACACAGCCCCTTACAGGACACTACCTTGCCTAACGGCTCCTAAAGATGTCATCATGACGAACTACTTGGACTTTGATCCCTTCACAAGGGTACGTAGGCGCCTATGTTCCCACCTAAGGACAAGACCCACAAGGTTAAGACCCTTTGCGGTCCTTATTTGCAAATTAGAATTGTTTGAACCAAAAATGACAGTTACATTGGCACCCACCGCGGTCTTTCTCAGACCATAATGCCTTGCGAACTCTGCTGCTAAATGGAATTTCTTTTTCGAGGAGTAGGAGTATCCGCCTAACACTCAGAAACCCGCATTTTTAATTTCCTTATAGGAAAAAGCTAGAAATGGCCGACTCAAACGTCTCTGCGGACATGACCGACGAAAGCGCTCCAAGGCACAGCACAAGAAACAGACAGGGGACAGTTGAAGTTATCACAACAGACGCAGGCGGCTCGAACACAACCCAGCTGTAGAGCACCTCAACGGCGCAAGTGGCTGTTCTAAAAACCGTGATCCAGACACCAGCAACCAGAGAGGAAGCGTGCCCTCAGCATCTCTATGGCATGCCGCATAACCCATGCCCCTCAAACAGCATCCGAGAAATAATAGAGCCAACGAGGATCCCGCGAGAAATCGAGCTGGCTTGACTCGAGGCAGAGATAGCGTCCATACGTCAACAACAATGGGAAGAGGACAAGAACCGCTCCCAAGCAAATGTAGGCGTCCAATTACCAGCGGCACCATATAGCACACCTGCAGGACCTTCCAATGATCCTACCAGCTTGCCTGCAATACAATTCGGAACTCTGCCCATGGAGTTCGCACGACTATCACTAATAGCGCCAGCTCCCCCGTCATCGATCCCACCTGGGCCAACAATGGTCACCGGGCAAGCAGTGCGCACACCCGCGGATTACCCGCGACCACCTATTCCAAACTATCCAACGGGATCTTATTTGCATATGCCTTGGGTAGGAGCCTACAACCCGTACGCCCCCTACGGCACGTCTATTCACTCAGGACAATATCATTGGCCCAGCTTCGACTTCCAAGGGAAAGGGAGACATCCCTTCATCCAACAAGTCATGAACGAACATGTACCCATGGGTTTTAAGATGCCTTTTCATATAGAACCCTATGGCAGAGAGACTGATCCGTGAGACCACATCAACATTTTTAATTCGGCTATGTCAATACTTGGCCTGACGGACGGGCAGCAATGCCGAGTCTTCTCCTCGACCTTAAAGGAAGCAGCTTTGAGGTGGTTCTCACTACTGCCCACAAACTCGATCCAAAGCTTCGAGCAGCTAGCACAGAAGTTCCTCACCAAGTTCGCCAACAGTAAGGAATATCAAAAGAACGAGGATTCCTTCATCGGCTTTCACAAGGAAGAGGGGGAGACCTCACAAGCCTTCTTAGCCCGCTTCACCAAACTCTCGCTCCAAGTCAGAGGCCTCCAAGATGCCATCGCAATCTTCGTCATCAAGCAAGGCCTCCGATGTTCACAGTTCTACGGGGAACTCAAGAGATGTCCCGTTTCTACTTTACAGGAAATAATGGACCGTGCGGAATGGTTCATCCAGGAAGAGAACGCCTAGATCGCTAAGGACAAAATGAGAAAATTCCTGATAAGTAGATCCGACATTGAGCGATCTGAGAAAAAGTAGGAGAAGATGGCAATAGATAACCAAAATTCCAAGGAGGAAAATAACAGAAAGCACTTACCACTGTGACCTCAAACGCCTCCCAGAGGATAGTTCACCAGCTACACTCCTCTCAACAAATCACATGTCAAGGTCCTTGAAGAAATTTACCACTCGGACATGCTCAGTTTCCCCCCGCAAATCAAGAGACAGAAAACTGGAAAGTTGGTAGACAAGTCCAAATACTGCCAGTTCCACAAGGACTATGGACATGAGACCAACGACTGTATTCACTTGAAGGAACAGATCGAGGATCTGATCCGTAAAGGACAATTGGGCAGATACATCAAAGAGGAGAGCAGGGCTAACACGGAGCATCAGAGGGAGGCTAGCGATCAAAAACCTACTCGCGAGGTTATTAGCGTCATCGCTAGCGGATTGCAAAAAGGAACTACCTCGCAACCGCAAAACAAGAAGAGGGTGGAACACTCCATACTCACCCTCGACTATGCCCCAAAGTATAAAAAGAGAAGCGAAGAATCTAAGGGAGGCCTTATTACGTTCGACCTCACAAACTTCGGAGGACCAATCCATGACGACCCAATGGTAGTGACCGCAGTCATTGCCAATTACAAGGTCAAGCGAGTCCTAATAGACCAAGGATCCTCAGCGGACGTCCTCTATTTCGACACTTTTAAGAAGCTCGGGTTAGACGAGGCCAACATGAGGCCCTTCCCTAGCACTCTCATAGGGTTCTCTAGAGCCCAAGTTCCTGCAGAAGGAATCATAACATCCCAGACGACTATGGACACTTTACCAAAGGTGGCAAGTCTTGACGTAGATTTCATCATCATCTCAGCACCTTCAGCGTACAACGCCATTTTGGGGCGACCGTCCCTAAACAAAGTCAAGGTTGTAGTATCCACCGCACTGATCACTATGAAGTTCCCGACACCACACGGGGTTGGAGAAATCACGGCAGACCAAAAACTAGCGCGAGCATGCTACGTAGCAAGCCTAACCAAGATCATCAAGGTCGCTCGCCTTGGTCCCAAAGAATCACGCGAGGAACTGCCCGAGATTAAAGAGTCAGGAAGAAAAAACCAGGACTCCCCCCGCTCGGACCAAACCTCCACCTCAGCTCTAAACGCACTTTGCACGCTCAGAACACTTCTCGGTCAAGTTACACACGTCTCAACTTATTTCAAAGTTAGGATTATTACTCTCAGCCTGACTAAGGTTTGCTTGATTAAGGCTATTCAAATGTAATCATTTTGTTTACTTTCAGCCAAACTATGGCTAGCCTAACCAAGGCTGCTCGAATGTAACCATTTTTTTTATCATTAATTGAAGTGTTCCTCTTTGAAAAAAGACGTGACCTAAATCTGCAAAGTACTCACATAAATCTCAAGGAACGGCAGTGGGCTGACCGCCCAAACAAACGCTCAAGAACCTCTAAGGCCAAAGCTAAGATTCCCCCAAAAACGCGGTTAAAAAATCCCTTGGGCACGAAAACACGAAGTGAACGTTCACACAAAACATGCTAGCAAAAGTGTGCGACCGTCCTGATCACACGGTACTCATGCAAAATCTTTTACCCAGAAGTAAAAAGATAACCAAATAAAAGAGACTGTACTTACACAAAACCTTTTTGCCTAGAAGTAAAATGTGGGACAGTTAAAATCAGCATTAATTCTCATTAATGTAACAATTGGGGAAGACAACCGCCTATTACAAGGTGTAAAACCTAAAAACCCTACATAAACCTAATCTTGGGCATTCCCAAGATCTACATTGGCTTCGTCCCCTGCAGGCTCGACGTTGCCATAATCCCCCGACGGCTTCCTCTGAATCGCCTCAACCAGCTGCTGAGAAGTAGCTCCAATCCCCGGAGCAAGCCCACCAATAAGAGAAAGCACCTGGTGGTCCATCGGGCGGTCAGCCAACTGGCGGAGATAAGCAAGGTTCAAGGGAGAATCAGCCTCCAATCAACCCCTGAGCTCACCATCAAGAAGCTCCAAGGAAGGATGCAGAGAAGCCACCCATTCAGCTGGAAACCTTTCTCCACGAAGGCGCTCAAGTTACTCAACCGCCAGAAGCATGCCGTACATCCTCTACGCCAGCAGCTCCCCCTGGAGATCAGCAACATCGGCCACCTTACTCGCAACCTCCAGCCAGCCAGCAAGATTATCGCTAGCACGAGCCTCAGCACCTTCAAAGCCTCGCGAAGAGAGTGCAACTCTTGCTGGCGCTTCTCGGCGTCCTCCTGACGGGCGGCAAGCTCCTTGCGAGTCCTCTCCAACTCTGAGCGCAGAAGCTTAACCTCAGAAGGATACGCACCTTTGGCCTTAAGACGGGTCACCTCATGAGTCAAGGACCTTACCTCACAACCTTGGTCCTCGCACTCCAACTCCTTCGCGGACAGCCACCGGTGCAAGTCCTCTAAATTCTTCTTAGTGGCCTTTAGAGTTGAACTCCTAGAGGTCACTTTCCCAAGAAGCCGGTCCCTATCGAGACGGGCATCACGTTGCACGAACGAAAAACATAAGCAAATAAAGAAAAACTCGATGGCAAAAAATGGCGAAAAACAGCAAGACAAGACAAATATACTTACTACTTGTTTTTCCCACACAGTTCCAGCCTAGTGGAAATCAGCCAATGCCTCGTCAACACTACCAAAAGAATGAACAGCAATATTCAGGGGACTGGTGTCCAACCCCCTAGCATTCCTCTCTCCCATATCCACGGGAAAACGCCTACCTAAAGCTACTAGGTCAAAAGAAGGTTCTTCCTCTAGTGGCTCGAGAGGCACAGAAGGGTTGACATCCAACCCCAAAGAAACATCCTCTGTGATAGCCATTTGACTCACCATTACATTCCCTCCACCAGAGAGGGCCGCGGCCTCTCCAGCCGCTTCACCAACTCCGGCCCCTCCAGATGGAGCCTCAACCATGGTCTCATCTGTAGCGGCCTTCTCCCCTGCAGAAGATTCGCTCACCGGTTCCTCGACCGCCCACCGAGCTTTCTTACTGGCAGGTTCATCAACTCCACCAGTCGAACTTGGAGCCGCGACACGAGTCGACAAAATCACCTTCATGGGTGATTGACGGACGGGCACAGGAGGAGGAAAAGTACCCTCCACCAAAGTCACCGCCTGCGCGTCCGCTAAGTCAGGTTTCCGCTGAGCAACCTGAGATGAAAACCTCGAACCTGCACCAGAAGGCTTCTTGAATCCTCCTTCTTATTCTTGGGGTCCACCGCCGTGGCAACTTCCCTCCTTTCTCTCCCCCGGGAACCACCGCCGTCTCCTATCCTATCTTTCCTCCTTATTTTCCCCATGGGACCCTCTTGCCGGCGGACTTTATCAGGAGACGATGGGACAGGCAACCGAATGTCTCTCCCACCTCCACCAGGCATTACGGCAGAAGCTTCAACGACTGCCCCTGGAGAGAGGTCTTGCCCATATTTCTTCCCCCTACTCTGACTACTGTCGCGAGTAAGGCTAAGAGGAGGAGGAGGAGGAGAAGAAGAAGCAAGATCCCCCAAGTCAGTAAAATCAAAAGGAAAAAAGCTGTTGTCATCACCAGCCATGGAGAAATTTTAGTGAAAACACAAGAGAAGAAACACAAAGGTGCGAGAACCAGAGAAAGAAAACGAAGCAAGGAGGCAGAGAAATCGTTGAAAGGGAAAGGTAAAACAACAAACTTTCAAATGCAGGGTTTTTATATGAAGCACAAAGGTGCGACGATTCGAAAATCTCCGCCCCCTCGAATCCCGCAATGGGTAAAATGATTATCCAATGCATCCATCGTAGGTTGCAGCCACCTGCCCTAACTGAACACGTGGAAAAACGGACGACTCAGATCCGTCATCCGGAAACCAGAGTAACAAAGACTAAAAAGCCCGAGAAACTCAAGAGTCACACGAAGACGTCGAAGGGCCTTCACGGAAAATCCGTAACTAAGGCTAATGATGGCAACCCTTGGAAATGCACCCGCATTAAATGAAGAAAAACGACTGCAAGTCATCCGAAGACATAGAAGTTAATCCGACCATGACACGTGGCGGAGACCAAACCCCGCTTCTTCAAAAGACAACTCCTCAACAAAGTATTTTGCCAGCCATAGGCTGCGGACGAGCCTGCTCAGAGAAAAGCATCCCGAATGGCCAAAATGCCCCTGGCCTTTGAGTTTCCTCTACACACCCCCAAAGGGCACTTCCGTAAAATCCCTCCACGCAATGATGACTCCTCCTCGGAAAGACGTGTACTTTCTGTAGAGATGGCTCAAAAACTTGCCGAGGAAGTCAAGCAGTTAGCCACCTAGATCAAGACGCGTGGCATCTTCGACGCCTCTACTCTCACAGAGTAAAATCCAGAGATACACCCAGCCTCACAAGTCGGACGACCAATCAAGATGGCCAGACCCACTTGCGGACAGGCTCGTTTTGACAAAAGGCAACAAGTGAAAATTTTCCTAAGTAGCTTGCTAAAAAGGAACTTACGTCCACGGGCACCCGAAACTCGTAGACTTGGGTGACTTATGTAACTACGAAATATTCTATCCAAAGCGTTACCTCCATATTTTCTCGATGCTGAGGTCCGGCACCACTCGCAATGCTACCCCGGCATCCACAGCCGGAATATTGGTCGTAAACCCAGGTTCAGGATCAGCAGAATACCATCCCGCAGAAACCGCCGGAGGAGGCAACACCGGGTCTTCACGCTCCTTGGATAAAACTCCCCGAAGGTCCACCGAATCTCGCAGCAAAACAAGACTCTCCAGTCTCTCCCTTACTCCCTCCGTGGCAACCAGTAGCAAAGACTGCTCAAATTCAGGGTCCACAGAGGAACACACGGAGGCGGTAATGCTTGAAGAAGCCATTAGAAAGCAAAAACCAGAAAGAGAAAATGCTCGTGCAAGGATTGGAAAGAAGAAGACTGCGGAGTAAAAGAATGACGCTCTCCGTTCTCAGTAAAAAAGGTGCCCAATAGGCACTTTAGAGCCCAACCTAGAGCCCACCCTAGAGGGCACTTCCGAAAATTCCCCTCTATATAAGGATGACTCCTCCTCGGAAAAGATGCGTACTTTTTATAGAGACGGCTCAAAAAACCTTCTGAAGAAGTCAAGTAGTTAGCCACCCAGATCAAGACGCGTGGCATCTACGACGTCTCTACTCTCTCAAACTAAATCCATATACATGAAGTCTCTCTATTCGAACGACCGACCAAGATGGCCAGACCCTCTTGCGGACGGGCTCGTTTGACAAAAGGTAACAAGTGAGAAATTTTCCTAATTAGCTTACTGAAAGAGAACATAAGTCCACAGGCGCCCGACACCTGTAGACTTGGGGGACTTATGTAACTACGGAATATTTCCCCTAGGGACACGTGGCATTGGGCTTCCATAAGGTCCGCACCAGCTTCCAACAGTGACACGTGGCACCACTCATCTATCCACTACATGGCCGATACCGACATTTCTCCTTCTTGGCTCCCGTCCAAGGGACTTGGGAAACCTCCAAGCATTGTGGGACGACCCACGTCCAGCAGGAACATGGGTCGACCCCGCACTTGGTATAAAAGGCCCTCACCCGGGGGACTCAAGGACATTAGAACAAGAGGCAAGTAACACAAACTCTGATTACACTGAAGCAAGACTTAGCTTCCCTTATACAATACATCTCCCTGTCAACTCAAGAGCTTAGCCCACGACACCACCAAGCTCCAACCATCAACGGGCATATCTCCACCCTGAGATTTCCACCAACAGAGCTCTCAATAGCTCTAAGAGACTCTTGCTCTCTCATAATCTAAGGCAACCTCCTACGAGTGGCTCGCCTACCCGGAGTACCTTGTACACGTCTTAGCCGCACACAACCCTATACAAGTAATCACCACGCCTAACGGCTCCTATAGACGCCATCAATCCGAACTACGTAGACTTTGATCCCTTCACAAGGGTATGTAGGCACCTAGGTTCCCACCTAAGGATAAGTCCCCCAAGGTTATGACTCCTTGCGGTCCTTATTTACAAATTAGAATTGTTTGAACCAAAAATGACATTTACAATTATCAATGTTTAATGACACAGAAAAAAAAATCATTTCCATTAGTTGTATCATCTAAAAGGATATAGCATAAATAATTAGGGAAATTTGTTGTTTCATCTATTTAAATTCATATTTCATATGGAAATTTAAAAAAATGATAAACTCAATGGATGAAAGACCCTATGTATTTTTCAGATTTCGAAATAAAAGATGTTCATATATGAATTTTTCCATTCAACATAAAATAAAAAAAATATCGAATCGTGTTAGGATTATAAATATGTAGCACAACAATTTGTAATATGTAAATAATATTGATTGAAGAATCATTTTAATATATGTGGAATTAAATTACAGTACTATTTACTTATAAGATGTGAAATAAAATTACAGTATTATTTACTTATAAGAAATATGTATGACATTGCTCCAAATTTTATTTAATTACGCCTTACGAAATAATTTAAAGATTTAATTCTACCAAACTTATTAATAGTGAGGAGGCAAAATTTTACAAATATATTTTCATTAAAAAAATAAATGTTGATTTGAAAATTAACGGAATTTTCTTGTTTAATCAAGGATATAATTTCTTATATATTTTTGAAATACGGATTTTAAGATATTTGTGTAACCATATAAGATCACACATATTAAATAAAACTTATAACTATCATTTTTGGTTCAAACAATTCATAATTGAAAATAACGACCGCAAGGGGTCGTAACCTTAAGGGACTTGCCCTTAGGTGATGTGACCTAGGTGCTTACGTACCCTTGTTAAATGATTAAAGTCTACGTAGTTCGAAGAAGAAACGTCTATAGGAGCCGTTAGGCAGGAATGTTACCTGTGGTCGCCGTGTGTGGCTAGGACGTGTATGTTGCTCCGAGCGGGCGAGCCGCCTGTTAGAGGTATAGGTGATGTGAGTGAGGGTTGAGAAAATAGGGGTCTCTAAGTGTTAACAGAGTAAGAGAGTAAGTGAGCGCCGAGCGTCGTTGATATGCTTTTGAGTCCCCCAAGTGAGGGGTATTTATACTTGGTGAAGGGAGGAACGTGGTCGCCCCACGTTCCTATGGGTCATGCTCGTCCCATGTTCGTGATCTCCCCCCATGTCTCTCTTACGAGAGAGTCTGGTAAAATCATGGTAAGGGACACGTACGAGGCCATCGAGTAGTGCCATGTGTCACTAATCCGAAGTCTGATTATGCTTCTAGAAGACTAGTACCACGTGTACATAGGAGAGAATATTATGAAATTACAAAACTATTTCCTAATTATTATTTGAATATAATACATTCGATATATACATTAAAAAATAAAAACTAAACATGAAAAATATGTTTTCTATATTCAGGTATCAATACTTCTAATGTAAATTTACTGGTCAATAGCTTTGCTAGGAAATTTGGAAAATGAAAGGAAATACTTTCCAAGCTGAACTTGTTCCTTGGCCACATTTGCCCATAGCTTACCTTATGGAATGACTTCCTTTCAAGTGAAGCAACAAATCCTGCAAGGAAGCACAAAACAATGAAATATTTAAGCATATATCTTGCATTATGAGTAACTGCGTTTAAGATGCATCTATATTGATTTGGGAAAAATATAAATACACATAGGTACATATGGAAACATGAACATCAAAGGACTGATATGCAGACTTCAACGGTGGCAATGAATAGACAATATAATCACGGGCGAAATAGGTATGAAAGTGAAAGAAGGACTACTTAGGTTGATTTATATACACGATGTTAAAAATCTGATTTAAAATATGCATTTATGATTTTGAATCTGTGATTTAAAAGTGTATAATAAATGGCAAATCAATAAAGATTTTTCTAATTTGCAATTTTGAATTCACACATTACAGTTTTTTTAGAACCAGGATGGTATCTGAGAACTTTATTGATCAACAAAATAAATCTCAGAGAGGAATGAGGGGACCGAATCAGTCCATACAATGTTCCTTTGAACTACCTTAGCTTTTTTAGAAATAAAATCTGCAACCGAATTACACGTTCTAGAAAGCTAAAAGACACATGCTGAAAATTAGAACAAAATCTAAGAAAATCCCTGCACGACGCATTCAGAGATGAAGATTGGTCACAAGGGGTTTGTAACATCTCCATGGCTAACTTTGCATCCCCTTCCATGATCACGTATTTACTTCACATTTTTAGTGCTAGTTCCACTCCTTGCTTTATTGCCATAACCTCCGACTTGATAAGGTTATTCGTTAATTGAATTAACATATGCTCCCAGACAGTGCCCATTAGCATCACGAACCAGGCTTCCCAAAGCCCCACCACCTATATTCATTGCTGCAGCATCGACATTTACTTTTACAAACGGATGCTCAAGTCTAACCCATTCCAAATTCGCTGGGCACGCTCGGGTCTGCTCATCTCCAAAGATCTCCGCTTGCGTCTCGTTCACCACTGGACTCCACAGTTCTTCCACTCGAACACTTTCATTGCAAAATTTCTTAGTATTTCTTCTTTCCCACGCATAGTAGGTTTATTGGTCAACAATGCTATGGTTCTTCATCATTCTTGTCTTCATCATACAACACGCCCAGTTGAGGGTGGCTACGATATGTTCAGCTTATGGGATCCAGTTAAGGCAAAATGCCTAATTAATATGGGCGCCCTTCTACTTGTAAGAAGCTATAGCATTGTTGGCTGGGGAATGACTAATTGGTACTAGAGCACTAAGAAATCTACCCGATTTTGCCCCTGATGGCGAAAAACATTTATCTCCTAAGTGGTGTGAGGGTGTTGGAAAAACTAGTATCCCATAGTTGGCACCAAGGGGAACGACATAGAAAAGAGAAATAGAGTCCCAAGGCTTATGGCCATACAAGGGAGAACAATGAAATTTTGAGAGAACATTTTTCAAAACAGGTTCCCTACTTCCCCAGTCTGCGCTAAGCTTTCACAAGTAGAAAACATTTTTGGAAATAAGTTCCCTGCTTCCCAGTCTGGGTTGGACTTTCACAGGTGATTAAAAAGGTTCCCCTGCTTCCCAGCTTCCCTGGACTTCGCAGGTAAGTAAAAAGATTTCCCCTGCTTCCTAGCTAGCCTAGACTTCACAGGTTATTAAGAAGATTCCCCTGCTTCCCAACTTGCTTGGACTTCACAGCTGATTAAAAAGATTCCCCTGCTTCCCAGCTTGCCTAGACTTCGCAAGTAAGTAAAAAGATTTCCCCTGCTTCCCAGCTTGTCTGGACTTCATAGGTGATTAAAAAGATTCCCCTGCCTCCCAACTTGCTTGGACTTCACAAGTGATTAAAAAGATTTTCCCTTCTTCCCAGTATGTGTGGGCATCACAAGTGATTAAAAATTTTCCCCTGCTTCCCAACATGCTTGGACTTCACAGGTGATTAGAAAGATCCCTTGCTTCCCAACTTGCTTGGACTTCACAGGTCATTAAAAGATTCCCTTTTTCCCAACTTTCTTGGACTTCACAGGTGATTAAAAAGATTCCCCTGCTTCCCAACTTGCTTGGACTTCACAAGTGATTAAAAGATTCCCCTGCTTCCCAACTTGCTTGGACTTCATAGGTGATTAAAAAGATTTTCCCTGCTTCCCAGTATGCTTAGGCATCACAGGTGATTAAAAATTTTCCTGCTTCCCAGTATGCTTGGGTATCACAGGTGATTCAAAAGCTTTTCCTATTTCCCAGTATGCCTGAGCATCACAGCTGATTAAAAACTTTCCTATTGTTCCCTCTTTCTTGGGTTTACCAGGTCTAAAAATCATGGAAAACATGTATTTCCTGCTTTTCTAACTTGCTTGGGTTTAGCAGGTGATAAAAGGATTTATGCAAAACATGCATTTCCTATTGTTCCAACTTTCTTGGGTTTAGCAGGTGTGAAAACCATGTAAAACATATTTTTTCTGCTTTTCCAACTTGCTTGGGTTTAGCGGATCCACCTTGCTTGGTGTAGAAAGTGACAAGAATTTTCCTGCTTTTCCAACTTGCTTGGGATTAGCAGATCCAAAAGATTTATGCAAAACATGTTAACTGTTAGGAACTAGGAGAGACCTCATACGGTAATGGAAATTATGAGTTTCTTAGGATTGGCTGGGTACTATAGGAGATTTATCATGGGATTTTCCCAAATTGCCCTTCCAATGACTAGATTGACCCGTAAGAATACTCCTTTCAAATGGTCAACAGAGTGCGAAGCAAGTTTTTAAACTCTAAAAGATAAATTGACCACACCCCCTGTACTCACCATAACTGACCCCTCGGAGCATTCAAATGAGAATAAATTCAAAACTTAAATTCCATACTAATTGATTGCTATCTCCATCCTATTCCTAATCAAACTGGAGGTCCCAGAGTAAGATAAATAGGCATCTCACAAGGTTAAAAAGAGATCCCGATCGATTCAGTGATTCCCATAATTAGTTTAGAGAGTATAGAAAATATGAGCAGCTAAGTTCTTTTTGGGTTTCCAAGCAGAACTAGTGTAGGCATGAGCCGATGGCTCTTCATTAGGGTTTGTTAATTCATTCGTCTTTGTATTTCATCCTTTTTTATTTATTGATTGTATTTTGCTTCTTAATCACATGTCATTAGTTTATTAGATTCTTCCATGAACGGACATGTACTTAGTCTACTATATCCTTCATATTGGGTCGTTAAGAATTGATTATGTGGTAAAGTACTTAGAATTCTTATTTCTTGGAATTTGAATATATATCGATTTATTGGGTTCATGATTGTATGCATCGCTTATTGCGATAACATTAGATTAAATTGATTGACTAAATCGGGCAAATGTTTGTTAAATAATTTCATAAATTTTCTTGATGCATGTTATTGATGTTCCCAGTAGGGGATAACATTCTCATTAGATAGGCTTTCGTAATGTATGACTTTCAAAAATAGGATTAATTTAAGAATGAATTAACTAAACCTAAATATCTTTTGATTAGTTGTGATTGCTATGTTCTATTCTTCTTAGGAACCTGTTTCATTTAATATATTCTATACCCATCGTATCCTTGTTCATTCTGCGAATACCTGTTGGTTCTAGATACTAATCAATTGTAGGTTCAATACGAAGATTCCGCGAGAGATTCGACCCTTGGGTTGACCCTGTGCTACTCTTAGGTTTTATTTGATCATAATCATGACGACCGGTTGGAACCTCGACTACAATGAAATTCGAAGAATTTGACTCGCGATCAAGAGGACAATGTTATGTTTCAGGAAAGACCTAGGATGTATCAAGCATGAGACCCGTTCACGAACACATATGATCATCACTTGAATTTGAATTACTTTGAATCGAGGTTCCAACCGGTCGTCATGGTTATGATCAAATAAAACCTCAGAGTAGCACAGGGCCAACCCAATGGTCGAATATCTCGTGGAATCTTCATCTTTTCCTACAATCGGTTAGTGTTTAAAAACAAGCAAGTGTTTGCAGAATGAGTAGGGAGTTAATGGTTTAAAGGGTCAAATATAATATGAAGCAGGATGCCAAGAAGAATAGAACCAGGCAATCATGGCCAATCTAAGATTATTTAGGTTTAATTAATTTATTTTAAAATTCATCCTATTTGTGGACACCTTATTTTGCCCGGGTTTAAATTGTGCAAAGAAAACTAAAAATAATAAAAATAAAAAATTGCAAAAATTATTATTTTTATCAAAGAAAATAAGAAAAGATGAAAAGTGTAACTACGAAATATTCCTCCTAGGGACACGTGGCACTAAGTTTCCAGAAGCTCCACGACAGCTTGTATCAACGACACATGGCACCATCCGCCTGCCCCTTTTGTGGCCGGTACCCAAGTCTCTCCTCCCGGGATCCCGTCCAAGAGACGTCGGAAGCCCCCCAAGCATCGTGGGATGACCAACGTCCCACGAGAACGTGGGTCGAGCACGTCCTCCCCACACTCAATATAAAAAGGCCCTCACCCAGGGGACTTAAGGGATCCGAACATCGGGAGATCACAACACACAAGAACAAGTGGCAAGTAACACACACTCTGAACATACAGAAGCTACTCTTAGCGTACTCTGTTACATACATCTATCTGTCAACTCCGGAGCATAGCCCAGGGCGTCACCAAATTATGACCACCATCCGGTCGTAACCCGGCATACCTCCGTCTCGGAGATCCCCACAAACAGAGCGCCCGACCGCTCTAAGAGCCCTCTGCTCTCTCACAATCTAAGGCAACCTCCCACGAGTGGCTCGCCTGCCCGGAGTACCTTAGGCACGTCTTAACCGCACACAACCCTATACAGGTCACTGCCTTGCCTAACGGCTCCTATAGACGTCACCATGACGAACTACATTGACTTTGATCCCTTCATAAGGGTACGTAGGCACCAAGGTTCTCACCTAAGGACAATTCCCCCAAGGTTACGACGCCTTGCGGTTCTTATTTACAACTCACAATTGTCTGAACCAAAAACGACAGTTACATTGGCGCCCACTGCGGTCTTCCTCACAACGCCTTGTGCACTCTGCCGCTAAATGGCACTTCTTTTTTGGGAAGTAGGAGTATCCATCTAACACTCAGAAACCCGTATTTTTTATTTTCCTATACAGGACAGTACTCACATAGCCAGCACCAACAGCTCCTCCAAGTCACTACACGACCGGCAAAATGACATCAACAGCGACCAACGCAAGCGGCAAAAAACACAGCTCGTGGACTACTAAGGCGCAAGAAACATGACAGAGATGAACGAACCATTGGCTGTCATGGCCAACATCTCGGGATATGATGTCAAACGCGTATTAATAGATCCCGAATCAGCTGCTGACATACTCTTCACGAGAACCTTGGAAAAAATGCACAACTACAAGGATCAGCTGACGCCAGATGAGGGAACTCTTATTGACTTCTCGGGACGAGCCGTTGAGACACGGGGAACCTTCACAGCTTGGCTTATCTTGGGTGCGCCACCAGAGGCCGCCTGCACGAAGGTTAGGTTCACCTTATCAGCAGCCTCGTCAATGTACAACGTTGTCCTGGGTCGACTGACCCTTAGTCAACTTAGAATAGTCATCTCCACAGCTTATCTGATGATAAAATTCCCCACAGCAACGTGAATAGGGGAAATATGAGCGGAACAAGAAGCCTACGCATGCTAAGCGGCCGACTGCCTCGATGGAGACAAGGCTGAGGGTTATATCAGGAGCTCTCCTGAGATAGTAGACCTACGCGATGAAATCCTTGGAGCTCGACCTCAGCCCAAGGAAGATCTTGTGAATATTTGCATACACCAAGCAAATAACAGGAAATTCGTATAGGAGCCCTCCTTAACAAAGCAGCCCGGAAGAAGTTCCAGGAGCTACATACTAGGTTCAACGACGTATTTGCCTTGAGCACTCCAAACATGCCGGGAATAGATCCCACACTCATGTGTCATTCCCTTAACATCAGAGACGGTCCCGACGTCATTCAGAAAAAGTGGCACTTGGCGAGGAAAGGGAGTAGGCAATCAACGAAGAAGTACAAAAACTTCTCGACGCCGGATTCATACGAGAGTCACAGTACCCCGACTGGCTGTCGAATGTAGTTATAGTTAAAAAGGCGAATGGGAAATGGCAGATGTGCATAGATTTCACAAATCTGAACAAAGCTTGCCCAAAAGATGCCTATCCACTCCCTAACATTGACATGCTAGTGGACGGTACAGCTGAGCACCGGATGCTGAGTTTCCTAGACGCCTTCTCAGGATACAATCAGATCCAGATGAACCCGAAAGATCAGGAAAAAACCTCTTTCATTGTTGACAAGGGTGTCTACTGCTACAAAGTCATGCCCTTCGGACTGAAAATCGCTAGTGCCACCTACCAGAGGATGATGGACATCATCTATCAGATTGGCCGCAACCTCGAAGTTTACGTTGATGATATGGTGGTCAAATCCATGGAACTTGAACAACACTTGGCGCACTTGGAAGAAATCTTCCTAGTCTTACGGACGCACCAAATGAAGTTAAACGCCTAAACCCGACCAAATGCGATTTCGACGTATCAGCGGGAAAATTCCTGGGATTCATGATCACACAAAGGGGGAATCGAGGCTAATCCCAAGAAGTGCACAGCCGTCCTCAACATGGAGCCACCTCGATCGGTGAAAGAGGTACAAAGGCGAAACAGGAGGTTAGTAACCCTCAATAGATTCCTGTCAAGAATGGTTGACCGATGCCTTCCCTTCTGCAAAATCCTGAAGATAGCACCAATGTTCCAATGGGCCGAGCAGTGCGAAAAGTCTTTCCAGGACCTCAAGGCATACTTAGCTACAACACCGATGCTAGCAAAAGCAGTTAAAGGGGAAACCCTCATACTATATCTAGCCACCACTGATCACGTTGTAAGCTCGGCGCTGGTAAGAAAAGAAGGGGCCGAGCGATTCCTGATTTACTACACAAGCCATGCTTTGCAGGGAGCCCAGCTCAGGTACCAACAAGTGGAGAAGCTCGTACTCGCATTCGTTCACTCAGCCAGAAGGCTTCAACCTTACTTCTAGCAGCACACGATCATGGTCCGAACCAACCAGCCCCTGCGGCAGATACTATAAAAGCCAGACTTAGTAGGGCGAATGACAAACTGGACCGTTGAACTCTCCGAATTCAACATCAAATATGAGCCCCGACAGGCGATCAAAACCCAAGCATTGGCAGACTTCATCGCCGAAATGACTCCATCAGAATGCCATCAGGGGGATGCCCCGGCTTGAAACCATGACGAGATCATTGAGCCACAGCTAGAAAAATCCCCATGGCTAGTCTATGTAGACGACTCCTCGACTGGAAAATCTGTGGGCGTCGGCATTAAAGCAAAGAGCCTGAACGGAATCAAGGTGCAACAAGCCCTGCGCTTCATGTTCCCTGCCTCTAACAACCAAGCTGAATATGAAGCACTCATAGCTGGACTAGCGCTAGCTCATGACCTAGGCGCCTCAAGCTATTTAGCGACTCACAATTGGTGGTCGGACAACTTAATGAAGACTTTGACGCGAAAGACGCTACTATCGTCAAATACGTAGAGTGTGCCAAACAAGAAATCAGCAAGTTCGAATCCGTCTTGATCACACGGATACCCCAGAACCAGAACACCCAAGTTGATGCCCTCTCCAAACTGGCCACCACACCAAGCGAATCGGAACTTAAAATGATCCTGCGAACAACGCTTTACACCCCCAGCATAAATCCAGACATACTGCCAATAGCAGTTGACAATTCCTGGATGGCTCCGATAAAAGCATACCTAGCAGAAGGCGACCGACCTATGGATAGAGAGCTAGCCCAAAAAATAAGAAGGCAAGCAGCTCCATACTTTGTCTGGGGGGAAAACCTATACAAAAAGGGATTTACATCCCCCGTACCTCCGATGCATCTCAACCGAAGAAGCAAATTGTGTGCTACAACATATCCATGAGGGCATATGCAGTACCCACCAATCCGCAGGAGCACTCCGTAAGCGAGCTCTACGCTCCGGATTTTACTGGCCTACAATGAGGGCAGACTCAGAAGCTTTGGTCACCAACTGCAACCAATGTTAGCGGCACGCCACGTTCATACACTAACCACCTAGCAAACTGAAGCCCATGGAATCTCCATGGTGCTTCAACACTTGGGGTATGGACATACTAGGCCCTCTTCCTCAGGGTGCACTCCAAAGGAAATTCCTCATAGTGGTAGTCGATTACTTCACAAAATGGATCGAGGCTGAACCCCCATCCACCATCGGCTCCCAAAATGTCCAAAACTTCCTCTGGCGAAACATCATAACTCGAATCGGCCTACCACACACATTAATTACTGATAACGGACGCCAGTTCGTCAGCAAACAATTCGAGGATTTTTGCAAAGATTGGTGCATTGACCACAGAACCACCTCGGTCGAGTATCCAGCGACTAACGGGCAAACAGAAAGGGCAAACCGCATCATCCTCGAGGGACTGCGAGAACACCTGACAGATGCAAAAGAAAGTTGGGTGGACGAGCTCCCATCGGTCCTATGGTCCTACTGGACAACGATACACTCGTCAACAGGAGAAACTCCTTTCGCTCTAACATATGGGCTGGAAGCGATAGTTCCCGCCAATATCGGGGTCCCCTCGGATCGAAAGCAAAATTATTCTGATTCAAATTAAGAAAATCTATTGATCAGCCTGGAAGCGGCCGAAGAACGCAAGGAAGCTGCGACGCTCAAAAACGTTGCTTACAAGCAACTACTTGCACGAAAATACAATCAAGGCATCCGACCTCGAAAATTCGAAAAAGGTGACTTCGTCATGCAGATAGTGATAAACAATAGGCACGACTGCCTGCACAGCAAGCTCGCGCCTAATTGGGAAGGCCCATACAGGGTCATTGGAATCGCTTCACACAACGTGTATAAGTTAGCACACCTGACGGGAGAGCATGTCCCGAATACCTGGAACGCTAGCAGCCTCAAGAAATATTTCACTATGTCTTAGTCCAAAGACAAAGTTTCACGAACATTTCACTATGTCTTAGTCTGAAGACAAGTTTCACGAATATTTCACTATGTCTTAGTCCGAAGACAAGTTTTACGAATATTTCACTATGTCTTAGTCCGAAGACAAATCCACTATGTAGTCTCCCCCGTCTTAGTCCAAAGATAGATGTAATACCATCGATCTAAATAAATACAAAATGCAATACGATTGACCAACTCTCGTACTTGAAATTCTTTTTACTATTCAAAAAATATATTTACATACGGGGACTAGCGCCCCAGAAGTACAAAAAATGACAATGTGGACACACCACGTAGCTCGAATCAAGAAGCATCCCCGCTTGAAGGATGCGGTGGCTCGCCCAACCTCGGGGGTCCCTTCGAGGATTTGGAGCCACATTGTAATCCTCTATCCTTAATGGAGGATCTCCTCGGGCGCGAACGCGAAACTCTCAACCAATGGTTTCCCAGGAAGGGTGCATCCTCGCCCTGATCTCCGGGGGGATAGAAATGCCCATCAAATCCTCTAACTGCACCATGTCATTCTGCATCCCGTAGTTTGCAAAGCGTAGGAAATCTTGAGGACGAACCCTCGAAGAGTTAGCCTTGCTTTCCGCCAGCTCATCCTCTAACTCCTTCACTCGGGCGGTTAGTTGAGCATTCTCACCCAACAGGCCCTCCACCACTTCCTGCACAAAACCGCACAAAAATTAGCTACCTTACATAAAGGATACCAAAGCCAGAGAAAAGAAGCCTAACTCGTCGACCTCCCGCTGATAAGCAAAGCCCGCCAGACGGCTTAGCAACATCATGGTCTCCTTGGTCATATGGTCTAAAGCATAGTCATCCCCATAATCCAGCGGATAATGTTGACGAGCTAATATGACCAAGGGAATCAACTTCCCTCTAAAAGAGACACCCTCACCCAAAAAGCGGACGGGCATCTCCTCGAGGGGTATGGCGTATAAGGAACCCTTATACGACCTCGACGGTTTAGGCTGGCTTCACCCACATGATTCGCGACTTCCGCATTAAAACCCATGGTGCCCTCGTCTCACCCAGCATCCTCGTCCGCAACCGAAGGCGGAACGACGACATTCGTAGGCACCAACCGCCCGCGCTTCCGACTTCGAGAACTCGGCAGGGGACTCAGCCTCCCTTGAATGCCACCTAGGGTCAACCCTGAAAAATAAGAACATTCAATACTTAGTCAGGCCCAAAAAAAACGCAAATGACGCAACTCTCCATCAAAATTCAAGCTTACCCAAAGCAGCGCCTGTGACCGCGAACCCTCTTAAAAATTCGAAAGATGTCTCCTCATACTCCTCTCGGTTGTACCAAAGCTGAAGGTTAGGATTAGGCCACTTAAGGGGGAAGCGCAGGCGCCAGTCCCCAGGCCGCACCCAAGGAAGGCAAACACCTTTCTTGGGTACCACTTTGAAGAAGTATGACCGCCAAGTGTGATTATTGTCCGGCAGGTCTGAGATGGTAAACTCCTTGACACAAGATTGAAAACACACCCATCCGTGTGCCTAGCTGACGGCGTAGAGAGAAAGAAACACGTTCGACAGAGCCTCCAGTTTGTTCGACCGACAGAACCTGTCGAACATGCTAAGTATAGACCACGCGTTCTGAGTCAACTACACGGGGCAAACATTCAGCAAATTCAGTATGGCTTCCACGAAGCCGGAGAAAGGCAAAATGAAAGCAGAGTTATAGGGGACGCAGAGGGGGAGAATGAAACTGATGTCGTCACTCCAAAGAATAGTCTCTCCCTCCACCATCAGCTTTATTTCATAATCCTCGAGGAGAGAAGGAGTAAAACACTACCTCCATAGTTTCTCGATGCCAAGATCCGGCTCGACTCGTGACTTTACCCCGGCATCCATCGCCAGAATTTTGGTCGTACACCCAGGCTCAGGTTCGGCAAAATACCACTCCGCCGAAACCACCGGAGGAGGCACCACTAGGTTTTCACCCTCCTTATAGACAAAAGCCCCCGAAGATCCATTGAATCCCGCAGCAAATAAGACTCTCCACTTTTTTCTCTCACCCCCTCCATGCCAACCAGTAGCAAAGATTGCTCAAAATCTGGATCCACGGAAGAATACACGGAGGCGGTAACGCTAGAAGAAGCCATTGCAAGAAACTAGGACCAAGGAATTGCTAGAGTCAGAATTAGAAGGAAGAAGACTGCAAAGCAAGGGAATGGCACCCTTCCGTTCTCAGTAATAAGGTAGCCCAAGAGACGCTTCGGAGCCCAACAAAAGGCGTGAAAATGGAAAAAAGTCTAAAACTGAAGGAAGTGACCAAAAGGCCCCTGGCCTTTGGACTTCCTCCACGCAACATCAGAGGGAACTTCCGGAAAATCCCCTCCACGCAATGATGACTCCTTTCAAACCAAGCATACCAAAAAAGTGCTGAGAACCAGGGTCCTTCACTATACCCTGCACGATTGGTAAGGTACAAATCGAACAAGCACTATTAGACCTAGGAGCTGCAATAAACATGATGCCCAAATCCATATATCAAGCGTTAGGCATCAAAACCCTGCAACCAACCTCGGTTGTATTGCAACTCACTGGGAAGTCCCTAGTCCACGTTGAAGGGCTCATAGAAGACCTACTACTACAGGTCAAGGGACTCTGGATCCCTACAAACTTCTATGTCCTAGACATTGAGTAATCACCTTGAGACTCCATCCTGATTTTGGGACGTCCCTTCCTTATGACTCCCAACACCACAATTGGCATGAAAGAAGGAACGATCTCTATCGAGGTTGGAGGAGACAAAATTAATTTCAAACTTTATAAGTGGATGACACAATTGCCTGAGAACCATGAAGTCAATATGATAAATAGCACTAAATGATATAACTGCTGATTTGGCCACTGAGAGCCCAACTAACATTTCAAGAAATTAGGTCGTTAAAACAAAAGACAGTGGCACACCAACTATCCAGCCGCTGCAAGATTACATTGAAGTAACACCGAACCCACAAGACAAAGTGGGGGGAGTTCGACCGAAATGGGCTTAAAGAGTAATCACTCCAACCGAGCTGATTGCCTGAATACTTGAGAAAAGCGAACTAAAAGGGGAGATACTCACGAAGATTAAAATGCTCTTTCAAAAGAGAAGGGACGAAGCCCACAACAAAGCATTGCACCTCCAAACACAAGAACCTGGGAAGATGGAGGCATTCGTTTCTTGTACTCAATGCCCAAACACAAGCCTATATTATATCACCCTGTTTTGAGCCTTGTATAACCAAACTCTCTCAGCATATTTTATTAATATTGATTGTTTGATCGTCCAGATCGAAAACTTTTCATCCTCCTACTAAAGTGAAAAGCCCAAAGAATTCGATGACTCAAAAAGGCTTATTCGAAAAGTGAAAAAAAAGAGTACAAAATAAAGAGTGAAATAAAACCCGAGGGCATAAACCCAAGAGATTTTTGCCCTTTCTTTCTTTAAATAGTGACAAAAATATTTGGCCTCCATCAGCAATGTTATAAGCCAAAAAAGACCTCTTGACAAGGAACTTGTGTGCAATAAACAGTGGAGACAGAGACCCTCTTCAAGCCTATGTTAAGAAATAGGTAAGTATGTTATGAGTGAAATCTTACCCCAAATTATGGTGAGGTTATGAGTGAATTGGTCCTAAATGATCCTGAAGAAGTTCTCATGCATGATTAACTGGTCAAAGTGATCATAGGATCAAAATTTACTTGAATACTTGCATGGTAGATTTTTATTTCTGACTTGGAGCGCTAACCCTTTAAGTTAGCTTGATCTTGAATGCTCTAGGTTTAAATCTTCTTTGTCCAGGAGTAAAAAGGTTTAAGTGTGGGGGATTTGATCGCACCAAAAATTAACCTAACTTTAGGGTTTTAAATAGCTTAAATAATATATAAATATACATGATTTTAAACCAAAAAGGTTGAATATCTTGAAATAAGGAATTATAAGAAATATCATAAAAATGCCCATAAAAAGTATCAATTCTTGATATTCTTGATTATATGTAAAACATGTGGAATATGTTGAACGCGTGAAGAAGATGTTTGTTCAGTGCTACTAGCTTAACAGGGATCAATGGGAAGAATATATTCCAAGTACGAGAATCATAACCAATGCAAAAACAAGTACCAGCGCCAAGAAGAAGACCAAGACAAGTAAAGAATGGAGAATTCGCCATGGCAAATAGAAAAACTCGCCACAGCAAACAAGAGTAGACTCGCCACAGTAAATGGCAAGCAACTCGCCACGAGGAGCACAAAAGGACTCATCATAGCAAGTCACACTGATGACATGGTAGATGATATGGACAACAACTTAATGAATGAAAATACAATGGGGTCCAATCATACAAAGATTTGGAGAAGCGTTTAAACTCATTTGAATTCGAAAATTGAACCACGCAGCAATTATCAATTATCTCCATCTTAATCCCAGTCAAACAATGACTCCCGGAGCATTAAAAAAAGGCTTCATCAAGTTGAGAGAAGGTGTTAGACACTCCATAGAATTATTTAGGGATTAGAGAGAGAATATGAGCGGCTAAGTTCTTCTTAGGTTTCCAAGAAGAACTAGTGTAGGCATTAGCCAATGGCTTTTCATTAGGGTTTACTAATTCATTCTTCTTCTTTGTATTCATCTTTTCCGATTCGTACGTTTGTATTTGCTTCGTATCACATGTGATTAGTTTATTTGATTCTTCCATGAACGGACGTGTACTTAGTCTGTTGGATCCTTCACATCGGGTCGGTAATCATTGATTATGTGGTGGGGTACTTAGGAATTCTGACTTATTTGGAATTCAATACAAACCTATTTTTTGTGTTCTTCATCGTATGCAAATCTTATTGCGATAATATTTGATTAAATTGATTGACCCGGTCGGGCAGTTGTTTGTATAATAATATCATAAAATCTCATAGATTCAAGTTATTGATGTTCCCAGTTGGGGATAACATTATCGTTAGATAGGCTTTCCTAATGCATGACTATCTTGAATAGGGTGAATTTAGCAATGTTTGAAAACCCGGACCGGTCATTAACCCGGTTAAGAACTCGGGTCATTGGGTCATTGGTTCAACCGCTGGGTCACTAAAAAACCGGTTAGCCCGGTCAAATTTTTAAAAAATTTAAAAATATATATACATATGCATACATTAACCAAATAAATATAAAAAACACATAATAAGTTATTATAATTCAAATTCAAAGCTGAAATTGAATATAACAAGTCTAAAATATAAAAATAATAACACATAATAAGTCTTAAACACTTAAGTTTTGATCCCACAAAATTGAAATTTAAATAAAAAATTAACACATCAATTAAGTTGTAACTCAAACCACTCTAACACTTTAAACAATACAAAAGCTTGCCAATTTAATTGATTAAGAAAATAAAATATTAATACTATCAAAAAATCTTATATTTTTCAAAAAAAAAAAAAACGGGTCATGGGTCACCGGGTCATCGGGTTTGCCTAAAACCCGCCGGGTCAACCCGGGTCAATCCGGGTCATTGCCGGGTCAATTGTAAAACGGTCCATAGGGACCACCCGGACCGGCTTGGTGCCCGGGTCACCGGGTTCCGGGTCAACCCGGCCGGGTCGGTCCGGGTTTTCAAACTATGGAATTTAGAATGAACTAGTTGAACCTAAAAACCTTTAGATTGGTTGGGATTGCTTTGTTCTATTCTTCTTGCGACCTGTTTAATTTCATATTGAATTTAATATCTTTGACCCTTTTTGCTATAATCATCATTTGCCCCTTTCATTCCACGAATACTTATTTTGCTTGGATCACTAACCAATTGCAGGATCAATAGGATGATTCTGCGAGAGATTTAACCCTTGGGTTACACCCTGTGCTACACTAAGGTTTTTATTTGATCACGATTGTGACGGCCGGTCTAGACCTCATCTCAAAGAAATTCGAAGGAGTAATTTACAACAGATCAAGTATATACCCGGATTTAGTTTTCTCCCAATCGATCTTGAAGGGCATTTATTGTAGGACTTAAGCTGCAATATCAGCAATAAGTTATCAAATAACTCTTAGAAAAGAAACACCAATATAGAAAGAATGGGAAAATAATTGAATTAGCTTTAGTCCTAAAAAAATCACAAACTTGTTGGAATTAACCAAATTAATCATGTTGTACTTGTGTATTGCTAGAGACTAAAACTGAAAACAAGGACCAAATTTCTAGAATTAAGAATATGGACATTTTTTTCTCATCTATATTCAATCAACTTGCACAAGGAGGCCTGATATGTTGAGGTGGGGTGAGCGGATGCAACTTCCCATCCCTATTAGAGGTATAAGAAATAACAATCAAGTCGATAACAATTTGATTTGTAAGGACCAAGTTGACAACACAAAAATGTGAGGAACCAAATTGACAGAAAAAACATCTATAAAAAAGTGTAGGGAATTGGATTTTTTCTTGTTGGGTCTAGTTTATATATATGAATTCTTAAGCGTAACCTATTTTCTTAAGATGAAGTTTATATACCTGAGTTGCGTGCATTGGTGAGGTTGACCTCATCAGGATCACATTGGCGATCTATCATGTCGGGATGGAAAGGGTTGTAGAGGAGAGGCATGAAGGGGCCAGATTGATTGTAGTATAGTGGTGTGAATTGGGGGCGAAATTAATGTTGGACACATTCGTGATCACTTGGTAATGGAGAATTAAATATTTATGAAAATACATTCTAGAATGAAAGAAAAGAATTAATGCTATCTAGGAAGAAGGAAAAAGATTTAATGAAGAATTAAATTGTACCTAGGAAATGATATCTTTTGAAGTTGCTACATGAACCTAGTTTTATTATTTTTGGAACTTGTAATTTGCTTAATTATTAGGGTGAGTGTTGTGTTTATTATTGTTGACTTGGGGTGCCTATATATATATATATATTCAGCCCTCACTCTTTTGTAAGCAGACTTGATGAATAGAATATAATTTTAAAAGTTTGTTCTCACTCCTCCCTCCATTTCTCCTTTCTCCCTTTTATTCTCTTCTCCCTCCTTTCGTCTATCAATTTCCTCCCCCCTTTTCTCTTCTCCCTCCTTTCTTTCTTTTCTCCCCCATAATCTCTTATATTCTACTCAGTCCTACATCACTTGGTTTACCAGGTTCACAAGTTTAAAGGCTACTTCCTTGCTTCGTAGTAGTGTATCTTGAGCTGTCACATTGACCACACATGGTAGGATGTCAGTTCCGAATTAGCGAATGCTGCCAAAGGGAGTGGTGATGCCATACGCAAAAAGGAAGAGACTCATAGAATGGCAGAGGCAAATAGAGCTTTTGCACATTTTCGTTAATCCATGAACAAGATCTATATAGACACATAGACCCATGGATCCATACATCTCGATCGGAAAAGAAGCAATAGAAAAAAATCGGAATTGATCGATATATCTCTCGAAACAAATGAAAAGGAAAGACGGAACATAAATGTCTAACGCTGTGTGTTCATAGGGAAAGTGGGTCCATTCATCAATAGCTACACATGTGTCTGCTGTCACTAGCAGAATGAGGCAGATTCAAACAAGCTAAGAATTATATGAAAGAATTGCAGCCTTTTTTAATTAAGAGGTTACGGGGAACCTACTTATGGAGAAGAAGAAATAGGCCGCATAAAATGAAGGTACCAGTCACCAGAATCCATCATGCGATTACCAAGCTGCAATTATATTTATGTCAACCCATTTGATGAGAAAAGAAATAAATAATGATTTCATTTAGAATAGTGAATTTCAATGAATATTTTACTTACATGTATACCAGAAGTTGCATTCCAAAAATTGAGAGCATTGAATTAACAAAAGCGGAAAATAAGTGAATAATACTAGATACCACAAGAAGTATTACAACTGGGACATACATACATATATATATATATATATATATATATATATATATATATATATATATATATATAAGCTAAGGGACTTACAAAATCAAAGGAATGTCATATTCTCCAGCACTGCCAAACTTAAATATTTCATATATGTATGAAAAATACTAGACACCTCACATTTTTATGTGTGATGTATGAAGTTGAACTTGTCATATTTTCCAGCACTGCCAAGCTTAAATATTTCATATATGTATTTGACAATAACTCAATAAGCATATTACATATGAATCAACTTTAATATAATTTTATTAAAGGTTTTTTTAATATAATTGAATAAATAATTTAGTTTCAAAAATAACACTAGGTTTATAGATCACTCACCCCTTGTTTGGCACAATGGGCATATGCACATAGATATGGAAAACCATCGTGAGACTCAGATAGAACGTTGCTTCCCATGAGCCGATGCCATAAAAGAGCTCTATTTTCAAATACACAAGAGAAATTGATTGTGTTTAGAATACACTAATTTCCTCCAAGTGTTTGTGAATATGCCCGTGAGGAATTGAAAAAAAAATTTGGTACACTATTCTTAAAACTTCATGAGTATATTTGATATCTGATATAACTCGACTAACCGACCGATCGACCTGAACTAACTCACCTAAAGGGAACGTATGAGCCATTCCGATCGGTCGGTGCTCTGCAGCTGTCAACATCACATAATCATTTCATAACAAGAAGCCGTTACAAGTGGGCCAGCTCATCGCCCCGAAATGACCAAATTACCCTCGACAGAAGCCTATAAATACCCAACACCTATCCAGGTAAAACTATTGAATCTATCCTACTATCACCTCATATACTCTCTGTCGGTCTAACTTGAGCGTCGGAGTCCAACCCGGGGGCCATCCCCGTCTTGGAATCTTGTGCAGGTACCCCAGAGCAGTCAGGAGGCACTCGGAGATTCATCAATATCTATGAACTAGTTTTCTATAGCTAACTAAATATTAATGCATTTATTTTAGCCTATACCATATTCATGTTAGATATATATATATAGATTTAGAATATAATGCAACAAATTCATGGCTGAAAGTTCAGAAAAAACACCTTGAAGGCATATTTATATAAACCTAGCTAATACCCAAATTAATGACATATCATGATCGGGGTCACCAGTTCACCAGTACTACTCTTCATATATAAAACTTGTGATTTAATTAGAGGTAAATCTTGGAAAGATTATAGCACTATAATAAGCTAGATCATTCATTCAAGGGAAGATAGAGATAGACATGTAGAAGATGGAGTTGGTTAAGTAGTGTTTACTTTCTTTTCATACATCGTCAAATAGACAATGCAGAAGGATACTGAGATTGGTGATCAACATCCGTAGTCTTGGGTCGAAACTCAAAACTCAACTCAGAGCAGTTAAAAATTTTTTACTTTATTTACCAAAAAAAAATTTTTACTTTTAGATTGTTTTCCTTGAATGAATCAAATCCTATATCCCTATTTGCTTACCTCAATACATAATAAGTTCAGTCATGGATTTCATACAGTTAAACTCAAAAAATGCAAAAGCTAGTTTATTTTATAGTTGTTCACTTCTGCCTTCGTTTACAAGAATGTGCGGTGAAAATGTGTGATATGATTCAAGTGTGCAGTGTGCTAAATCTCGTACGAGTATTAATTGAAGCAGCTTGTGAAGATTTTAGCAACATTATTGAAAAAGTCGCTTAAACTAGATTCCATTGATTATTAGTAATTGGAAAATACATAAACGGATATTCATGAATAAGGTATTAAACTCCCATTGTAGAATCACCACAATTTTACTAAAATGTAAGCAAATATAGAGCAAGAGTATTCTAACAAATTTTAATTTCTGCATCCATAACTATAGCAACGATATATAGTGGCAACCACGGGAAGAGAATTGAAAAATAGTGATGGATTAGCTTTCAGAGTTATTGTCCAGCGTCCACTGCACAGTCAATACCAATCAACAACTTCAATGATATCAATTATATATATTTTCTAGCATCATACCTCCTCATAGAAGTAAAATTAGGTGCACATCAGTGAACAAATGTTGTGGTCATGTCGCCTCTTTAAAAGTCCATATTAATTCATAGATAAGAGTTCATATGTCTGGTTTCATGATCACGACACATACTATAAACATGATGGGACTCCTTTTCAATCACATGTTCCAAGTTCATGTGACCCTTTGGCTTTATCACAGACAAGTAAGGAAGAAGCATAGAGTAGAGTGAGAGTGAGCGAAGTATAATTAACAACTTTATTCTTTATATAGTTTATATTATTTATATTATCTATTTGTTGATTGACTTAAATCATTGTTTTAATCATGTTATCCAAGAGGAAAAGACTCATATTACCATGTGTAACTGTCGTTTTTGGTTCAGACAATTGTAATTTGCAATTAAGGACCGCAAGGGGTCTTAACCTTGGGGGACTTGCCCATAGGTAATGCACCTAGGTGCCTACGTACCCTTCAGAAGGGATCAAAGTCCACGTAGTTCGTCATGATTACGTCTATAGGAGCCGTTAGGCAAGGTAGTTACCTATATTGGACCGTGTGCGACTAAGACGTGTCTAAGGTACTCCGGGCGGGTAAGCCGCTCTTAGGAGGTTGCCTTAATGGGAGAGAGCTCGGGTCTCTGAGGGCTGCTGGAAGCTCTATTGGTGGAGGTGCTCCGGGGAAGGAGAAGAGCTTGCCGATGGTCGGACCTGACGGAGCCATCGGCGGAGCTCGGGATGCGTGAGGAATATGTGTGAGGTGTCTGAGAGTGCTCAGGCTACTTGCTAGAAAGGCGGTGAGTGATGCTCTCTGGAAGTACTTTAGGTATCTTGGGTCTAATGTTATAGTCCATGAACATGTGACCCTTATTCCCCCGGGTGAGGGTCTATTTATATTGAGTGTGGGGAGGTCGTGCTCGACCCACGATCTTGCGGGACGTGGGTTGTCCCACGGTGCTCAGTGAGCTCCCACGTCTACTTGAGTGGTGTATCCCCGTGAGGTGATGTGGGCAAGGGCCACGTATGTAGCAGATGAATGGTACCACGTGCCGCTAGGCTTCTAGAAGCTTGGTGTCACGTGTCCCAAGGCAGAATATTTCGTAGTTACATAAGTTCCCCAAGTTTACGGGTGTCGGGCGCCCGTGGACTTAAGTTCTCTTTTCTATAAGCTATTTAGGAATTTTTGTTCTCCGAAAAGAGAGAGCTCATCCGCACGAGGTCATGGTCATTTTGAGCTGGTCGTCCGACTCGCAAAACAGTGTCCTTCGCTTTGTTTCGTGGAAGTGGGGACGTTTGGAACGTGCCACGCATCTTGTTTCGAGTGGCTGACTGCTTGACTTCCTCAATAAGTTTTTGAGCTGTCTCTGCAGAAAGTATGCGACTTACCGAGGAGCGGTCATCGTTACTCCAGAGGAGAATTTCTTGGGATGCCCTTGGTGGGTAAGCAGGAGAAATCCAAAGGGCAAGGGCTGTTTGGTCATTTCCTTCGATTTTCAGAAGCGCCCCTTGTTTAGACAGCAAAGCGTCCGTTGGGCCTTTTTATTGCCGAGAGCGGAAGAGCCCCATTCCTTTGCCTTGTGATCTCCTTACCCTTAGTTTAGCGATAATTTTCCAACTTCAAACGTTCAAGAGATGACCTCGGCTAGCGCTGCTGCTTCTGTTTGTTCTTCCATGGATCCGGATTTCGAACAATCCCTCTTGCTGGCTGCCTTAGAGGGAGTCAGGGAGAGAGTGGATACTCTTACTATGTTGCGGGACTCCGTGGACCTTCGGGAAGTTTTATCTGGAGAGGATGGGAAACTGGCGGTGCCTCCTCCGACTGCTTCTGAGAATTGGTATTCTGCTGAGCTGGAACTTGGCTCTACGGTCAGCATTTCGGCGGTGGATGCTAGCATGGAATTGCGGGTGCTGCCGGGAGCCGGCATCGAGAAGGTGTGGGTGGAACGCTTCGCTCCTTCGCTCCCCGAGGGCTATGAGATAAAGCCAATGGGTGAGGGGGAGTTGATTCTCTAGGGCGACGGAGTTAGCTTCGTCCTTCCTCTCTTTGTCCCTTACAACGTCGCCTTCATTCCTCCTTTTCCAGGCTTCGTGGAAGCCATGCTCAACTTGCTGAATGTTTGCCCTGCGCAGCTGACTCAGAATGCGTGGTCGATACTCAGCGTTTTTTACAGTTACTGTCGGTCGCACAAGTTGGAAGTCCTTCCAAATGTGTTTCTCTCTCTTTACTCCGTCCACGAGGCACATGGATGGGTGTGTTTTCAATATTGTGCCAAAGGTTTTGCCATCACCGATCTGCCGGGTAACAATCATGCCTGGCGGTCGTACTTTTTCCAAGTGGTACCCAAAAAGGGGTTTTGCTCGCCTTGGGTTCTTCTGCATGAATGGCGCCCACGCTTTCCTCTCAAGTGGTCCAACCTGTTCTTCGGGTTCGATACGACCGGGCGGAGTATGAGGAGACGACCTTCGAATTTTTGAAGGGGACCGTGGTTTCAGGTGCAGCTTTTGGTAAGCTTCTTGCATCGGTGAGTTGTGCCCTTTTGCTTTTTGTCTGCTCACTAAGCTTCGGATGCTTCCTCCTTGTAGGGTTAACCTTGGTTGGTATTCAGGGGAGACTGAATCCTCCGCCGAGTTCTCAGAGCCGAAAACGCGTGCGGTCGAAGCCGGTGAGTGCCGTTGTTTGTTCCTCAGGAGCAGTCAAAGATGCCGGGGCGGACAGAGATCTTGTGGTTAAAGGTGCGGGAGCTACAAATTAGGTGGGTGAAATCAGCTTGAATCGTCATGGTCGCAGGAAGGTTCCTTATACTCCCATACCCCCCGAAGAGATGCCCGTCCGACTCCTGGGTGAGGGTATCTCTTTTAGAGGGAAGTTAATCCCCTTTGAGGCGGAGCGGGTCATGCTGGCTTGTCAGCATTATCCTCTTGATTACGGGGATGATTATGGTTTGGAGTGTATGACCAAGGATACCATGCTACTGCTAAGCCGTTTGGCAGGCTTTGCGTATTAGCGGGAGGTCGAGGGGTAGGATACTTTCCTCCTAGCTTCAATGTTTTCCATGTGGGGTGACTGATTTCTTCGAGGTTTATGCAGGAAGTGGTGGAGGAATTGATGGAGGAAAACGTCCAACTGACTGCCCGTGTGAAGGAATTGGAGGGCGAGCTTGCGGAATTCTGGGTTAGCTCTTTGTGGGTTCGTCGCCAAGATTTTCTACGCTTCGCGAACTACGGAATGCAGAACGGCATAGTGCAACTGGAGGATTTGATGGGTATCTCCGTCCCTCCAGAAGTTAGGGCGCAGATGCATCCTTCCTGGGAGAACATTGATGGGGAGTTGCGCGTCCACGCTCGAGGGGACTTCCCGTTGAGGATTAAGGAGTATGATGTAGCCCCGAATCCTCAGAGGGATTTGCCTCGGTCGGGCGAGTTGCCACATTTATCAAAGGGGGATGCCTCCTGATTTGTATATATTTTTTGTATTTATGGGACCATAGTCCCCGTATCTGAATATTTTTTAGTAAGGAGAATTAGAATTTCGAGCATGAGATTTGATCAATCGTATTTCATTCTGCAACCCTTTAAAGACATAGTATAACTGTCTTGGGACTAAGACGAGTTGGTAGTAGATTTGCCTTAGGACTAAGACAAGTTAGTGTACATAGTAGATATATCAAAAAGGCATTTGGCTTAGGACTAAGACGTAATGGAGGGCCTGCGATTTTTTGCCTTTGGACTAAGGCGGAAAGAAATATTACTAAGACATTGTAAAATATTTCTTGAGGCTGATGGCGTTCTAGGTGTTTGGGACGTGCTCTCCCGTCAGGTGTGCTAACTTGTATGCGTTGTGTGAAGCGATTCTAATAACCCAATATGGGCCTTCCCAATTAGGTGCGAGTTTGCAGTGTAGGCGGTCGCGCCTATTGTTTATCACTGTTCGCATGACCAAGTCACCTTTTTCGAATTTACGAGGTCGGATGCGTCGGTCATATTTTTGTGCTAGCAGCTCTTTGTAGGCGATATTTTTTAGCGTCGCTGCTTGACTGTGTTCCTCGACCGCATCCAAGCTGGCCAAGAGGTTTTCTGGGTTTGACTCGAAATAATTTAGCACTCGATCCGAAGGGACCCCGATGTCGGCGAGGACGATTTCCTCCTGCCCATATGTTAGAGTGAAAGGAGTTTCTCCCGTTGCCTTGTGTGTCGTTGTTCGATAGGACCGTAAGACTGATGGGAGTTTGTCCACCCATCCTTCCTTTGCGTCTGCTAGTCTTTTTTGCAGTCCTTCGAAGATGATGCGATTTGCTCTCTCCATCTACCCATTGGTCGCCGGGTATTCGACTGAGGTGGTTCTGTGGTCGATGCTCCAATCATTGTAGAAATCTTTGAACTTTCCACTGACGAATTGACGTCCGTTATCGGTGATCAACGTGTGTGGGGGACCGAAACGAGTAATGATGTTCCGCCAGAGGAACTTTTGGATGTTTTGGGAGCCGATGGTGGCCAGGGGTTCGGCCTCAATCCACTTAGTGAAATAGTCGACGGCCACTATGAGGAACTTTCGTCGGAGCATGCCTTGAGGGAGAGGGTCCAAGATGTCCATGCCCTAAGTGTCGAAGGGCCATGGAGATTCGATGGGCTTCAGCTCACCGGGTGGCTGGTGTATGAATGTCGCGTGCCGCTGACATTTGTCACAATGGGTGGCTAAGACCTTTGAATCAGCCCTCATTGTTGGCCAGTAAAATTCGGAGGGCTCCGGCAGACTGGTGTGTGCCGCATATGCCATCGTGGATTTCCTGTAGCACATAGTTCGCTTCTTTGGTTGAGATGCATCGGAGATGTGGGGATGAGAATCGCTTTTTATATAGGTCGTTTCCTCAAACAAAGTACCAAGCTGCTTGCCTCCTTATCTTTCGAGCGAGCTCTTTGTCTATGGGCAGGGTGCCCGCCGTTAGGTACGTTTTGATGGGAGCCATCCAAGAACTGTCAACTGTTATCGGCAGTACGTCTGGGTTTATGCTAGGGGTGCGAAGCGTGGTTTGCAAGACCATCTTAAGTCCCGATTGGCTCGGTGTGGTGGCTAATTTGGAGAGGGCGTCAGCTTGGGTGTTTTGGTTCCGGGGGATCCGTGTGATCAAGACGGATTCGAAGCTGCTAATTTCTTGCTTGGCTCGCTCCACATATTTGATGATAGTGGCATCCTTCGCCTCAAAGTCTCCGTTGAGTTATCGACCACTAGTTGCGAGTCGCTGAATAGCTTGACCTTTGAGGCGCCCAGCTCGTAAGCTAGCGCTAGTCCGGCTATGAGTGCTTCATATTCAGCATGGTTGTTGGAGGCTGGGAACGTGAAGCGCAAAGCTTGTTCCACTTTGATTCCGTCAGGGCTCTTTACGATAATGTTGGTGCCCGCAAATTTCCTGGTCAAGGAGCCGTCTACGTAGACTAGCTATGGGGATTTTTCTGGTTGTGGCTCGGTGGTCTCGTCGTGTTTTGAAGCCGGGGCGTCCCCCAGATGGCGTTCGGACAGAGTCATTTCGGCGACGAAGTCTGCCAAGGCTTGGGCTTTGATTGCCTGCCGGGGCTCGTATCGAATGTCAAATTCTAATAGCTTGACGGCCCAGTTTGTCATTCACCCCGCTAAGTCTGGCTTTTGCAGTATTTTCCACAGGGGTTGATTAGTTCGAACCATGATCGTGCGTTGCTGGAAGTAAGGTCGAAGCCTCCTGGACGAGTGGACGAGGGCGAGTACGAGTTTCTCAACCCATTGGAACCGGAGTTGGGCTCCCTGCAAGGCGTGGCTTGTGTAGTGAACTGGGAATTGCTCGACCCCTTCTTCTCTTATCAGCGCTGAGCTCACAACGTGATCGGTGGTGGCTAGGTAAAGTATGAGGGTTTCTCCCTTGACCACTTTAGCTAGCACCGGGGGCTTAGCTAGGTAAGCCTTAAGGTCCTGGAAGGATTTTTCGCACTGCTCTGTCCATTGGAATGTTGGTGCTATTTTTAGAATTTTGTAAAAAGGAAGGCATTGGTCGGTCATCCTTGATAAGAATCGATTGAGGGCTACTAGCCTTCCGTTTAGCCTCTACACCTCTTTTACCATTCGCGGAGGTTCCATGTTGTGGATAGCTGCGCCTTTCTCAAGGTTGGCCTCGATTCCTCTTGTTTGATCATGAATCCCAGGAACTTCCCTGTCGATACGCCGAAGGCGCATTTGGTTGGGTTCGGCTTCATTTGGTGCATCTGCAAAACTAGGAAGAGTTCCTCCAAATGTGCTAGATGTTGTTCGAGCTCCATGGATTTGACCACCATGTCATCGACGTAGACCTCGAGGTTTTGGCCTATCTGATCTCTGAAAATAATGTCCATCATCCTCTGGCAGGTCGCACCCGCGTTTTTCAGTCCGAAGGGCATGACTTTGTAGGAATAGACGCCCTTGGCTGTGATAAAGGAAGTTTTCTCCTGATCCCTTGGGTTCATCTGGATCTGGTTGTACCCTGAGAAGGCATCTAGGAAACTCAGCACCCGATGCCCGACCGTCCCGTCGACCAGCTTGTCTACGTTCGGGACTGGGTAGGCGTCTTTCGGGTAGGCTTTGTTCAGATTGGTGAAGTCCACACACATTCGCCATTTCCCATTCGCCTTTTTTACCATCACCACGTTCGACAGCCCGTCGGGGTATTGTGACTCGCGTATGAAGCCGACGTTGAGGAGCTTTTATACTTCTTCGTTGATTGATTGCTGCCTTTCTTCGCCGAAGTGCTGCTTCTTCTGGATAATGTCGGGGTCGTCCCTGATATTGAGGGAATGACATATGAGTGCAGGGTCTATTGGTAGCATGTCCGCGGCGGCGCTCCAAGCGAATATGTCCCTGTACTTGGTGAGCAGTTCCTGGAACTTTCCTCGAGCTACCGTGCTGAGACGGGCTCCTACACGAATTTCCATGTTATTTGCCTGATCAATGCAAATGTTCACAAGATCTTCCGTGGGTTGTAGTCTGGCTCCGGGGATCTCATCACGTAGGTCCACTATTTCGGAAGAGCCCTTGGCATTGTTTTCGACTTCATCTACAACGGGGCGGTCGATCGGGTAGCATGCGTGAGTTCCTTGGCTGGCTCGTATTTCTGCAACCCCGGCTATCATGGGGATCCTTATCACCATGTGAACCATGGATATGATAACCCTGAGTTTGCTGAGGGTTAGTCGACCTAAGACTGCGTTGTACGCCGATGGGGCTGTTGACACGATGAACCTAACTTTGGTGCAGGTGACCTTTGGTTGCACACCCAGGGCGAGCCATGTTCTAAGGGTTCCTTGTGCTTCAATGGCCTGCCCAGAGAAGTCGATGAGGGTTCCTTCAGGCGACTTCAGCTTATCCTTGCAGTTGGCAATTTTCTCGAAAGTTCTTGCGAAGAGTATATCAGCGGCCGACCCGGTGTCTACCAATACGCGCTTGACATCAAATCCTAAGATGTTGGCCGTGATGGCCAATGGCTCGTTTATCTCGGTCGTGTCATCAGTGCCGTCAAAGGTCACGAACTGCATTTTATGCCGCTTACTTCGATTGCTTTGGATGTTATCCGGTCGGTCGTACGAGGGTTTCGTGGACTTGTAGGTGCCAGCCATGCGAGTATTGTATCCTGTATTGAAGATAAAAAATATAGGCCTTTGAGTGTTAGGTATATACTCCTACTCCACAAAAAAGAAGTGTCGTTTAGTGGCAGAGTGCGCAAGGCATTGTGGTCTGAGGAAGACCGCGGTGGGCGCCACTATAACTGTTGTTTTTTGTTCAGACAATTGTAATTTGCAATTAAAGACCGCAAGGGGTCTTAACCTTGGGGGACTTGTCCTTTAGTGATGCACCTAGGCGCCTACGTCCCCTTCGGAAGGGATCAAAGTCCACGTAGTTCATCATGATTACGTCTATAGGAGCCGTTAGGCAAGGTAGTGACCTATATTGGGCCGTGTGCGGCTAAGACGTGTCTAAGGTACTCCGGGCGGGCGAGCCGCTCTTAAGAGGTTGCCTTAATAGGAGAGAACTCAGGTCTCTGTGGGCTGCTAAAAGCCCTATTGGTGGAGGTGCTCCGTGGACGGAGAAGAGCTTGCCGGTGGTCGGATCTAACAGAGCCTTCGGTGAAGCTCGGGATGCGTGAGGGATGTGAGTGAGGTGTCTGAGAGTGATCAGGCTACCTGCTAGAATGGCTGTGAGTGATGTTGTCTGGAAGTACTTTAGGTATCTTAGGTCTGATGTTATAGTCCTTGAACTTGCGTCCCTTAGTCCCCCGGGTGAGGGTCTATTTATACTGAGTGTGGGGAGGTCGTGCTCGACCCACGATCTTGTGGGACGTGGGTCGTCCCACGGTGCTCAGGGAGCTCCCACGTGTACTTGAGTGGTGTATCCCCGTGAGGTGACATGGGCAAGGGCCACGTATGTAGCGGATGAATGGTGCCATGTGCCGCTAGTGTGTCCTGCCGCTAGGCTTCTACTAGCTCGGTGCCACGTGTCCCAAGGCAGAATATTCCGTAGTTACACCATGATATGAGATCAATTATAAAACAGAAACATAACCTAATTTGAAGTATTATCGTCATTACTGTATAGAGAACTGTAAGTGTAGCTTAATATAAATTTTCTTTCTGAAGTTTAGTCTTTGTATTCCTTCTGAGCATGAAGTTCAAACAATAAAAGAACTACTTCAAACTACATTTAGGTTAGATGGCATGGCAATAATTTCAAAATCTTGGAACTAAATACCATAACTCCTATACATTTCATAACTGACATGTTTATGAGCAATTCTTTTTCATGGATTCCACTCAACAGTTTTACAATGATTAGAAATCTCATTCAAAAACCAATATACTACTCCTAGTAATGGCTTTGAGATATTTCATCAAACACCTTCCAGAAATGAAAACAAATTGGAAAAGGTAATCATCTTCTCTACAAGCACTCAATTGAATTAAAACAATCAATTCCAAAGGACCTATGGCAGCCTAACCTTTGATTCATTTTCTCTAAAAGAGTAAATTCCAACATTCAACTGGATCAATATGAACAAGAAGAAAATAAATTGAGATACCTCTCATGACGTTGGCATTTTACATTTCTGTTCGTACAATATATTGCGGCCGATGACGTTAACAACTCTGGAACCATGGTGGTGGCAGTATAATCGCATATCTTGCTCTATTTTCGTTCTAATTCAATTCTACTATGAGTGCGACTTGTGACTGTGTGTGAATCAAATGGCTTTTGTGACGCCGTTGAAGGTGATAGCAAGTAGCAGCTAGCAATGGTGGTGAACGGTGGTGTAAATGGTATGGTCTCTCTTGCTCTATTTTCATTCGTCTTATCAAACAATTTAAGGAAGACAAACAAAATCATAAAGCATAAATAGATAATAAAAGAGTAGAGAAGAAAGAATCACCTGCAAAAGGATGATCGTTTGGTGAGGATGTCGGTGAGCGGCCATTGATGTTGTCGAAGGCACCTAGGTTAGAAGCTCAAAATTCAAGAGTTAAGTATGAGAGAAACGGACAAGTCGAAGTGTGATTTTAAAAAAAAAAATAGATTATGTTAATTTTAGTTTTACTAGCAATTATAAATAGTTGGATTATGCTTAAGATATTTTAACAATTCTTGATAAATTGTGCCTAAAGATAAATCGATAGTGACTATTTGAAAATTTGTTAGTACTTTCTATTTATACGGGACCTTTTAATATTTGTTACTAAAAAAATTGTTACTATAGTGATTTTTTGTAGAAGTGTATTCACTACATACACGAAATAAAAAATTTGCAACCTGAAGGCGTATAAATTGGAAGTAAATGGTAGTTTATAAATAGTTGTTTAAATGTAGTGAATTAACTTTTTAATTTATTGTTTAAAAACTTCCAAAACATACATACAAAGGACAATAGTCTATATTTGTGAATAATAAGGAATTAATCTTGTTAAATGAAGAGGGTTTAACATGTAGCTTTTTAAAAATTTATCACTAATACCGTAAAAATTTGTTAATAAAAAAAGTGTTGAATTGATGTTGTATGTGAGTGGTTATAATTCTTGGTTTAAAGAATCGAAATTGACCAACACCGTAATAAAATTCTACATATACCAACAATGATATTGACAAAACAATAAGCCAAAACAAATTCATTATATATGACAAAAAAAAACATCTAATACCCAAAATATCCAGCCTTACATGGACACTTTGATATTTCTGAAAACCTAAACTCTACTTTCAAGCGACATGATTCAAATTTAATTTTTTGGGCCAGTATGGTTATTACCATATAACCTAAACTTGTTATTTTTTTAATTAAAATATATTTGGAATTTGACGAAATTTTGAACTTAATATTCTTGGTATAGTAGACATATGTTTTTAGAATAGTGATCTATGATACACCAGCTACATAGCCATATGAATCATTTGGATAAGTTTTATTCGTGCTACACAATACTTTCGAGTTTCGACGACACCTTTTTCAACAACTTTTATATTTGAGGTCTTTTTATAATGTCTCTAATGTGCCTTACAAAGATAGCATAGGGATCTATTTATATTTATGATAACCAACTTATTTGATGGTAAATAAGAGAATAATCATTTCTTTGAAAAAAATAATCTGAAAATTGAAAACTGATAAAAGTTGTTCCATTGAGAGTTAAAAGAAATACATTTGAAAAGAAAATTCAGTGACACTCAAATGATTAAGAACTGAAACAAACGGAAGGCAACATCAAAACATTGTGACTGACTACCATACAAATAAAATGACATAGTTGCTCAATCTAGAAAATTTAATCCTATATAACCCTAACAGTTGGATAGAAACAAAACAACTTCTTTATTGAGGATGGAATGCGGTATGGATTTGTGATCAATCTAATTACACAATGCTTCTTGTCATGACCCGAGGAGTACGTGACTGGCACAGACTAAGGGTGGGACCCCTAGCCTATAAGCCTGCCATTCAAAATCACTTATTGAACATATAAAATTTTTTAATTTAGCCTGTGTCGAAACATAATAATTATCTTTTACAACCAAAATAATAATTTTTTATACAGATGCATGAACCCTGCCTCTAGACTAATGGAGCTGACATCTAAATTGTTACAATAACATTTAGAAAATACAAATCATACTAAAATCCACATGAACGAAAATGCAGGTCTTGGTGGTTGAATCATTGCTTAGGCAAGGCCTATCATCTGTCTTCAACTTGTCTAAAAGATGTTAACAACGAGGGATGAGTCATACGACTCAGTGAGAGACTAACACATCCTAGGCATAGTAGCGGACACCACTACGATAGGGAAAGGGTGACAACCACATACATATGCACAATGTCTCGTACACACCATGCAACATATAATGTGATTAAATTCACCGTTCAAAATCCAATCTATAGCATAGATGCCAAGCACAAAATAATCATTCAAAATTTCTGAACTACATATCAAAGTCTTCCATCAAAAACCCATTCACGAATCAAATCGACAGATAGTTCAAACTCAAATAGCATAGTCAAACACATCAAGTGCAAAATCAATAAGTCAACGAAGATCAAATGAAACATAGTACAATCATTCACATACCCTTGGGGGTGTTAATCACAATGTCACACATAAACAATTCCTTACGAATACAAAATCAAATTCTGGCAGAGTTCATATCATAATACCAATAGCACGTCATCCAAATCAATATTTCACAAAATTCAACAATCCAAAAAAACAAATATTTGGGTGTAATGTTGGCTGCATAGGGGTTGAGGTTGCTTGGGCACCATTTAGTGAAGGAAGGTTGTTGAGAATAATATAATTTTAAGAGAATTAGCTTACGAAGCTGGTGTCCAAGGTTTTCCAAGTAATAAAGAGCTTGAACCCTCGACTTGGTTTTCAAAAGGATAAGAAATGTAGTATGTAAAGAAAGGGGTTCATACAAATAAAAAAAACTATGTGACCAACAATGCCTATTCACACAAATTCCTTCCCACAAGCAAACAATGGGTGAAGTTCAATTAGGTTTCTTCCCTCCTCCCTTGCTTACCTATGGGTTCTTAGAAAATAGGTTGGTTAAGTGGTTCAACTAGATTCCTTCCCACCACCTTCTCAATCTTTCAATTCTAACGGCGCATGGTTCAACCCCGTTCCTTCTCATGCCCACATTGATACCTTAACACAAGGTTAGTCCCATGGTTCAACCTTGTTCCTTCCTATGGACTACCTCATGTCACTTCACACACGGTGTATGGTTCAACCTTGTTCCTTCCTATACACCACTTTATAACACACTAAATCGCTCAAATCAAGCAAAAAGATAATTCCTTCATAAAGCCACCAACATACTAGGCAAAATAAATCAAAAGGGAAATACAACACAATCTCATTCATTCTATCAAGACTCTTGTTCATACACAACACATATCAAATCCACCATGTCCTTCATCCCTTGAAAATCACAATCACAATCATAATTTCAACATAACATGTCCACACCCAATCTCAGTCAAATCTAAAACGCAACAATAACATGCCTCATTGGCCAATTCATAATGGTTCAAACCACATAAACAATCATATTATTAAGCCAATTTAGATTCAATCATAATTCATATTAAGTGCATGATTACAATCACATAATTAATCGCAATTACGAATGCATAACTACCACCACACAATAAGTCACAACACATAATTTAATCATCCCTTTTTGGGGCTAAGATAAGAAAGTCTCTCACCTTGGCTGCTTCACTTAGCATTCCCTTTGAGCACTCTGGTCTCCAAGGAAGTACTTGAACCCTATCACATACAATCAATTCAATCCATATCAAATTTCATACAATTTCCTAGTTTCTTTACTTATGACTTCTTACACTTATCCAACCCCCAAGTTCATTTACTTCACCTATGGTCATCATTTGGTGTTCTCTTTTAGTTCAACTTAATTAATGAATAAATAACCAAGTTTACAAACTTGTTCACTCTCCAAGCTCTATCAATGGAGAATGTGCCAAATATGAAAAGTTCTCATTTTGACCAAATGTTCACATATCATTATTCCAATCATTGGGCATTCTTACAAATCATTTAGAATACCTATATAATTCATTTGAAGTCCATACATGCCATCAAGTTCAATAAAATTTATAAATTGCATAAATTTTGCCAAATTTCGTAGGTTAGGAACCATAGAGTAGAAATCTCCATATAACTCAATATTTGGGTCTCTATGTTCAAAAAAGATCCTATGGTGATATATTATTGATAGGCATTTTGGGTAATCATAGGCCTATTAAAAATATCTATCACTGAGTCTCTAGCAGATGAGAATTTTCTATCCAATACAATTTTTATTTTCGAAAAATCCTTAAATTTAAACTATAAGCTTGAAATAATTCATATGATTCATATTTAACCAAATTTATATTTTTTTATTTAAATTTCTTATTTATTTTAATTTCTTAAATTCTCAAATCTAAAGCAATTAAAATCTTAATAATAACCCAAAATATCTTATTTCATTTCAAAAAATTATGTTTATTTTATTTAGTCAAAATGTCCAACCTCAACATCAAAATTATGTCAATTTCATATTATCCCATCATTTCTTAATTAAGATTATTTATCATATATATACATATTTCTATTTATTTACTTGTTTATATATTATTTATTTATTTGTTTTCTTATTTTTAATTTTCATTTCAACTCCAAATGATGACCCTTCTAAGTCTTACTATATATTTGACTTGATTCCAAAAATACCCTTCAGGTATTACACTTCTGATTTTTGAAAAGGATAAAGCCTTGTGCATAAATGTGCTCGTCATCATCATAATATTGAATTTTTTTTTCAATAATAGATATCAAATAATCATCTGCAAAATCAAGAAATCGGAGTGTAGCAGGTGAATGATCAATGTGTCTATACTGTTGCCAAAAACAATAACATCACCTTCCAGTTGGCGGCTACCCCAAATCACATAAGTCTTATGTGACGCAGAGACATTAAACCATGTTGTGATTCCCAAACTATTTTCAATGTTTGTGAGATAACCAATAAATATGTCCTTGTTGAGAGATAACCAATAAATATGTCCACGACTTATGACAAAGGTTGTATGCAACTAACACATGGCAATTATCATTCAATTTGTCCTTGTTGAGAGATAACCAATAAATATGTCCATTTAGGTTGATGGTTGAGTCAAAAAGCATGTTTGCAACATAAATGGGTTTTGATACAGCAGCCCATGCCCTTGAGTGTGACCAAAAAATAGAGATTAATGAATTGGTTGGGTCGTTGAGTGTCTTCCACTATAAAACTATGCCTAATTCTCCTTTGTTTTGGTCAAATCCGAATCCACAACGCATTACACCTACAGAATACACTTATATATTATTAACAAAGTATATGGTTGAAATTAAAGATGACGAAATAAATAATAGAAAACAACGTACTTCCTATGGAAATGCCACCGGGTAGTCTAACTGTTACACACTGGTCTGTAACCAGATCACAAAGAAAGAAACAACCAATGAAGTCAATATCTTTTGTATGCAAGCAAAGTACACCTTCATCTGTACCGACATATTTGACAACATCATGACTGAAGAGGCTAGGTATCCTTGAAAAAGTTTTACGTGTACGATCATCATTTACAAATGGATCAATCTGCATGAAAAAGGAAGTGTAATATCGCCCGATTTTGGCACACAAAAAAACATGTGTTTGTAGTTTTTCATTCGAGAATATGACCAATGGTACGTGATGAAATAACTCCTCTTGCATGCACTATACCAATTCTTAGAAATGTATGGCAGTTTAGGTATGTCCTCTGCGGGAATCAAACCAATGATTTTGTACATTATTTCTGACAGAATGCCAACTGAATTTGAAAACAAATCCTCCATGTCCTAACATCAATCAATGAGGAAAAATTTAAAGATTTTTGAAACACACAATAGTATTACTACGTTAACGAATGGAGATACAAATTCTATATGATACTTCAACAAATGATATAAATGTATGAGCTCCAGGAATTCGTTTCGTACGAAAGAGAAAATGTTAAGTCACGAAGTAATATACATAAGACAATTATCGAATAATTCGAATAACGACTGAGGGACAGACTATTTCTAAATTCGATTGAATATACACATGCTAAGGCCAACGTATACCAAGCTGATTTATAAATCACCCTAGGTATGGTCATCTCCATTAAACGTGTTCAAATTAAAAAAAACATATTAAAAATAGCATATGATCTCAAATTAAAAAAAAATCCAATAAATGCGTCGTTTTTCATAATGCCTAATATAAGAGCTGACAGTCGCATAATGTAATTACACGTAGCGTAATTTGCACGACAAATTACCAATTTTGTATCACAACCAACCATAAAGGGTTATGCTGATTTTCAAAATAATAATGAGGTGAAACCAAAATCATAATACCAATTAAAATGTTGAAATTATCAGCATTGGTGATTCTGCAAAATCATTAATTATATAAATCGATCTAAGGAGGTATTAAATTTTTGGATACATAATACCTATAACGACGTGGATTAGTCATTAATTACAAGTTACCAAAAATACTTGCATTCCCGAAGTCAAAGAAGCGGATAAATGCAATATATCAAAGAATCAAGTTACATATACACCAATAAATTAAATGTTTTATCACACCAAATCAAGGAGGCGCATGCAACGCAAGGGATACAAAAAACGACCGTAATAAATGCGTATCTGTCCTTTGAAATCGAATTATACTGTGACCAAGTGTCACAAGCTATAAAACATTGATTTGCATGTGTATTATGAATTAATTATGGCACAACCGGACATCCTGGCATTAGGTCATTAATGCGATATTTTGATAAATATAATCAATTAGCTGGTGATATAATCAATATAATTTTTTAAAAGTAAATCTCTATATTTTTTTAATATGTAGGACATGGGGGTTTTGTACTGTTATTGAAAATCGACGAAACAAATTGATGTTAATATGTTAAACAAACAAGAACGTACTAATCTTGGCAGGTTAAGTTATTGATTTGGTTACATGTAATTTGCGGATATCACATTCTAATTGAGGAACAACATTTGATTTTGTAAAAATAAATCTCTATATATTGTATGAATAAAAATATTCACAACATGTGCACATAAATTTCTCTGTATTTAAATTTTTTTTCCTTTGAATTATTTAAATAAATTTCTAAGTTTCTTTTCTTACCAAAAAATTATTATATTTTTCATATGATTATTTTTCTTCTTACCAATAAATTTCTAAGGTTTTTCTTCCTTTGAATTGTTTGAATAAATTTATAAGCTTCTTCTCTTACCATAAAATTATTATTTTATTTTCCATATGATTATTTTTCTTCTTCTATTTTTCATATGCTAAGGTTTTTTTTTTTTGTCAAAATTAATATGCTAAGTCGAAAAATTTAAGTTCCCTAATTTTCGTTATCATAATTTGGTTCAATTTATGAATATTGAAAACTTCTTATCATAAATATCTTCATAAACCTTCCTTTGCTTACTTCCCCAAATCGAATATGTTTCTTTTAAAATTCATTAATGCAAATTAAATCAATTTCAAAATCTTCTCCTAAAAAGAAGCTTCATCTTCTACCTAAAATCAAATATTTTTAATTAATTTATTTCAAGCATCCAAAAAAATCTTGTTTCTTTTTTATAATGTATGTGATTTATAGTTTTATATAACATTTTATAACAGATAACTGAGAGTGCGATAATGATGTAAGGAAGATGCTAATAAAATGATAAAACTATACGATAATGTATTGAAAAATACACTATTAGCTTCAAAAACAACGTTTAAAACAAACAAAGATGAGGTAGTTCCAACAGACTTAGAGACATAGGTAGGAAAATTTTAAATTGAAAAGACAACAATATAAAATTCTTTCAAATCAATTTTTCTCCAGCTTAATCTTCTGCAGTGGGATGTCTAGATTCATCAAATATTCTCCGGATGATTGACCATCATCAGACAATTTAGTAACAAATCTCTTACCCATCCTTAGAGTCTCGATTGATGGGGAGGCAACAACATCTATAAATGATAGTCTACGACCCTCAACATCAATAATCTGTTTCGATTTGTTTCTGACACGCGTAGTAAGGTGGTCTTCAACTGAGCTAAAATTGAAAAGACAACAATATAAAATTCTTTCAAATCAATTTTTCTCCAGCTTAATCTTCTGCAGTGGGATGTCTAGATTCATCAAATATTCTCCGGATGATTGACCATCATCAGACAATTTAGTAACAGATCTCTTACCCGTCCTTGGAGTCTCGATTGATGGGGAGGCAACAACATCTATAAATGATAGTCTACGACCCTCAACATCAATAATCTGTTTCAATTTGTTTCTGACACGCGTGGTAAGGTGGTGTTCAACTGAGCTAAGGTCGATCTGAAAATGAGTACATATTTGGTTATAAATTGGTCAGTTTATAAAAATAGGAACAATCAATAGATGTATTGAATAATACTGTCTCCCCAACAAACTTCTCAGCAAAATCTTTGTTTTTCAGCTTTTCCGGAATGCAATATAAAAAAATTGCTTAATAGCATTCTTATGTACATAAAAGATATAATTGAACCACCTGAGCATGACGGTAGCCTGAGAATTTACCCAAAACAATTGGATCGATAGTCATTCGTTGAGCAGTGAAAGATACGAAATCATTCCACTGTGATATCTTAATCGCCACCTTAAACACAAACATCTTGCCTACAAAGCAGTCAAGCTTATGAGGCTATTTGGCGGTGTCATCCACATTCTGTTAAAATGCAATAACACGTTGGATGTGAATTAATTGTAAGTATTGTTGTAAGGGATAATATTAAATTATTCGTGCATAATCTGAAAATGCAAAAGTTTAATATGTGGGTAATTCTAGTTGGTAGACCTTCAGATTTTCCTTGACAAGTTCACTTGCAGACATTCCAAGGTAGTTACTTGCATCGCGATAAAAAAACGGAGATGTTTGCAGTCCCGGAGTCATCAATAACCATGAGCTCAATCTTGTACCTACGATATAAAGATGTATATTATCTTGCAATGGCGATGCGGGAAATTAATATTGTTTATAAAGTCATGGCAACATTTGAAGTGTTGGGACAATTAGTGTCCAGAATTAAAATATGTTTTTTTGATAATGTTTTAATGCAAAAATACGATTTTAGTATGAAGCGTATGATCTTAATTAATTAGATGATAAATAGAATATCTTGCTAAATCAATTAAGTTGATTTGATATTAATCAGGCATCAAGTTAATATGGCATTTAAGGCTAATCGTAAAATGCACCATTGACTAAGTAAATTAGGAAAGAAATCAAAATAGCTATGAAATAAATGCATAAGTATTTTTAGATTCTAGATCAATAAGGGATGTTCTTATTTGAATATATTTCTCCCTTAAATGTGTTTAATGCTAACAAATCCGAAAGAGGAACCGAGCATAATTTCAGGAAGGTTGATTATCAGCAGACCAATTCAGCATTTACCTACTTGCCATTTTGGGAGCTACCAATAGGCTGACAAGCATTGACCCGAGCCAAAAAGGAAATAATCATGTCAATCAAGATGGCATTCAAGAAGGGAATAAAGGCCAACATAAATGAGGATGATTCGCTTGCCAACAGATATGAGCATCAAGCCTATATAAACACAAGACTTGGACATTTGCACTTCAAGAGATTGATCTACAAGCCTTAAATGTTCCAAGAGAGCGTGATTCAGTCTTCAAGCATTCATCTGAGTTTATTTGTCTCTTAGTGAGAATTTGGAGTCTATAATCCCTTTTTAATTCAATTCTTAATCTCTTCCCTTTTTGTCTAGAGTCCCGGTAGGAACCCAAGACATGGAGGCTAATTGATCAGTGGGCTACTGGTCGGGTTTTAGTTTTGGGAGTGTTGTAATTCACGGATTGGTTGTAAAAACACTTGTGCTGAGCCTTCGGCTGAGGTTGCCTGGGTTAGGTAGTAAAAGCCCTTGTGGCTGATCTTGTGTTTTTTAAGGGTTACCTGGGTTAGGTAGTAAAAGCCATTTTGGATGATCCCTTGGTGTTTGAGAAGGTTACCTGGTTGTAATTCACATTTTCCAAGCTAGTGAAGTAACTCCTCTAACTAGTTTAGTAAGGGGGAGTGAGAGGACGTAGGATATTTGATCCGAACCTCTCAGTATAATAATTGCTTGTGTTATTTATTTATTTACTACTTTTAACATCTGCCTAAATTGTTTTTCAAATAACCAGAGTTGAATCTTTTATAACAAGAGCCTTATTTGAAAAACTAAGTATTTTTTCCATTAACCAAAATTACAGTAGCCTAAATTTAAAAATTCAATATTTTTAATAGATCAACCAATTCAACCCCCTTCTTGGTTTGTTCATGAGGTATTCACTAAACTTGGCACTTGTTGCAGTAGAAGATTGAGCCATCAGGCTTGAGTTTTTTTAGCACATTTCTTGCATTCATCGTAAAACCATCCCCTATCTTGGTTAACTTGAAGTACTTGTGCAAGGATACATATCACAACTCCGTCTCTACAATGATATAGATCATCTACAGTTCTAATTTTGTTTTAATTCTGGTTCAAAACAAGTGCTAGATCATATATTGTAGGGTGGGGTCCCATGATTCATGTACTGGTTTTTTGAATTTAAATCTTATATGGGATATTTTTAAATTTAATATTGATTGGTATCCCAAACCCTAAACTTAGAAACATGTTTAGGTTCCCCTTTCATATTAAAGACCCCAATCTGTATACATATATATATTATTTTATTTTAAGGTATGTGTATCCTACAATCTTAAATATATGTCCATGTATGTATGCCATTCTTTTGGGATCGGAAGGAGTTGACTGGCATTGACCGTTCGTCGACTAAGGAGGTCCAGCGGCCAGCGTCGCTGTGAAACACCGGCAATGGTGCCCAACCAGCGATGTTCCGGCGACCTCCGCCGTGGTGCACCACCGTCGGCAATGGTCAGCCGTCAGGGGTCTGGCGACCACCGTTGGTCATTGTTGACCAGATGTTAAGCGCCGTTAGGAAGTTTTGAATGCCATTTCAAATTAATCAATAAAATGCCTATTTTTGCTATTTATTGCTTTCCCTTTTTATTTTAACTTATTCAAAAGGGTTATATTATTAATGTCAGTAATATGGCGCCTTAGACCAATGCGACCATGAGACCTGAGAACTCTGGAGCCCAATTCGAAGCTAGGAAAAAGGCTTTGGAAACTAAAGAACTGAGGTCGCTAAGGAGGGAGAACCAATTTCTCAGGGCTGAACTGGTGGAGACTCGCCGAGTGAGCTCGAAAAAGGAAAAAGAATTACGCCAATTAGCAGAACACCAACGCATGGAAATTCTGGAAAATCGGTGCTTCGCCGACACCTTCCACTGTGACTATGCTGAAATGTGCCGTTGGGCTGACTTCGAAAAAGCTTAGAGGATGTTTCTTGAGGCTGAAGCAATGAAGGAAGCTATTAAGAAGTAGTAATAGGATTACTTATGTAATTTGGATTTTGGAATATAAAGATAGAAATATAAGACTTCCTTATGAATAAATGTTAGTGGAAGCATGTCTCTTGTAAGAATGACTTTCACATAAATAAAAGTATCCTTTTGTTTGTATCTCTCAGTGTACACTCTCCGAAGTCAAAGGCTCACTAGTCAAGATAATTGCATGAGAAACTTTGTTTCTATAGCAAGTTTATCCACCCTCACTTCCCATTGGGTACTCTAACCTATGGAGAAGTCGAGCGGTGGTCACAATTAATAAGGTTAGTTCAACAATATGTTCACCTGGGGGTTGTTAGCAAAAAGCGAGGCAGGCATGAACCTCACATGTGCACCGCCTCTAGTGAAGGAAAAGTAGGGAAAGCATTGCCCTTCACAATTAATTTCCCTGGAGCAACAACTTCTTCACAAGCTTCATCGTCATCGAAGTCTTCTCTGCTTTTTACCATCAGCAAGCCTGCCAAGTTAAGCCCTTCACACCCGCAGATGACTATTTACCCACCAGGACCAATGCCTTATGTTTTTGATAAAGCAATCCCATGGAGGTATGAAGCTGTAGTGGATGTTGGGGGCGAAAAGGTGGAAGTTAGCAAGACTCTCACGAGCGCTAACGTTACCCAAGGACAGGGGCTCACTAGAAGTGGACGAATATACGGGAGAAATCTACCAAAGGGTTCAAAGGACACCCCTATAGTTGACAAAGAAAAGGATATTCTTGAGAATCCATAAAAAAGAGGGGATTCCTGAGGTGGGGTCTGAATTAGAAAAAGAATTCTTAATCGTGGTCAAGAAGAGTGACTATGACATCTTGGAACAATTGAAAAAGACCCCTTCTAGGATCTCAATGGTTTCTCTCATGCTCAACTCAGAGGTACATCACCAAGCTCTTTTGAAAGTGTTGGCAGATGCCCATGTTCCCACCGAGATCACACCTAAGAATATGTTGAGCATGTTCGACGCTGTCAAGCATGCGTCAATCTTGTCATTCTCTGATGAAGAAGTCTTTCTTGGCACAAAGGCCCTCCACATTACCATCAAATGTTATGGGTTCACGATAGCAAAGGTCCTTGTGGACGGAGGTCTATCCTCAATGTGTTGCCTATCGCCACTTTTTAGCAACTGCTAGTCAACACGCATCGATGCGAGCAATATGATAGTTCGTGCCTTTGATGGAACAAGGAGAGAGGCCATATGAGGAGTTACTCGTCCATAGAAATCGGGCCATTCACTTTTGACATCCCCTTTTAGCTCATGGAAATGGATGTGGCCTACACTATGTTGCTAGGAAGGCCATGAATTCATGAGGTTAGGGCGGTTCCCTCCACAATCCACCAAAAGATTAAGTTCCTAAGAGAAGGGAGAATTGTTACCATCAAGGGAGAGAAAAGCATATTGATCAGTCACCGATCTCTGATACCCTTCATTGACAGTGCTGAGGAATCTTTAGAATCCTCATTCCAAGGGCTTAAACTGGAAGAGGAGCCCAAAGAGGCCTTTCAAATTAACACTGTGGCTGTGAGAATCATGACCAAACAAGGATATCAGTAGGGGAGAGGCTTCAGTCTTGTGTTAACTGGAATACCAAGATGCCTTGAGCCCAAAGAGCATAAGGCCCAATCTGGCCTTGGTTACAAAGGGTTGAGCCGCAATATGAGCAGCCACAAGAAGTGTCTGCCTCTATCTCAGCTATTTGTACCTGCCAAGGCAGCAAGGAAAAAAGACCTTGTCACTGCAATCAACGAGGAGATAGCTAATTGCGAGGACCTCCTTATTTGGCGCTCAAACAAAGGGGCCAGCTTTGACAACTGGGAGGCTGAGTAGGTCTTATCGATTTGTAGTTCCAAGTAAAGTTTGAATTGTGATTGGTCTTAAACCGAGCTATAGGTTTAGATCAAAGAATAATGAATTTAAGAGCTTATCTGTTGTTATCTTTCAATATTTCAATAAAAGTGGCTTGCATCTTACCAAATCTTTAGTACATGTGTGCTCTTCTTTTACCTCTTCTCTTGTCTTATTCTTAATTTTGATTTTTATCTTGCCCTCAGGGAATTAGAATTCTTAGAGATCCTGCCCAATGCGGTGATCCCTGATTTTTATGAATCCCTTAAAATAGAACATATGCAATATGAGTATGCTTTCGATGATTAGGTTGTTCCTCACACATTTACCAAAGTGGTTGAGTCTGATGAAAGAGGGATGGTCCCTCATCAAGAGACAGTCGAACTTAAAAATCTGGGGACGGAAGAAAACAAAAGGGAAGTGAAGATTGTCGAAAACCCCAAAAGGAAGGATCTAATTTTGCTGCTGAAAGAGTATATGGATATGTTTGCATGGTCATACCAAGACATGCCCGGCCTAGACCCTGAGAATGCTTCCCACAAAATACCTATTTTCTCCTATGTGGAGCCCAAAAGCACAAATTGCGACGAATGAAGCCCGAGATGTCCCTCAATAAGGAGGAAGTTCAAAAGCAATGGGACACTGGTTTCTTAGAAGTATCTGTCTACCCAGAATGAATGGCCAACATAGTTCTTGTCCCAAAGAAAGATGGGAAAGTTCGCATGTGCGTTGATTACAGAGACCTTAACAAGGCTTCTCCTAAAGACGACTTTCCGCTTCCTCATATAGATGTCCTGGTGGACAATACCGCTGGAAGTTTTCGCTACTCCTTCATGGATGGGTACTCATGTTACAATCAAATACCCATGCACCCTGAGGATAAGGCAAACCCCACTTTTATTACACCGTGGGGAAGTTATTGCTATAAGGTCATGCCTTTCAGATTGAAAAATTCTGGGGCCACCTATCAATGAGCTATGGTAGTTTTATTCCATGACATGATAAATAAAGAGGTTGAAGTCTACATGGACGACATGGCAGCCAAGTCAGCTGAAAAAGGAGAGCCACATCAAAGTCTTGAGGAAGCTATTCTATAGGCTGCGCAAGTTCAAGTTGCGATTAAATCCAAACAAGTGTACATTTGGCGTCCAATCGGGGAAGCTCTTAGGCTTTATAGTCAGCCGAAAAGGGATTGAGGTAGATGCAAACAAGATCAGAGCTATCAGTGATATGCCACCACCTACTATTGAGCAACAAGTCAGAAGTTTCCTAGGCAAAGTGAATTATATTGCCCACTTCATACGCAACATGATGGCAACTTGTGCTCCTCTATTCAAGCTTCTCAAAAAGAACCAATCCACGAGTGGAATGAACAATGTCAACAGGCCTTCGACGCTATCAAAGAGTACTTGACTAGTCCACCAGTATTGGTACCACCTACACCAGGGAAGCCACTTCTGTTGTACTTGACGGTGTTGGATGAATCTATGGGAGCCATTCTTGGGCAGCGTGACCCATAGTCGGGGAAGGAACAAGTTGTGTATTATTTAAGCAAGAAGTTCAATCTCAATACGTCTTGATATTCCTCAATCGAGAAAACTTGTTGTGCTCTAATATGGACTGTGCGTCGCTTGAGACATTACATGCTTTATTATGAGACCCTTCTCATATCTCGCATGGATCCCATCAAATACATCTTCGAAAGTCCTCATGTATTAGGACGAGTCTCCAAATGGCAGGTCGTTTTGGCATAATATAACGTCAAGAACGTCACACAAAAATCAGTCAAAGGGAGTGCCATAGCTGACTACTTAGCCATCAATCCTTTCAACGAGGAGCATACTTTGGACAACCAATTCCCGGATGAAGGACTGAAAGCTGTGGAAGAGGAACCCCCTGTGAAGTATTGGGAGATGTTTTTTGATGGAGCAATAAACGTTTTCAAAAATGGGATCGGAGCTGTCATCATCTCCCGGATTGGAAAATAATTCCCCATCGCTGTCAAGCTCAATTTCGAGTGTACCAACAACATGGCTTAGTACGAAGCTTGTATTTATGGTTGCAAGCTGCTATAAACATGGGAATCAAAAGGAGAATGGCAAACCAAAGACTCCAAATTAATTTCATATCAAAAGTTTCTCACCGAATTGAGTAACCAGTTTGCATCCATCGATTTTCATCATCTACCTCGATGTAAACATCTTTTTGCTGACGCACTTGCCACCTTGGATGTGATGCTCGATATCAATTTCGGTGTCCACCTTCAACCTATCAGAGTGGAGTGCCGAAACAGCAAGATCCACTGCTCGATAGTAGAACCAGAGCCTGATGGCCACCCTTGGTTCTACGACATCAATAATTACCTGGAGAAACAGGAGTACCCAAAAGGGGCAAACAAGAATGAAAAGAGAACCCTTATGCGTTTGGCTATAAGCTTCTTCCCTAGTGGGGATGCATTGTACAAAAGAAGGCTAGATGGGGTGCTCCTTCGCTATGTAGAGGCAGTCGAAGCTAATCAGATTTTGGCCCAAGTACATGAAGAAGTATGTGGGACTCACTCTAAAGGACACACTTTGGCATGCAAGATCCAAAGAATGGGGTACTTTTGGATGACACTTGAACACGACTGCATTGAGTATGTTCGCAAATGTCACAAATGCCATATTTATGCAGACAAGGTCAATGCCCCGCCATCATCACTTCACAATATGGTCGCCCCCTGGCCTTTCTCCATGTGGGGGATTGATATCATCGGTCCCATAAACCCTAAGGCCTCTAATGGTCATTGCTTCATTTTGGTGGCCATTGATTATTTTTACCAAGTGGATTGAGGCGAGCTCATACTCAAGCATAACGCGGAAGACGTTGGTGCAGTTTTTGAAGACAAACATTATATGTAGATATGGGGTTCCTGAGAGAATCATCACAGATAATGGGTCCAATCTGAATGGATTCGAAGTGCAGAAGATTTGTGAAGAGTTTAAAATAGCCCATCACAATTCGGCGCCGTATCGCCCACAAATGAATGGTGTTGTTGAAGCAGCAAACAAAAATATCAAGAAGAGTAGTTGAGAATATGTTAGTCACATATAAAGACTGGCATGAAATGCTGCCATTTGCTTTACATGGGTATCATACCACTACTCGCTCTTCGACGGGCGTAATTCCCTTTTCATTGGTATATGGGACGGAGGCTATCTTGCCAATAGAAGTACAAGTCCCTTCCATCATAATTATAGCTGAATCCCATGTTGATGAAGAACAATGGGTTCAAGCACGCTATGATCAAATTAATTTATTGACGAGAAATGCTTGAAGGCGATTTGTCATGGGCAATTATACCAAGCAAGAATGGCTCGAGCTTTCAACAAAAAGGTTCGACCACGATTATTCAAAGAAGGGGACTTGTTACTGAAGAAAATCTTGCCCAACCAAGAGGACCCAAGAGGAAAATGGGCCCCAACATATGAGGGACCATACATAGTCAAACATGCTTTTTCTGGTGGAGCCCTCATACTAGAAGATATAAATGGTCAAGAGGCGGGCCGCCTAATCAATTCAGATGAAGTGAAAAGATTCTATGCCTGAAAATCTACTCATCGAAAGGACTACTCAAAATGCATATGTTTTATATATTAGTTGGAGGGAATGACTTCCGAGGAGAGCCGTAGGGTAACCTCCTTCACGCTTTTGTAAAAGTCTCCATTAGCTTCTTGTGACTTAGAATGTTCAAATTGTACCAATTTTGCTTCATATCATTAAAAGGAGAATTATTCTTGTAGTAAATCTCTTTACCCTCTTTCCAAGGCTGTGCAAGTCTTCCTTTTATCGTTTTGTTGATTTAGAACATCGGTTAAAAACCCGTGCATCTATTATATAATTCTTTCTTTACTTGTGATTAACTAATCGATTTAGATGTCAGATAGGCAAATCATTGTTTCAAGTGGGTTGCAAAAAGCAACTCATGAGAAGGTCAATCGCCTTAGTAAATTCCTTACAAAAGGTAACATTTTTACTATAAGCACGTTTATGCATTTATTTTTAGGGGATTTTTGCTTAATCCCTTGCTGTAGATTGACCTACGGCAAATAAGCATTCACCACCCATAAATTTTAGGGATCTTTTAGATCCCTGTGGCAATCGGTTCTCGGTACTCATGGATTGATCATCGAGTGCTTCGAAAATTTGACACCTATAACTTTTAGGAGCTTTTATATCCCTGTGGTGATCGGTTCTCAGTACTCATGGATTGACCATCGAGTGCTTCAAAAATTCGACACCTATAACTTTTAGGGACCTTTTAGATCCCTATGGTGATCAATTCTCGGTACTAATGGATTGACCATTGAGTGCTTCAAAAATTCGACACTTATAACTTTTAAGGACCTTTTAGATCCCTGTGGTGATTGGTTCTCAGAACTCATAGATTGACCATCGAGTGCTTCGAAAATTCGACACCCATAACTTTTAGGGACCTTTTATATCACTGTGGTGATCGGTTCTCAGTACTCATGGATTGACCATCGAGTGCTTCGAGAATTCAACACCCGTAACATTTAGGGATCTTTCAAATCTCTGTGGTGATCGGTTTTCAGTACTCGTGAATTGATCATCGAGTGCTTTGAAAATTTGACACCCATAACTTTTAGGGACCTTTTAGATCCCTGTGGTGTTCAGTTCTCGGTACACATGGATTGGCCATCGAGTGCTTCGAAGCTGACACCCACAACTTTTGGGGTCTCTTGCCCGCCAAGATCTCCGTGGTGATCAGTTTTTGCCGTTAAATGTTTCAAAATGTGACAACCATAACTTTTGGGGATTCCCGTCAAGATCTCCGTAGTGATTAGTTTTCGCCATTGAGTATTTTAAAATCTGACACCCACAACTTTTGGGGACTCATGAGCCCGGCCGTAATATTACCTACAGCATCCAAAATTACAATCTACAGTAAAGAGTTCAAGATACCAAAGTAGGTCACGACCCCCTCTTTAAGTGGGTCAAGACGGAGGGTGCTAGCGTACGTCGCAACCCCAAGGGTCATGGGTCATGACGTATATTATTGTTACACAGTTCCATATGGGAATTTAATGTTGTGGGTCGTGATGATCTTAATTTTACGTTGTGAGCCCTTGGGGTAGTCAAACGGTCCGGTGGTTGACCGTTCTGGGTCGCGACCCATGCCACGTTACGTCCATCTGATTGGCTCATAAAAACGGTCACATTAATACTTTGGGTCGTGACGTACGCCTTTTACGTCACGACCCACACGGTTGGATTTGCTTTTTAAGAGAAATCAAAGGTTAGGTCACGACCCACTCTACGACCTATATTTCTCTTTGAGATCTTTGATTCCCAAATGCTCTTCATCCGAAGCTATCTCAGTCGAGCGAAAAGTTTCATTCACGACATCACTTTCACCGATTCAAAATTTTGCCGACGTCACCGAAGCTCAGGTATGGCCTTTTGTTTTCACACATATAGGCTGCGACGTACTACTGTGTACGTCGCGACCACAGCATTGTACGTCGCGACGTACATCTCTCTACGTCACGACCTATAACCTAAATCATGGTGCATGTTTTTGCATTGTGGGTATCAAGATATGGCAAACTTCCCACCGCCGAAGCACTTTGACTTTGAGGAGATGCTAAATGACATACCTTCTCCACCATAGTAGCAGTAACAACAAGGGGAACAGAGCATTCCGCCTGGGACCGCAGATACAGTATTAACTCCTAGTTTTGTGACTCACCTCTAGGATGAAATCCAGGCTAAGGAAAAGGCCATTGAAGACTTGACACGCGAGGACAGGGAGCAGCGTGGAGAGATCAGAACGCTGCGGGAAGATGTAAGTGAGTTGAAGGGCGGCATGAGGGCTCTATTAAGGCACTTCCGCCTGTTTGAAGAGGGAGGACCACTCCCAAGGCAAGTGCCATCTGCAACTCCAGACAGCTCTGATGACGAGGACAGGGATGATCAAGAGTAGCCATTTAGGGGCCCTAGGACTTTTTCTTTTCCCATAGGATTTTTCCTTTGTTTTACTTTAGTTGTATTTGCCTTTTGACAAAATGGGGTTTCCTTTTCATGTCTTTACTTGTTCCTTTAAGTTAAACAAATAAAAAGCAAAGAGGGGGCTTTGTGGAAACCGCATTTTTTCCGACCCCAAAAGGTGCAATCAAAAACAAAAGAAAAATAAATAAATATAAGCAAAAATAAACAAAAATCTATAGATAAAAAATAATAAAAATATGAAATATAAAAAGAAAAGATAAAAGGAAAGAAAGAAAAAAGAGGAAAAAGGTAAGCTTGTGGATCGCGACGTACGAGTGTGTACGTCGCGGCCCCTCTAGATTTATGGCAGAATCCAATCAGATAAAAAATCACGTGTATGTCGCAACCCCCGCGACGTACGCGTCATAAATGGCCGGATTTTGTTTCCCGAAATAAAGCCGGTGCGGTCACTATAAATAGGAGCTTCGGCCTTAGTTGATCGAACCAACTTTTGAACAACGAAAGGTTGCTAGATTGATACCTGAACTCTAAGGTAATTTTCTCTTCTCTTTGATCTTGATGCTTCCCTGCCAACCTTCACTTCAATTTTACTTTTAAATTTTAAACCCTTGGATCTATGGGGTAAGAGATAGACTTAAGGCCACTCAAAAGGTTGTCGTATGTCTCCTCTATATCTTAGATCCAGGGTTTAGAACCCCGAAATTCTTCTTCTTTCTGATTTTTAAAATGGGTCGCAACCCCCATGTGTAGGTGTCACGACTCCTTTCTGTTTTGAGCATAGTTTGCTTTTTCATTTTTTTTTTCGAAAAATTTCGGTATAGGTCGCGACGTGTCCCTCTGTATGTCGCGACCCCCTGTTTCCAGAGGCTATGAGTCGCAACGTACACTGTTATAGGTCGCGACCCAAGACTTTTCACGGTCTCGGGATCCTGACCCGAGGCCATAGGTCGCGACCTATAATATACCTATCATATTATAGGTCACAACCCCTTTGACTTTTAGAGGCATAAGTGCTTCTCTTCCTTTTTCCTTGAATTTTATTAAAAATAAAAATATAAATTATTTTATAGTAACAAGTGTAACCCTAATGCCACCAAGGATCCTTTGCTTCTATAGGAGTACTAGTATTCACACCATCTGGGCACGCTGCCTGATGAGCACCACACACACACACACAGACACACTTTTCTTGTCTTGATTGAGTGTTTATGCATGGTAGATAGGTGCCGAGGGGCCTTTGTCTCTTTAGGCACATTGCACTGGGATGCCATCTGAGCCTTTGCTTGATGAGCGTCCCCCACTCACACACTTGCGTGCCCCATGAACTACGTGGACTTTGATCCCTTTTTGAGGGTATGTAGGCCCTAGGCTCTTATCTAGGTCAAGTCCATCCTTACTTTCTTCTATATTTTGTGTGTTGTATTCTTTTCCAAGTCTTTTAAGGCCAAAACGATTTAAGTATTAGTCTTTGGGGTAACCGTCTTCGGACAGGGGAAGTAGGGTGCCTAACACCTTCCCCTCATCTCAAGCAGACTCCCAAACCCAATTCTTTAAAAACCCACTTTTATCAAACTTTTAAACATATTTTCCTTTTCCTAGTTTTAATGGAAAACTAGGTAGCGACTCCGCGAAGCTCATCGAAAGGCGTGGTCTTTACAGTGATGACCCATTAGAAAGTTCGCAGAGAGACGAACAAAATGACAACAAGATGATGTTCATCAGAGGTCACACGAGCTCGCACTCGTGGCCGAAAGTGAGCTAGGTGATCATGATGTGATCATGATATTTTGCTCACTTTTTCCAAGTCCAACATCTAATAGGTTGATGTTGGGAGCTCTCACATTCTCCTATAAATAGGAGTGTTTCCCCACCATTCTATTTTCTCATTTCATGTGTTGAAAAGGGGGTCTCGTTTGGGAAACCCACATAGTATTATTTCTCTCTCTCTCTCTTTGAGTCATTCTTCTGCGCATCAGTCATGGATATGTGGCTCTACCTCTCATAGGCAAAGTCCCTCGTTTGGTGCGGTCCTTTTCAGAGTTCCACATTTGGAGGTCAGTCCTAATGGAGCAGACACACTACAAGATCCAATGTTTTAGCAATGGCATCCAGGTTAATAGCTTCCGCAATATTTTATTTTTGCCTGGATTATTTTCAATTTTTCTTTTCGGTCCCTGGGTCGGGTCGGGTCATGTGGATCCAGGTCTTTCCGGCCCTTGGCCTAACGATCGCTGTCACGAACGCCTGGATTATTCGCATAATAAATAAGTGCCAATGAGCCTTTGCTTCTATACACACCCCACTTTGGGACGCCGTCTGGGCCCCTAGTCTAACCAGCGTCCCTTCACACTCGCTTGTGTGCACCATGAACTACAAGGACTATGATCCCTCCCTAAGAGTACGTAGGCCCCATGCCTTTATTCTGTGTCGAGCCCATCATATTAACTTGTTTGATGCATGGTAGGTAGGAACCAAGGAGCCTTTACTTCTATAGGCACACCTCACTTTGAGACACCGTATGGGCCCTTGGCTTGAAGAATGTCCCCACACACCCACTTGTGTGCACCAAGAACTACGTAGACTCTGATCCCTCTCGAAGGGTACGTAGGCTCCAGTTTTCCATCCTGGTTCGAGCCCGCCAATGTGTTGTTTGATAAGATCCTAGTTATTTGAAGGCCATATCAAGTTGAATTTCGATCTTGGGGTAACCATCCCTGAATGGGAGATGAGGGGTGCCTAATACCTTCCCTTCATCTCAAACTACAGTGCAACTGTCGAATTAACAACACTTGGTTGGGGGACTTCTTGCCAAAATACCTTACACAGACAAACTTCCAGAACATTTGAGCCAGGTTCGGACGAAGCCAAGAGGCGATCCAATGACTCGGCCCTCACCTATACGCTTCAAAATATTGGCGAGTAGTGGCTTTTGCCTTTAAATCCTCCATTTGCCGCGTTTGAGGATCGGCCTTTGCCCCTCACACATAGATCGAGGATCACCTTCCCACGCCGAACCAAAAGTATCCACCTTGTGTTCACAACAAGGGATTCCTACCCAAAGAATGATTTTGTCAAAGGTTGATCTATCTATCACAGATAATATCTTTCTATCTTTCAGGCTTCAGAAGTCATGACTTTCATTCATAATAAGGCAAGAAAATGTAAGATGTCATGGTGTACATGCCTTAGCTTCAAGCTGAATATTCAAAACGCATATTATAAGCTTTTATGAAATTTTTTGCAAGCATGCAGTGTGTACAAATGGTTTCTTAATCTCTCCTTCTTAATGGTATAGGATTTTGTACTCCTCAACGAGGGCTATATACTCTCACCATACTTATTCTTGCTTTGTTCAAATATATATTGTCTTGCATGCTTCTCAAGTTAGAGTCGAACAAAAATATACAAGGCATTAAGTTTGCCAAACGAACTCCATAGATTCCACACTTAATCTATATATGCTGATGATATACCATTGTAAAGCAATCTTTGCACTTTGCATTGTATATAGTATAAATACAAAACTTTTAGCAAGAGAATTTTTAATTTTTGAAGTTTCAATTTCTAATTTCTCCAGCAAAACTAAAAAAAAAAAACTATTGCTACCACCTAAAAAGTACTTCCAATTATTTCTCAAATACCTTCAAATTTTAAATAAATGCTTATAAAAAAAAGTTAATTATTATTTTATCCTTTAAAAGACGCAATTTAAATCAATTGAATCCTTAAAAGATGAATGTGTTTGCTTTCACCATTTCTTGTTCTCACGAAAACAGGAAATAGGATCAAAAATGTGTTTAATATAGTTTAACAAAAAATATTTTAAAACATAGGTTGAAAATAAAAAACATAAAAAAAAACTTTTCAGCATTTTCAAATAATAGTCAATGTTATTTTTGTAAATTTTAAGAAAGTAAATTACTTTACCATGTAAATATTTAATTATAACCAAACTCATAAATCAATAAATCATTGTAGTTGCTTAAGTTATTTGACCTACAACAGTATGGACCAAATTTTAACATTACATATTTTTAAAATATTGAAAATTCGAGACTGAAAACTATATTAAAAAATAGAAATAGAAAATAAAAATTGAAAATATTTTCGGAAACCAAACAACTCACTAGCTAAAGATTGTTATTTGCGTCAATTTAGTCTCTGAAAGATGAAAACTTCAAATTTTGTTCCTAAAAAATATAATTTGTCTCAATTTAGCCCTTGAAAAATGTCCGTCAATTGTGTTAATGAAGGTTCCCAAAGACTAAATTGAGATAAATTGAATATTTTAAAGACTAAATTTGACAATTTCATCATTTAATAACTAAATTAATACAAACTGCATCTTTTTTTATCTGAAAAAAGAAAAAGATGCAGTTTGTATTAATTTAGTTCTTAAATGATAAAATTGTCAAATTTACAGCATCTTTAAGAAACTAAATTTAACATTTTAATTTTTTAAGGACTAAATTAAAACATTGTATTTTCTAGGGACTAAAAAAATAATTTACTAAAAAAACAACTTCTTCCGTAAGAAAAACATTCCCAAACTTATTCCTATTCGAGTGCTCTAAAATAGTAAAATTAAGCTGAAGAAGGCCTGGTTTCATTCTATTCTATTTGTAGACTTTTATAATATATGAGCTTAGGATTACATTTATTATTGATATTTTAGGCTGTGCAATAATTTTTGACTTGGGCATCTCTGACGTTCTATTCAGTAATAGTTGGACTACCTTCCTTTATTATTATTTTTTTTCATTAAAAAAATAACGATTTTAAGTTTCATTATTTAATGAGTCAAAATATTATTTAGTTTCTGAATTGTTGATCAAACTACTATTTAGTCCTCGAATTTGGCAACAATACTATTTAATCCTCGAATTTGTAACTCTGTCAACTATTTAGCCCCAAAATTTGGCAAAAATACTATTTAGTTCCCGGATTTGTAACTCTGTCAACTATTTAATTCCCTTACCGTTACCCGTTAGAGTTGACAGAGTTGCAAATTCGGGAACTAAATAGTATTTTTGTCAAGTTTGGGGACTAAATAGTTGACAGAGTTGTAAATTTGAGGACTAAGTAGTGTTTTTGTCAAATTCGAGGACTAAATAGTTGACGGAGTTACAAATTCGACTAAATAATATTTTTACCAAATTCAAAAACTAAATATTAAATAATAATTTGACCAATAATACAAAAACTAAATAATATTTTGACTGTCCTTATAATTTGATCGCCTTAATTTCCTTGTGAATTGCAAAATTGTTTTGATCCGTGATTATACTGCTATGCTTTGACCTGTTTTTCGTTTGCGTATGGGTAGCTTCACGCGTATCTATTCATCCTATGAAGTTTGATCCCACACGCTTCCATTTGGGTGGGACATCATCGTCATTTAGCATTTCAATGTCTCCAACAAATATACCAATCAAAATGAAAACGTACATCTGACATTTGCTTAAACTCATGGGATATGGCTTACATAGAGTACTCCTAAGCATAGTTTGAAAATCCGGACCGATCCGGCCGGGTTGACCCGGAACCCGGTGACCCGGGCACCAAGCCGGTTCGGGTGGTCCCTATGGACCGTTTTACAATTGACCCGGCAACGACCCGGATTGATCCGGGTTGACCCGACGGGTTTTAGGCAAACCCGATGACCCGGTGACCCATGACCCGTTTTTTTTTTTTTTGAAAAATATAAGATTTTTTGATAGTATTAATATTTTATTTTCTTAATCAATTAAATTGGCAAGCTTTTGTATTGTTTAAAGTGTTAGAGTGGTTTGAGTTACAACTTAATTGATGTGTTAATTTTTTATTTAAATTTCATTTTTGTGGGATCAAAACTTAAGTGTTTAAGACTTATTATGTGTTATTATTTTTATATTTTAGACTTGTTATATTCAATTTCAGCTTTGAATTTGAATTATAATAACTTATTATGTGTTTTTTATATTTATTTGGTTAATGTATGCATATGTATATATATTTTTAAATTTTTTAAAAATTTGACCGGGCTAACCGGTTTTTTAGTGACCCAGCGGTTGAACCAATGACCCAATGACCCGAGTTCTTAACCGGGTTAATGACCGGTCCGGGTTTTCAAACATTGCTCCTAAGACGCCAAATAACTATAAACCAAAGCATTAAAGTTCATAAGACTAAAGTACTATACCTAAACTTTATTGTAATATTTTTTTTTATGAAACTTTATTGTAATATTAATTCTTGCTTTTAAATTTTTTTTTTGATTCATGCCTACCCTCAAATTTTTAATTTTTTTTATGCTTGCCATTTTTGCTAATTTGCTGACGTGGAAGATGAATGTGTATTTCTTTTGTCACGTCATTGTCCATCTCACATTTAACTTTTTACTTTTATTAAAAAACATTAACCTAATCCAAATAAAAAAAATATTTAGGGTAAATGTTTAGTTTTTTATTTGGATTAGGTTAATTTTTTTAATAAAAATAAAAATTTAAATGTGAGGTGGATAATGAGGTAGAAAAAGAGATACACATTCATCGTCCACGTCAGTAAAATCCGTCAAGCAAGTTAACGGTGTTAGCAAAAAAGGCAGGCATGAACAAAATTAAAAGTTTGAGGTAAGCATGAACCAAAAAAAAAAAGTTTAAGGGTTTAAATGAACATTGCAGCAAAATTTAAAACCAAATACTTTACCCAATTCATAAAATGGCATATAAATTGGAAGCATGTGAAGCAAGTCATGCTGGTCATGACCATTTAAGTTGAATCAGTCATCAAAACGATATTATAAAAATGAGAGAATTATTAGTTTAATTTCGGAAATATATAGACCGTTTTAATTTGGTTTTTGAAAGGTGTAAATATTTACTTTAGTCTCTGAAAGATGTTTTTTTGTTTCAATTTGGTCATTTTAATTTTTTTGTTACTGTATTTGTGGCTTCTTTTAAAGATTAAAATAACCAAATTGAGACTAAAAAATATTTTTTCGAGATTAAATTAGATATTTTTATTTTTTAAGAATTAAATTAAAATAATTTGTACTTTTCAGGAACTAGATTGATAATTCTCTCTTATGAAAATATATTATAGTCAAACTGACATGGCACAAGATCCTGAGTTGTTGCTCATATTAGTTGTGAAAATTGAATTAACAAGAGAAGAAAAAAGAGCACATAGGGAAAGAGTAATTAGAAGAGGACAAAAAAAAAACAGAACATCAGTTAGTGATTTTACAGAAGTAATTCCGCAGCCAAACAATTAATATGGGAATTTCCTAGAAACAACAAAATGCAAAACCCTGAGTACTTCTGTTAATTCCTATGTGAATCAGTGAACGAAAACAAGAGAAAAGCTTGTATTGGACCCAAGAAAATTGGGGCACATGAAGAGGGCGTGAGTGGCGTCAGTAATCACGGGCTATACGACTCAAACACTTTTCCAGCAGTTTCTACGTAGCTAGTTGAATTTGGATCCAATAAAGTGCAAAGTGTATGAAGTGTATGATCTAAATCGTCAAATAAAAATCGAGATTCGTGTCCAGTCTCATCCAACAATTCATGTTGCGCAATTTAAATACTTCACTGGATCTGCAATTTAGCAAATCCAGATCCAGTAAAGTGCAAAGTGTATGAAGTGTATGATCTAGACCGTCAAATGAAAATCGAGATTCGTGTCGTACTGTAACAGTCTCATCCAACGATTCATGCTGCACAATTTAAGCACTTCACCGGATCTGCACTTTAGCAAATCCTAGTTGAATTTGGATCCAGTAAAGTGCAAAGTGTATGAAGTGTATGATCTAAACTGTCCAATAGAAACCGAGATTCATATCCGCAGTGTATCAGTCTCATCCAACAGTTCGTGCTGCGCAATTTAGACAGTTCACCGAATCTGCACTTTAACAAATCCGGATCTCCCCCAGCTAACCAAGCCTAACGCGCTTTTCTTTCCTCCTGATTTCAATTATGTAAATGATACTCTCCCTCTAACCCACGCCAATGAGAACCTCATTACATTACCTACCAAAATAACTCACCGCCGCTAATTTCCATATATATGCTCTCTCTATATATTTCTTTTCTTGTTCTCTTCTTTTGAGTCTATTCTTTGTACCATTCACAACGTACCTTCTCTGTTCTTTCATTCTTACTCTGCATTGGTGTTTGTTTGTTCATTAGTTATAAACTCAAGATGATGGTAGCTTGCTACTTTTGGTGTGTATTGCAATTGGTGGTGTTGGGGTTGGTTGCTTCTGAGGATCCATATAGATACTTCAACTGGAACATTACCTATGGCGACATTTATCCTCTTGGACTTAAACAACAGGTGCTCTCTTTCTCTTGGTTGTTATTTACATTGTATTGTATCTATGATATATGCTAAGTTCGACTTCTATAGTCGGTTTTAATTAAGTCCAGATAATTGAGGAGAATTGTGTTAGTTACTCAATAACCAGCATAAAATTTTATTGAATCTTTACGAGTATGAATTGACAACATGATCGTGCCAATGCTAGGTTGTTGTCCAAAAAAACATTGCATTGTATTATTCAAGTACAGTATCAAATAATGAGCAAGAGCCGCTATATCAATGTGAATGTAGTCTCTAACGATAGAAATAAGCGAAAATAAAATACATTGGCTCCGTTTAATTTAATTCATATAATTAAACCTGCCTAGTAAAAATATACTTTGTTTATTATTGTTGTTGTTGTATGTGCTGATATGTACAACCAATGTATGTATATCATCACTATCTTCTCTAACTTTGTATTGATGATGGATGGTTTTGCATTGACAGGGCATTCTTATAAATGGCCAATTTCCAGGTCCAGAAATCTATTCTGTTACCAATGACAACTTGATCATTAACGTTTACAACAACTTGCCTGAACCCTTTCTTCTCTCATGGTGAGTGGTGACCAAACCCTCAAATTATATAATTCCTATCACTTTAGTTCATAAACTTTATTTAGTATTAATTACATTCCTAAACTTTCATTTTGGAAAGTAATTTTGTCTATCACTCTAACTCTATCTAACTAATTAATAACAAATGCAAATATAATTATCCACACAATCTTGAATGCGATGCTAAGTTATGTATTTAATTATGTTTCGTAAATTTAACTACGGTTATAATGTGACATGATAAAATAAAGTGTTTTATTATGTTAAATATATAATTTATCACAATCAATATTGGAAGCTACGTAAATAATCACATTTGTGTTTATTATTAATTATCTATACAGAGTTAAGAAGAAGAATAAATTTGCTAAATTGAAAATATAAAAATGTAACTAACACAAACAAATTTTAAAGATAAAATTAACACAGATACTAAGCAAAGGATAAAAAAAGATACCATTGCCTTGTGAATATAATAAACAAAGTGATCAATCCCCCACCTCTGCCTCATTTTCTATTCGGTGCAACAATGGTACACATTTTGAATATGCGGTCGAAGTACTTGAAATTGGATCCCGTATTGCAATTTCTTTAAAATATATATTTTTATTTTATTTGTAAAGTAATAATAGAGACTCACATTAATAAAGATTTATTACAAATGGATTAAGGACCAAATTATTATTAATATTGACAAATATTATCACTAAATAGTCTTGTGAGACTATTTATTAATATTAATAACAATTTGGTTCCGAATCCGTTCCTAATCCGTTAAGGTGATGATATTTGTCAATAATAGTATAATTTGGTTTTTAATCTATTCGTGTGAGCTCTTATTAATAGTTCATAAATAAAATAAAAATATGTAGTTTAAAAGAATTGCATCGTAATTCCACGAAAACCAATTAACAGATCCAATTCGACAAGTTGGAATGCTGGACCAATAAATGAGATTATAACCTTCACATTCACACATTCACTTTTCTCCAATCATCTTCCGTTTTTCTTTATGTTGTTTCTACTTTCACGTTGCATTTTGCTTTTAGGTGTTGAGCCGTGTGAAGACCATAAATTGGTCCTTTTTTTGTGTCTGATTAATTAGTTACGTGATGTTATTGGTGTTTAGATACTTTTTGCCTTCAAGTCACGGATTAAACCCACCCACCCCATTTTCGGTCCCCCAATATAACTGAATTGAACAAATACAAATTGCATTATATATTAATTACGCTTTAATTAATCTTTTGAACCGCAGGAATGGCATTCAGCAAAGAAGGAATTCTTTTCAGGACGGAGTTTATGGAACCACATGTCCCATCCCTCCTGGCAAGAACTACACTTACAAACTTCAAGTCAAGGACCAAATTGGAAGTTTCTTCTATTTCCCTTCTCTTGCATTCCACAAGGCTGCCGGTGGCTTCGGTGCTATAAAAATCTTGAGCAGACCCAGAATTCCAGTCCCTTTCCCTGACCCTTCTGGCGATTTCTCTGTTCTTATTGGAGATTGGTACAACATCAATCATAAGGTGATTTATTTTGTGTATGAACTTTCTGGCTTATTTCTTTCTATAGTTGTACTTGTATCACTTGAAGTGTTGAAGAGCATTTATTTTATTGGTTAACTAACTAAAACATTGATTTACTTTGTATATTTGTGCCATGTGAATTGTACCAACGTGATGTGGCACAGATGGTAAGGAGGTCTGTGTTCTCTTAACTATTGCCTGTTAGGTTCGATCATTGGAAGGATGGGAATGGAGCTTCATCCATTGGGAGGGTTACCCTAGTAATAGGACTTACAGTACCCGAGAGATTAGTCATCAGGCTAGTTCTAGTGGATACTTCGGTCATAGACAAAAAAATACCATGTGAATTGTTAAAGTAGGCTTGTTTTGTATATTAACTTGTTAAAACGGTGATTTATTTTGCATGTTAACTCACTGGTAAGTTAATGCAAAAACACAACACACTTCACTTAGGATAGGATCTTGTGCAGTAATGCACAAGGAGAGAGAAGAAATAGAATGGACCCCATATGTGAGACTCGCCACATATGAAACCCACCCCTCTATTTCTTCTCTCTCCATGTGCTTTACTTTCCAGTACCACCGCACATGATCCAAAATCACTTCACTCAATAGGCAATTGCAGTTCAAGGGATTTAAAGTTTAAACTCTACTTATACCCCTTTACTTTAGTACTTTTCATTCATTGGATTCTCATCTCATGCTCCCAATAATGTAACATGACTTTCAGACGCTGAAGGCAGTTTTAGATTATGGTCACAAGCTTCCATTCCCTCAAGCTCTTCTCATCAATGGTCGTGCAAATGCTACATCTTTCACAGTTGAACAGGGTATGCCTTTTTTTCTTTTTTCATTCACCCATCCATTTCACAAATACCAAGACTTCTTCACATGTTAATTAACATGTAATTACCAATGAACACAGGGAAGACATACAGGCTTAGAATATCAAATGTGGGGCTTCAAAACACACTCAACTTCCGAATCCAAGGGCACAAGATGAAACTTGTGGAAGTTGAGGGAATTCACACTGTACAGACCACCTATTCCTCCATAGATGTCCACGTGGGACAATCTTATTCGGTGCTCGTCACTGCCGATCAACCAGCTCAAGATTACTACATTGCAGTGTCCACTCGTTTCACTAAAAAACTCCTCACAACCACTGCAATTCTTCACTATAGCAACTCTCAACGATCTGTCTCTGGTCCCATTCCTAGTGGACCCACTGCCCAGTTTGATTGGTCTCTTAACCAAGCCCAGTCCATCAGGTTTTTCTCCTTTAAAATTTCCCACAACACAATCCTTGAGAGCCGTTTGATAATGTTTCTAAAAATTGTTTATTTTTAAATAATTTAATTTTTAATTGAAATTTGAAAAAAGTACCATATTAATTTGTTTTTGAAAAATATATTAGTTGAGAAGTATTTTAAATTGTAGTATTTTGTGTCTGAAAATTTTAAACAAACAATGATTTTAAATGTAAAATTATAAAAAAAAAGGCAGGTATAAAGTTATAGTATTAATTATTAAATAGATAAAATATGTATAAATATTTAATATTATTGTTAATTTTGATAAAAAAAACAAATATAAAATATCAATTATTTTATTAATTTAATATTATTTAAATAAATTATTAATTTTGATTAATAAAATTTTATTATTTATTATTATTAATTAAATATCTATTAATGTTATTTAAATAAATAAATGATAAGATTATAGAAAACAAATAAGGATACACTGAGAAATATAAAGTTTAGCAAAGGCATTTTTCTCCCAAAATATTTAAATTTAAACTTATATTTCTTGCTAGAAGCAAAAATTTCAATTTATAACTTTTGCTTCAAAGCTACAAAAAATTACTTATGTTACAACTCAACAGCTCATCTCAACTAAAAAAATGTTTATCCAAATATCTCAAAAATTCAAAATAAGTGTTCTAAAAAAACCTATAAAAATAGCTTGCCTAAACATGCATTTAATGTCACTTGCTTAACATAAATCTCCTCAACATAGTCACTAATTAAATGTACTACAATCCAGGACTAACCTGACTGCAAGTGGACCAAGGCCAAATCCACAGGGCTCCTACCACTATGGTCTTATAAACATAAGCAGAACAATCATATTAGAGAGTTCAGCATCTCAGGTTCAGAGGAAACAGAGATATGCAGTGAACAGCGTGTCCTTCATTCCAACTGATACTCCTTTGAAGCTAGCAGATTACTTCAAGATTGGCGGTGTTTTTCAAGTTGGAAGCATCCCAGATATGCCTTCTAGAAAACCAATGTATCTTGATACATCAGTCATGGGTGCGGACTTCCGAGCCTTTGTGGAGATCGTGTTTCAAAACCGTGAAAGCATTGTTCAAAGCTGGCACATTGATGGATACTCTTTTTGGGTTGTAGGGTAAGTAAGATTTCCCTATGATGGACTTTTATATATGCCTCATCGTTTTCACAAATTATAGAGAGTAGTGAAATTTCAATATAGCAATTACTAAATAGTAATACCGGTCAATAATGCAGTATGGATGGAGGTGTGTGGACACCTGCAAGTCGCAACCAATACAACCTCAGAGATGCAGTTTATAGATGCACTACACAGGTTGGTATTAATTAACTTTGGTTGGAATTAGGGGTATACACAAGCCGGGCCAAGTTCCATGTACACCCAAGACCCCCAACTCGGTTTAAACCAAATCGGGCCAAGTCAAGTCAATGAGTTGCCTGGCCCAAATTGGTTTTCTTCCTTTTTAAAATTTTTTAGATTATATATATATATATTATGTATTTTGATCAATAGAACTTAAATTTTAAAGTAAAAAACAATACTTCAAAAGCAAAAAAGAAAAGTAGTTGAGAAGTATGCTCCGACCACACCTGATTTGAAGTCCTAGACCCAAGATCTAGCCTGGCTAGAGAACATGTCTAAAGTTTTCTCTGAAAAAAATTGGCGTCAGGTTGACCCGCCTTTTCTGTACACCCCTAGTTGGAATGTATAGCAGAAATAAAGAGGCATTATCTTATATATTATATTGTATATTGATAGGTATATCCCAAGTCATGGACTGCTATCTACATGGCACTGGATAATGTTGGAATGTGGAATGTGAGAAGTGAATTTTGGGCAAGACAATACCTTGGGCAGCAATTCTATATGCGAGTGTATTCACCAGTGGGATCCATCAGAGATGAATACTTGATTCCAGATAATGCTCTACTCTGTGGCAAGGCTGCTGGAAGAACAACCAAATCACCATGAGTATGAAATTGGCTATGGAGGATGAAGAAATTGCAACATATTATGTAGGGACCACCTTGTTTCATTCTTTGCATTTCTTTGATTCACTACCCATTGTATAATAAAATTATGTGCTAACCCTTTTCCTTATTTCCCATAATGTATTGGTAAATTGTTGCCTTTCTTATGCAGAAATAAGTAATTTATTTAAACAAGTCAGTCACATTGTTCCTAGCTACTCCACTCCATTCCTAAGCTATTTAGATTGTGAAATTTGAATTAAGATAATTTAAATTGTTTATACATGTGCTTAAACGAATATACATATTTGTATACAAATATTTGTGAATGTACACACAGACAATTCAATATAAGAAATAATACCAAAAAAAAACTAACATTCTAAAAATAAAAAATTTCTATAAATTCTTCCTAAATAACTTCATCAAATTATTATATAATCTTAATATGAATTCCTTTTTAATTTAAACTAAATAAATTATATTAAAATAACTTTAAATTATTCCTTAGACACCTTTAGCTAGCACTTGTGCTCCTTAAACACACCCACCCGCTAGCCACCACTGATAACAGCTTACAGCTCTCTCTCTCTCTCTCGAAAAAGTAGTAATGAGCAACAAAATTTTGAAGAGAAAATGTCATACCAACTGAGAAATTGCAACAAATCTCAAATGGAGTAATAGAGAAAAATGAAAGGAAGAAGATCAAAAATTGTAAAAGAAGCGTTAATTGTATTCATCCACCAAGTGAAAAATTTAGGTCAAAACCCCAAATTGGTCCTTTATGTTTGCACGAAGTTTCATATTGGTCCTTTATGTTTTAAAAAGTCTAAATTGGTCCTTTATGTTTGCAAGAAGTTTCAAATTGGTCCTTCCGTCCAAGTCCGTTTATTTTTTAAGTTAAGTGCTGACGTGGACACACCATCTCTCCTACGTGTCAATTGAAGCTGACGTGGTATGCCACGTCATCATCCAATATCATATGTGATGGCGTGGCAGTGACGTGGCGCTGACGTGGCATGGCATGTCAACTTAGATGGACACGTCAACACTTAACTTAAAAAATTGACGGAAGTGGACGGAAGGACCAATTTGGAACTTCTTGCAAACATAAAGGACCAATTTAGACTTTTTGAAACATAAAGGACCAATATGAAACTTCGTGCAAACATAAAGGACCAATTTGGGGTTTTGACCAAAAATTTATAAGTGTTTACAATGAGGATTGTCACGACCCCCGTCCGGGGTGTACGCAACCGGCACAAATCGAAGGTGGGACCCCCGGCCTGTAAGCCTACTATTCTGGAACTTAACTAATCATGCATGAATCAAATATCAAATATATAATGAAACATAAATTATAATCTTTTACAAATCAAATAATAAACTTTTACACAAACGCATGATCCTGCCTCTGGAGTTGACTTCTAGATTTTGTACAATAACTTTTACAAGACAAGATAAAGATACAAAATATAACATAACACCCACATGAATGATTTACTTTCAAACAGTCATATAAGCAAACGATAAACGAAACACATCCAAAACATGGTCAAATACTTTCCAACCGAAAATAACTAGACAACAATTCTCATTCGAATACAATTCAAATCATACCATTTCATGTCACAAATAGCTCAATCAAATGCACATCATATCATGCTTATTTTCTTGGTGGGACGTTGGCCATGAGTTTTGAAAAGACCTTGAACACCTTGGGTAAGCAAAGAAGCCAAGTTTGAAAATTTCTTATTTCAGAAAATTGGTTTTCGGAATCAATGTTCAAGGTTTTTATATGTTGCCAAAGAGTTGTTCATCAAATGAAAACATAAAGTAAATAAATTTGGAAAAATATGAATAAGATGTAGAAATTGCTTATAAGAAGAAAAAGTCTTTGAAAAATACCTCTGGGTTTTAGGAAAAACAAGTTTAAGAGTTTATTTCTAAGATCATGGAGGCATTAGGGGAGTTTTCCTTAAAACACGAACCTGTATAGTCCTCTAATCCCTACCTATTATGCTTTAATATGATACACAAATACATATATCTTATTTACAAAGATCCCTAAACAAGGTTAAAAACATTTTGAAACTTCTACATAGTCAATATCCCTATCATATCAAATATCTGTCATAACAAGAGGGAGAGTAGAGTCCAGTAACCCTTCCTCTACATCCCTCATGCTTGGGATAGCCAAATGTTGAGTTAATAACACTTGTTGCGACTATCCAGGCCGTCTGGTAGTATCGAATGAACACAACGTCTCAAACCCCGACCTGTACAAAAGTAAGGTCAAGCACATGGTTAACCTACGGTCCTTCCCATGCCCTTCATTCCTTATTAGGCTCAAACAGATACAGAATCACATGATTCAAAATTTGGAATAAGCATGCTTGTTGCGACTATTCTGGTATATCCCATGTCCTTCATGTTCTTGTTAACTTGTACATGTTCATATTTCAAAAAATATTGTGTTATCAATAATAAGGCACATGGTTCAACTATAGTACTTCCTATGTCCTTCTTATACTTGTCATACTTGTACATATCCATATTCAAAATACTTGTTTTATCCTTCACAACAACAAATAAATCACAATCAATTCCATCTAAATGCAACGACAAAGACATCCACGAGGCAATCCAAATCCATCTAAATCAAATCTAGACAAGATGACAACAAGTCTTAAAAACCAATCAATCATAAAGTAAGTTCAGCATTCATTCATCATTCATAGTCAATTCATACCTAACTAAAGTTCATCACAGAAGCATGTTTACAAGCTTAATTAGCGAAATTCAGCAAATGGGGTGCATGCAAATGTTCAGTTACATAATCAATCCACAACATGTTTCATACAATTCAAACATGCAAACACCCCTCTAAGGGCTAAGATAAGAGAGCCCTTCACCTTGGCCGCTTTACTTAGCAATCCCTTCGAGCACTCTCGTCTCCAAGAAATGTACTTAAGTGCTATCACATACAATCAACACTTAATTTCATACATAGCCTTCTAGTTCACTACACCTATCCAACAATCCAAAACCATTCTTTGTATCCTATGGTCAACATTGAGTTTGTCCTTGGTTTGAGAACACATTCAAGCTTAGGAACAAATTCCCATGATTGTATGCCCAACTACAATTTCCATGGAGGTTCCTTACCAACTTCCTAGGTTATTATATTTCACAAAACCTGAGTTTAGCCACTTGGTACTTCTTCAAGTGACAAGGAACATCTCAACAAAGTACTTGAAGTTCATACATATCAAATAATTCAATGAGATCAATGTTCCCACAATTTTTCATAAAAATTCACACAACAAAAACCCTAGGCTAGAATCCTCCATAGAAATAATTGTTAGGGTATTTTCTATGCACCAAAAGAATCCTAAGATGATACAATATGGATAGAAAACACATTTCTACCAAGAAAACTAGGAAATGAGGGATTGGAACATGATTTAGAAGCTTACCTTCTTGAAGGACAATTTTTGGAGCTTGTAGAGATCGCCCCAAGCTCCTAGATGTGCTCCAAAAATGGTGGATGATGCTTGAGGAGACTTGGAAATGGTGGGAGGATGCAAGGAAGATGGTAGATTCACCACTTCCATTTGTGCCCTAAGAGAGCAAGAGAGGAAGAAGAAGAAGAAAGAGAGGAGGATGAGAAAATGAGAAGGAAGGGTGAGATTTTTGGACGTATAAGGCTTGGAAGGACGTGGGGTCATTTTTGTAATTCTTAAAACTTTGGGGGTCAAAATGAAATTCTGAGAAATTTGGTTTTGAGAGAGCTCGTCGTGGCAAGCGTTACAATTCGCCGCGATGAACCCCACAACGTCGGGTTCTGTTTGTGAAACTTAAAAACTTAAGGGGTCAAAGTGAATATATGAAAAGTCATATTTGCCTTGCTTGCCGCAGTGGGCTTCACGTACGTTGCGGCGAACCCCTAATATCTCACGTTGTCACCCAAAATTTCCCGAGAGACAATGCTATAGCACCCTTCAATGGCGTTATTGCGCCTTATTTCTGTGTTGACCTCGCCGCGGTGAGTCTTGCATAAATGGAAAAAAAATTTCTGAGTTGGATTTCTAGCTTCGAACTCAATGACGACCATGCTAGTTTTTAAATTTTCAAATTTGATCCCATAACTATGTACCTAAACCTCGGGTATTACAAGGGTAAAAAGAAGTAATACCCAATTATTAAGTAAGTGTAAATAAGTAAAACATAGCTAACGACCAAAACTAACTTAAGCTAATTTTTAAACCTTCTAACTGACTCTTAAACTAAATCCTTTGTGCGATTGCATAAAACTACAATTTTTCACCCAACAATTCTTTAGCCCCCTCCCTTAAGTTGGAGTTTGATTAAAGCTAATCAAACCCAACTTGCACAATAAAGAATGATACCGAGAAGCGGGTAATGGCTTTGTAAAGAACTCAGCTAATTGAGCATCACCAGAAACATAGCTTGGTAGAACAAACCCCTTCTTGAACTGATCACTCACCATATGGCAATCTATATCCAAATGCTTTGTTCTCTCATGGACACAAGAGTAGCCATAATATGTAAAGCCGCTTGATTATCACACCACATCTAAATTGGCTTCTCAATGGGATATTTAAATTGTTAAGACCATACAAAATACACATTGTGGACAAGCTTCTATACTCTGCTTCTGCTGAACTCCTTGAAGCAGTAACTTGTTTCTTAGTCTTCCAAGAAACTAAGCAACTTCCAAAGAACACATAGTACCCAGTTACTAGCATCCTAGCAACTTGACATGTAGCTCAATCCGCATCACAATAAGGTTCAACAATGAATGAAGAAGAGGACTATGCAAGATGGAATAACCCTTAGCAAGATCCCCTTCCAAGTACCTAAAGATATATTTAGCTACTTCTAAGTGAGACTCATAAGATTCACTAATGAACTGACTTAGGCACTGTGTAGAAAACGTTATATGTGGCCTTGTGAAGCCAAGATATAGCAATTTTCCAATCGGTTTACAAAATCTATATGGATCTTTCAGTTTAGTATCTTCTTTAAGTGAAGAAACATGTGTCTTAACTATTGGAATAGTAACGGCTTTTTCTCCCATCAAACATGCTTCTACAATCAAGTTAAGGGCATATTTACGTTGATTAATGTACATTCCTTTATCAGATTAGCTATCTCAAGACCTAGGAAGTATTTTGCTTCCCCTAAGCCTTTTGTAGTGAATTCCTTGTACAAGTTATTAATAGAATGTATCAAGTCCACCGAAGGGCTAGTGATAAAAATGTCATCATAAACAAACAGAGCAATAAAAGTATCTCCAACATCTCTAGAGAAGAGACAGTGATCATGTAGTGACTTTACAAAGCCTACACCAACCAATTTTGCAGTCAACTCTACATTCCATTGCCTTGATGTCTGTTTTAAATCATACAAGCTCTTTTTAAGCTTCCAAACTTGCCCAGCACTACATTTCTCATACCCTTGTGGAGGAACCATATAGACATCTTCATCAATGAAGCCATGAAGAAACACATTGTTTACATCAAATTGATGTAAAGCCCACCCCTTCATGGCATCCATAGCAAGCTGAATTCTCACAGTAACATACTTGGCTACAGGTGAGGAACTGTCCATATAATCTATTCCTTCCACCTAGTTGAAGACCTTAGCCACTAGACACTTTAAAACGTTCTACAGATCCACCATGTTGCAGCTTCACCTTGTATACCCACTTGCAACCAATTAGGTTTCTTTCCTTGAGGAAGAGAAACCATGTCTCAAGTTTCATTTTCTTCCAAAGTATTCAACTCCTTTTTAATATTTTCATGTCAGTCTTTAGATCCTTTAGCCTCTTCATAAGTTTCATTTTCTTCCAAAACTTCCCACTAACACTTTTATATTAGAAAAAGAGTGATAAATCACCTAAGATATGACTAGATGCATGATAACTCTATAAAATAGAGTTATTTGGGTGTTTAGTACATTCACTTTTAGTGCCTTAACTGTCATTTAGTCGCATTTTATTTGGTTTTCAATGTGTTTTAGGATACTTAGGTGTTTAGTAACGTTTTGAATGATTTCAGTGAGTTTTTAGTTCATTTTGAGTTGATTTGGTTTTATTTTAATGTTTTTTGAATAATTATTGATGCGTTGTTCTTGTTTTCAGGCATAAAAGGTGTAAAGCAATGAAGTTCAATGTATTTAGGAGGCCAAAGAAGCATTTGGAAGCAAGCGGAACAAGTTTAACAAGATTTTAGAGGGCCAAAGATTCAAAAGGAAGCTCGAATCGGTGTATTTTAAGGAGTCAAAGTGTCGTTGAAAGCATAAACATAATACATTGATGGCTTTCGATTTGAAAACCTATGTCGTTACGTAGATGACGAAAAAACAAAGAAAACGATATAAAGTTCGCGTAAAACGGACACGAAACGAAGAAGTTATGAAGGACTGAAGTTAGCATAACAGTGACAGTGACGCTATAGTGCTGCAAAAAATATTGTGGGCAGAGAAATGGCAGTATAGCGCTATTGTAGATAAAAAATTGCAAAAATCGCGAATTTTCACTTGTTTAAGTGATTTTTCAGCCCAAGGTCATTCATTCTGAGCCGTGTAAGAATTCTGGAGCGGAGACAAGGTTAGGGTTTGAGGGAAAAACATTTTGGAGGCCGTTTGGTGCATTGGAGGAAGGAAGAAGTGGATTCAATTACTTCGGATATGGAGATTCGCTCTTCTTCCCCTTTCTCTTAGTTTTCACTGATTTGCAGTTTTTCTATGATTATGCTAGGCTAGGCTTCTTAATCGTACAATTACAGTTCCTTAGCATGGATTCTATGTGTGTTTGACAATTTTACAATTAATTTTAATATATTCAATGTTTATTTGGTTTGTGCATAAACCCTAATTGCTTGATCACCTCTTAAGGCAATTTAGAGAATTTAGGTAACCTTGAAAGAGGGACCTAAGTTTAGTCCTAGAACTGAATACCGCTAGATCTAGGTTAATTACTCGTATAGTTACCAGATTTTCTCGGAGGATAAACATATACCCGAGAGCCTAATGAAGTTAGAATTAGCTTGCTTGAATGAATGCAATTCTTTATGTTAATCTTTCGCATAGACATATGGGATAATTGGATAAAGAATTAAGGTTTGTATAGGATCGACAGACCATACAACGAATATAGGACTAAGACTAACATCGAAGTATTGAAATTAACAGTTAAAAATAAACCAAACATCATAGTTGAAAGTTTTAGGAATAATCATAACCTTGGGAACTCCTTAATATTGATCACACTCATTATCACTTGCGTTTAATGAATTTCTTTCTACAATATTTATTAAAAACAATAAGTCAACCACCGATTTTGCTTGACTTAGGTGATTGCGAATTGCAAATGTATTCAGTTTAGGCTTTCTACTAAAGTTCTTGAGGGCGATATATAGTTTTTACTAACTATATTATTTGTTGACGGTGTACACTTGCATCGGTCATTTTGACCCCAACAATGCACCAATATCCATGATCCAATTGTCATTTCTACAAGCAACATCATTATAAAGATTAGTAGAAGTACATGCAAAGTCAGCAAAACATGTGGTGTTTGTTGATTTAACCTTGGATGCAACTAATTTTCCTTTCAAAAACTTCTATAGCTCCTTCTATATCATTTTTCAAAAAATGATCATGTTCAGGCCTTTTCCAGTTGAATCAGTAGACACTACAGCAATCCATGGCTTTTCTTTCCTTGTTGATTATTCATCTCCTTGTACCAATCCAGATAACCATGCTTCTTGAAGCTTGCCTCTTTAATATGCATTGGCTTATTACAATGTGAACAAAGCTTGTCTACCTTCTTCTCATCTTTCTTATTCACAAATCCTTTCAAAGGTGTAACAGGCTTCTGTGAATCAGGTACCTTCACTGCCAAAGCACTAGATTCATTCACATTAGTGCTTGACGTAGTTGCTATTCTTGTATGGTTTTCAATCCTAGTCACAATCGAATAGGTCTTATTTGGTGATGGAATTGGATCCATCATAAGAACGTTGCTTACAACTCTATCATACGTATCATCAAGTCCCGTCAAGCACTAAACCACTCGATTTTTCTCTTCCTTTTCATAATTTCCTTTTCGTGCACAACATGTGCACTTATGTCGTGGCTACAAGCAATTGAGCTCCTCAAACCATTTTTTTAGATTGTTTGAGTATATTACTAGAGGTTGACCATTCTGCTTCAGATTCGCCAGTTTCTTCCTTATACTTAGGACTTTAGGCATGTCATCAGTGCCATATTTCTCCTTCAATTCAAGCCATAATTGTTTGGAAGTAGGAGCAACAATGTAGGCCTCTAATATGATCGGTTTGGATTGTGGTCGGTTTGGATTGGATTTGTTGGTCCCAAAAATACTTGATTGATTGGATGGCTTTTTCAACAATTCAATACGATCGATTCAGTTGATTGGATATCTAAAATTGATCCAAACTGACCGATTGCTCACCCTATTGTCATGTAGTGGCAAGTATGTAATTTATGAGGAAGACTCCAAATGACTATATCCCTACTTGTTTTAGGAATTGGCGATATGAGGAATGCTCCTAACATATCATCTACCCAAGAAATGGGCCAAATTTGTGGCCTTCTACAAAATATGATAATGTGTTACCACCTAAGTACTGAAGAAGGCCAGGAAGGCCTAAGAATAAGAGAAGAAATGACATATGTGAGAAAAAGGACCCAGGTAAGAAGAAAACTAGTATTGTGAGTCAAGGGGAACACGGAAGAACATGAATGAGCAAAACCAAGTTGCATGGTAAATGTACTAGGTGTGGAGAGACTTATCACAACCGACAGAAGTGCCCTACACCACCACCACCTTCATCTAAAGCACCTCCATCTTCATTTGCGCCACCACCATCTTCATTTGCGCCCTTATGGTCCTTTGTTTCTTGTTGTGAACTGTATTTTTTATTTATCCACTTTGTATTGCTCTTCTAACTATGTTCCCTATTTATGCAACCACCTTGTGTGAGATCCTTTGGTGCCAGAAGGACCCAAAGTTCATATCCACCAACCCAAGAAAGCTCACATGCACATAACACAACACTTGCAATAGCTACAAGACAACTAATCTCAGGCCTAAATCACTCCAATAAAGAGAACACAGGTCCCTTCCCACACAACTAGGTTGTGATGTATTAGGTTAGTTCATTTTGGTTTATGGTATATGTGGAATGCCAAACACTGTATTTGGCTTTTGCTTTTGCTTTTGGCCTTTACTTCAAGAAATTGTATATATTTTGTATATTTGGCCTTTGTTTTTGGTTCACCATTAACATATGTGTATTTGGCACTTCCACCCTATTAACATTTGGCTCAATATGTTTTCTTCATCATTTGGGAGTAAAATAGTTTGTGATTACTGAGTTAGTGTATAAACTTCATTCGAGTACTATATAGTGTGTAATGTCTTCTCTTACAAGGAAATGCTATCAAATTTTTTTTCAAATTTTCTCATTTTAGAAGGAACATATGAATCCTTTATCTTTCATTAATGTTTCATATAAATCATCTATGTATCACAAAGGATCCATATTGGTCCTTTATCTTTTTTGCTATGTTTTATATTAGTCCTCTATATATCACAATTGCTCCATGGTCCTTTGTCTTTTTGCAATACCGCTCATATTGGTCATCCTGGAATGATTACACTTCGGTATAAGTCATAGTTCAGCCAAAATGAGTTAACACTTGAAAAAGAGTACATAGATTGTCAAAATGAGTCCAACATAGTCACATTGTGTCACATACATTGTGAATCTACCCATACATAACAAAACTTCATAAACTAGTTCAAAGAGTCCAATTTACATAACATCCTACAGTGGTGTAACTAAGCCCTCTCCCTCATAAAATATTTCACACATAAAATGAGTAAGTGGCAACTGCTACAAATAAGATCGGACTAGATACAAGTTGTGCTCACCACATCGGCAAAGCTTTCCATCTAGGAGAGAGTGAAAACCAGCTTAGCATATCACATTATCATTTGACGATTTAATTTGACAGTGTTACACAAAAGGACAAAAAATGAACAAATTGCAAAGATAGTGATTGTTTTAAAATTTTTAAAACATTGAGGACCAATATGTTAAAAGTGGCATAGATAGAGGACCAAAATGAATTTTTGGCTAATTCTTGAAAGATTATAATATACTTTTTTATCCCTAGAAAATCAAGTCGTCAGTCCTTAAACGATTAACTGTTAACGGAACAAATAATTTGATTTGTTAAATGATCATATAATACCTTGTAATGTTTTATTAGATGTAAAATAAACTTATATAAAAAAAATTAATCCAATTCAAATTTAATGTCAAATAAGATATTATGAGATGATAATGTGTTGAAATAACATTTTTAGACTAATTTATTTAACGTTTAATAGAATACTTAAAATCAACACATCATTTGACGAGATATATCACCTATTCCGTAGGTATTGACGAACAAATTAAATCTTTATATTGCTAATCTTTCCCGGACAAAAAATTAGTTTACTCAACTCCTAAAAATTAGTTTACTCAACTCTTAATACTAGTGATCTTAAGTTACCATCTCGATCGCATATATAGTATTAACATAGAGGATATTGTTTGTACCCATATTTCAAGGCAACATTTTTTTCTGCGTGTACACAACTCACAGAAAAGGAAATAAAGCTCAATATACCATACTCAACAATGATACATGCAATCAGTTAGCAAAGCCGGAAGAGAAAAAGATGGACTAACTAATTTATTCAGACTCTGAATTTCAAGTGAATATACAAATTCTGTAAGTCAAGTATTGCATATAAATGACAATATTTATGAGCCACCGATCCGAACGAACCCATGAAGGGTCTCTACATATCTGCATCCAGTAACAATCATTCACTCAGCAACCTGCAGATGCAAGTAACAGAGTTAGCCCTTTAAAATTATGAGACAATAAACACGCCAAAATGAAAAATGTTGCGCAATGCAAATTTACTAATCAACATTCTACGGGCAAACATGACATGAACATTACATTCTGAAGTATCCAGAGAAGATCGTGGGGTTCATGGCTGATAAACCAAATTGTTACTTACTTGATTAAGTGGGTTGTCAGGAGATTTCTTCCATAGCTTCCATATCATATCCTTATATTGATTGTGAGTAAGGCCTGGTTTCTCTTCCTTCAACTTAGGAAGCTCAGCTTCTTCAAAGGCCTGTAACGATGTTAAAACAAAACAAATGTAAACCAAGACAGTTCAGGAATATACAACAAAAGTATAAACCAGCAAAACTCATCATAAAACATGTCAAGGAGTAGACAGTCTATATTTCACAGGAGAACAGTGTTCCAAGTTACCAGTCATTATGGAAAAATAAAGGAGAATGCAAATGATTTGGCGTGCAAGTGCAAATTAAGACGCATTTCATAAAGAAACATAGTACTATGAGTGCAAATGATGAGATGATTTAAAATTCAATGCTATTGAGGAAAGCAAGGTCAGTCCTAGGAGTAATTAAGAAGTACAATAGTCCAAAAGGCTGAAATTTGGAAATAAGTGATACGGGAAAGGGTCATGCATGTCATGATTCTATATACAAATATGTCACCATGCCTATAAATGCAAGATTGCGAGTGAGCACACACATAAACACTCAAACAAACAAATCTCCCAAGCGGACATCACCATTACTCTCAAATCAAATTGACTAGACTGCAGTTCAAATTAAACAAAGAAATTATAAAGCTAATACTCTTGTAAAAATGTTATGTTATTAATGACTATACACTGGCATTTTATTTTTATTAAATTGACATCCCTAAATTTTTTATCCCTGCTAAAGTTAATCCCACAATCCTGTGGCATTGCATCACTGTTTAGAAATTCAGAAAATGACAATATTAAATGAATTTGGCACTACACCAAAACCAAACCCAAGGTACCCAGCACTACAAAACACTGTCTCTATATCATCCATACTATTCAAGGTTTTCAGCCATAACTATACCAACCCCAAAAAGTCTTTGCACATTCAGAAACCACTTAACATACTATCCTACTCTTCTAGCTAGCAAGTAAAAATCTTCCAATTACCACTTACAATATTTTTTTTGTAAATAAAATAACCAAGCTATCTTTTTGTTCTTTCTAGATCACACTTTAAATCTTCAACTGAGAAAAAGCATATCCCCAAAAACTCTTGTAAATAGTCTTTTTCTTCTTTTTTTTCTCCCCTAAATACTACTTGAAAAGGGTTGAGACTTAGTGATGTATAAATTTAGAATTGTGCAGCATATCAACCAGACAAGTGATCCCTTAAAAATAGAAGCTAGATGTAGCAAAGCATAAGATTGAAATCATGAGAATGCTTCACCGCGTAAAAGCAACAATATCCAGTTAGTTATCAATACCCAAATTCATAGAGTCGCAAAATTATGTTGTGAAATAGCTAAAACAATGCTAAAGTGGGGATTCAGAGCAATATTAGATTAGATGTCAACAGTAATGATGAATAATTGAAAATCAAACGAACCTTGAAGGAGGCCTTGAGGCGCCTCTCCGGATGCCTATCAACCGGCAAGTTATCAGTGACACTCATCTGAGCAAGGGCATCCTCCACTGACCTTGCTTCAATAACGGAATCGTCGCGATTGGTATTCGTCACAAGCACCATTCTCTCATATTCTTCCTCTTCTGCAGTGCGAGTCTGGCGCTTCTTAGCCTCCTCGGTTTTCTTCTGCATCTCAGCCTGCTCTTCCTCACGCCGCTTCCTGAGCTCAGCCTCCGTCACCTTCGGCACCGGTATAGCGACCCGGTTAGCTTTCTTGTCAGGCTTTTTCATCGACTTATCGAATTCCTTCTCCTCCTGCTCCGCTAAGCGACGCGCCTCAGCTCGTCGTGCGGCTGCCTCCGCTTTCTTCTCGGCTTCTTCCTCACGCTTCTTGGCAGCGCGGGACTTGGAACCCTCGGCATCGCGCCAATACTGATCCTCCTTATCACGAACCTCGCGGTCCTTACGCTCGGCTTCGACGGCGCCCTTACGAGCCCTAGCCGCCTCGGCCTTGCTGTTAACTCCCATCTTTTTAGGCATTTTTATGGATTTAGGGTTTCGAATCCTCTACACAGCGATCGCGACTACAATCGCCGTGAAGCATCCGACAACTGAATGGCTATGAATCGGAGCACCGATGTGTGCTACACTTTGCTTCCTCTTTCAAATGCAAAACCAAACACCCAAATGGCAGTTACAAACGAAACCTTCAGACGGAGATCGCAGATAGGCAGGCCTGTGATAAATGATGATTGATGATTATAATGTGATGCGGTGCGGTGATAGATAACGAACAGAGAGGGTACTTTCTTTTTCTCATTTGCAGTGAGAAAAAAAGTTGCAATCGAATGATCCAAAAAGATTGTAAGCGGGCTTAAGCCCGCTTAATTCTTACGGGGAATGATTAACTAAGCCAAAGCCCAAAATTGCTCTAGCCCAATTTGAGACATGGGAATGATTTCTTTTTCGGGCCAAGACACGTTGGAGCCCCAAAAGGGGAAAAAAATTGAAGTATGGAAATGGAAGTAGAAATTGATGTAAGAGATAAAAAACATGTTGGATATACACAGGAAAATGAAAATAGAATGTAAAAATAATATTATTTGATATGATGAGAAAAAGATAAGAAATGAAAGATAAAAGTGTGAAATATTATGTTTACCTTTGCTTTTGTTATCTATCAAGTAAATAAGTAAAAAGGGGTACTTTGGTCTATAAAAGTTGCTTCCTTGCAACTTCTCCAACTCCCCTACCTCCTTATATGGTACTTTGCATCCCTCTCTTGAGGGAAGCAATCTCACCTCTCAAATTCACCTCACTACCTACCAAACAACCAAAAACCTTACCTCACATCTCCATCACTCAACCCGTATCAAACGAGCCATTAGGATTTGCTTGGGAATTAAGAGGGGAAGGGAAGTGATTAGAGGAAAAGGGAGAAGAGGGAAGAGGGAAGGAAATGTTAACCTTTCATATTTCTTTACCTTGTTTGGGTGTTAATACTTCTTACAGAATACTCCAATTTGGGGTATCTTAAATTTCTAAACAGGAAGGATAATGGAGGCTCCCCTCTAATTTTCATCTTTCCAAACAAGGGGAAGATATCTTAAAAGTCTCTCATTCCCTTCCCTTTCCTCAAAATCCCCAATCCAAATATACCCTTACGATATGTTTGGATTTGGGATTAAGGAGGGAAGGGGAGAGAAGTAACATATCTCCTCCTTATTTGGAAAGTTAAGAATTGGAGGAGAATATAATGAAAGATTAATTCTTAATTCTTAATCATCAATTATCTTTCTCCTTCACAAATTCAAGATACCTCAAATTGGGATATTTTGGAGGAGCTACCAACATCCAAACAAAGAGAAGAGTAAGAGAAGATTAACCTCCCCTTCCCTTCTCTTTCAATCCCTTCTCTTCCCTCCCTCTCCTAATTGCCAAACAAACCCTTAGGGTATGTTTGGATTGAGGATTAAGGAGGAGAAGAGAAGGGAAGGGGAGAGAATCAAGATAATTTTTCCCTTATTTGGGAAGATGAAAATTGGAGGAGAAAATATTGGAAGATCAATCCTTAATCCTTCATTATTCTTCCCCTTCACAAATTCAAGATACTTCAAATTTGAGTATTTTGGAGGTGGTATCAACATCCTAACAAGGAGAGGATATGTAGAAGGTTAATCTTCCCTTCCCTCCCATCCCTTTCGCCTCCATTCTCTCCCCTTCCCTTCCCTTCCTCATTCCCAAACAAACCCTTAGAGTATGTTTGGATTGAGGTTTAAGGAGGAGAAGGGGAGGCGAGAGAAGAGATTCAAAATATCTTTCCTTTGTTTGGAAAGATAAAAATTGGAGGGGAGGATGATGAAAGATTAATCTTTAATCCTCCATCATTATTCCCCTTTCCAAATTCATGATACCTCAAATTGGGATATTTTAGAGGAGGTATCAACACTCAAACAAGGGAAGGATATATGGAAGGTTAATCTTCCATTCCCTTCCCTTACCTTCCCCTCTCTTCTCCTCTAATCTCTCCCCTTCCCATCCCCTCTTAATTTCCAAACAAACCCTTAGGGTATGTTTGGATTGGGAATTAAGGAGGAGAAGGGAAGGGAAGGGGAGACTTTCAAGATATCTTTCCTTTGTTTGGGAAGATGAAAATTGGAGGAGAAGATAATGGAAGATCAAGCCTTAATCCTTCATTATCCTTCTCCTTCACAAATTCAAGATACCCCAAATTTGGATATTTTGGAGGAGGTATCAACACCCAAACAAGGGAAAAACATATAGAAGGCTAACCTTATTGTGATAAGAATATATTTTGAATATATTTAAATGTATTTGTATATTTAAATTGTAAAGTAGTTAGGATTGAGATAAGATATAGTAAATAACTATATCACGGCATTTACGTCTCCACCATGTATATATATATACACTGAGACTGAATAAACACATGGAATATTTCATGATCATTGGCTTCCTCTGCAACCTTGATATGGTATCACAGCCTCTGCAGTAAATCTGCAATTTTCGATCATGAGTAATAATGGTGACTCTGCTAAAGAAACTCTTGCACAACGGAAGACTATCTCGCCTTATGACCTCACTTCTCTTGACAACCCAGGATTGGCGACTACCCAAGTTCAATTAAGAGGAGAGAACTATGACGAATGGGCTCAAGCAGTTAAGACTGCTTTGAGGGCTCGAAAGAAGTTTGGTTTTGTTGATGGAAAAATTGCTAAACCCGTTGAGGATTCATGTGATTTTGAAGACTGGTGGACCATCAATTTCTTGTTGGTCTCATGGATCCGGAACAGCATAGAACCCTCGTTGCGTTCTACTATTTCCGACAAGGACGTAGCAAAAGATTTGTGGAATGAAATCAGAGATAGATTTTCAGTAACAGATGGAACACGAATTTAGCAATTGCGTTCTGCTCTTACATAATGCAAGCAAAGGGGACTCACCATAGTTCACTACTATGGAAAGCTAACGAAGCTGTGGGATGAGTTGTCGAATTATGATCCCATATCGACGTGCAAGTGCACTTGTAATCTCTCAACCATGTTAGACAAGAAGCGAGAAGATGAACGAGTTCATATGTTTCTTTTGGGGTTAGATGACACCCTGTACGGCACTGTATGATCATCCATTCTGACCCAAGACCCGCTTCCTAACTTGCATAAAGTGTATTCCATTCTAGTTCAGGAGGAACGAGTAAAAACTATAGCTCGGGCTAAGGAGGAACGTGTTGAGGTAATGGCTCTTGCAATAAGGACCAGATCAGATGGACGCGATAAAACACTAGTATGCTCACACTGTAACAAGAATGGGCATGAGGCAGAGAATTGCTTTGCTTTGATCGGATATCCTAAATGGTGGGGAGACAGAGCTCAAAATGATGGGAAAGGCACTGGACGTGGTCGAGGCCAATCGAACAATAAAGGAAGAGGTGGTCGTGGGATGATGCGTGCAAATGCAACTTAAGCACTTGTCGCACCAACTTCGACTACGGTGATGAACGAAGCAGAAGCAGTACCATTCCCTGGACTGAATGTTGCGCAGTGGAAGACTCTCTTGCAAATGTTAGAAGATTCAAAAGACACACCGACCGAAACGATGTCAGGTAAACTTGTAACGTGGATCATCGACACCGGAGCAACAAATCATATGACAGGAGAGTTAGAAACTCTACGTAATCCGGAGGAAATTACTCGATGTCCTGTTGGTTTACCCGATGGGAACGATACTTTTGCAACCCACAAGGGGACAGTTGTTCTCATATGACAGGAGAGTTAGAAACTTTACGTAATGCGGAGGAAATTACTCGATGTCCTGTTGGTTTACCCGATGGGAACGATACTTTTGCAACCCACAAAGGGATAGTTGTTCTCAATCAACATTTTTGTTTAAAGGATGTGCTTTATGTGCCTGGATTAAATTGCAACTTGATTTCAATAACCCAATTAATTGAACAATATAACTATATTGTTCAATTTTCTCACAATTTATGTGTCATACAGGACCACACTTTGAAGACGTTGATTGGTGCGGGTGAGAGGCAAGATGGACTCTATTATTTTCGCAATTTGACACAAGTTCATGCATTCAAGACTGAAACTGCTACGTCCCTGGAGTTATGGCACAAGCGACTTAGGCATCCTGCTCAGAAAATCACCAAACTTGTTCCTACAATCCGTGGTGTACGCAGCAATGAGCGATTAAATCAACATTGTGGGTGTGTCAAAAGGCCAAACAAAGTATAGACAAATTTCCTGTTAGTGAACAAAAAGTTTGTAGTATTTTTGATTTAGTACATTGTGATTTGTGGGGACCTTATAGAACTCCTTCTTCTTGCGGAGCTTCGTATTTTTTTACCATTGTTGATGATTTTTCTTGTGCGGTTTGGATTTATTTAATTACTGATAAATCAAAAACTTCTCGTGTTATTAAGATGTTTCTTTCTATGATTGAGCGACAAGTTGATAAGAAAGTCAAAATTATTCAAGTGATAATAGAACCGAATTTACTTGTTTGAAACAATTCTTTCTTGAAAGTGGAATTGTTTTTCAATCCTCTTGTGTAGGAACACCTCAACAGAATGGTCGTGTTGAGCGAAAACATTAGCATATTTTGAATGTGGCTAGAGCATTGTGATTCCAAGCTTCTCTTCCCATTGAGTTTTGGGGGGAATGTGTGTTGGCTACTGGTTATTTAATTAACAGGACTCCTTCCTCAGTTTTGAATGGCAAAACACCATTTCATTTCTTATATGGAACAGAACCTTCTTACAATCACTTGCGAATCTTTGGTTGTTTGTGTTATGCTCATATGAAATCAGGTGACAAGTTTTCCAATCGAAGCTGAAAATGTGTCTTTGTTGGGTACCCTTATGGGAAGAAGGGTTGGCACCTCTTTGATTTAGAGAAGCGTATTTACTTTGTGTCGCGGGATGTGGTATTTTCAGAAAAAAAAATTTCCTTTTGCTGCTTTCCACTACTTCTGAAAATACTACTCCAAATCATCTTCACTCTATTGACGATACTATTGTTGAGCTCTCTGAGTTGGAAGTAAGGGGGGTTGTTCTCCCATAGCCGAGACACAATCTCCAAACACGCCAACATCACTCAACACCCATGTCGTCCATGATGCATCCCACAGAACTGAAGATGCATCCACTATGACTGGTCGTGGATGCCGTCGGAAAGAGACCTCGGTACGACTTCGTGATTTTTTCACTCATACCATCAAGACAACGAGTCCATCTTTGCCACTACCACTTGCACCACAGTGTTCTTCAAGTACACCTTATCCTATTTCTAATTATGTTGCTTATAACAAATTTTCTGCACACCATAAACACTTTCTTGCAACTTTGAGTACAGAAAAAGAACCTATGCATTACTCTCAAGCTGTGAAGAACCCACGCTGGCAGGAAGCTATGCGTCGTGAGATTGACGCACTCGAAAATAACAACACATGGGACTTGACAAATTTACCTTCAGGAAAGAAGGCTTTGGGATGCAAGTGGGTGTACAAAATTAAATATAACGCTGATGGTTCCGTTGAACGATTCAAAGCTCGACTCGTCATTCTTGGCAATCATCAGGTCGAAGGCATCGATTACACTGACACTTTTGCTCCTGTGGTGAAAATGGTCACGGTACGAGTTTTCTTAGCTGTTGCATCAGCTTCAAAATGGGAAGTGCATCAAATGGATGTTCACAATACTTTTCTTCACGGTGATTTGCATGAAGAGGTGTACATGAAGTTACCTCTTGTGTTCAAACCATCAGACTCCACGAAGGTGTGTCGTTTAAAGAAATCATTATACGGATTACGTCAAGCTCCTCGATGTTGGTTTGCGAAATTGTCCGCTGCATTGAAGCAGTATGGTTTTCTTCAATCCTATTCTGATTACTCTTTATTTACCTTCAAGCGTGGAGCAGTTCAGCTGAATGTCCTTGTTTACGTTGATGATCTTATCATTTCTGGCAAGAATCCTATGATCATTCAGCAATTCAAGACTTATCTCAGTTCTTGTTTTCATATGAAGGATTTAGGCCTTCTTAAATACTTTCTTGGGGTCGAAGTTGCTCGTGGACTTAATGGTTTCTATTTATGCGAACGCAAGTATGCCCTTGACATTGTCTCAGAGGTAGGCTTGCTTAGAGCTAGGCCAGCTTCTACTCCTCTGGAACAAAATCATCAACTTGCTTTATCCACTAGCCCTATTTTTGAAGACTCCAAACGATATCGACGGCTTGTGGGACGACTGATCTATCTTTGCTTCACTCGTCCAGATTTGTCTTATAGCGTTCACGTGTTATCACAATTTATGACATCTCCACGAACTGACCACTAGGAAGCTACTCTGCGTGTTGTTCGTTACTTGAAAGGAAACCCGGGATAAGGTATCTTGTTGAGTAGCACAAGTGACCTACGCTTACATGGTTGGTGCGATGCAGATTGGGCTGGATGTCCATTGACACGACGTTCTCTCATAGGTTGGATTATTTTTCTTGGCAATTCACCCATCTCCTGGAAGACCAAGAAGCAACACATTGTCTCTCGTTCGTCCGCTGAAGCTGAGTATAGATCTATGGCCATGACGGCATGCGAGCTGAAATGGTTGAAGGCGGTTCTCTTGTTCCTTGGCGTGCCTCATTCGATGCCCATAACGCTTCACTGTGATAGTCAGGCGGCGTTACATATCTCTCAAAACCCCGTCTTCCATGAACGAACGAAGCATATTGAGGTCGATTGCCATTTTCTTCGTGATGAAATCACTTCGAAAGCCATGACCCCTGCGTTTGTTCCTACACATGCGCAATTAGCTGACATCTTCACAAAGGCTCTTGGACGACGACAATTTGAAGTCCTGCGTGGCAAGTTGGGCATTTGTGATCTCCATGCACCAACTTGAGGGGGGGGTATTGTGATAAGAATATATTTTGAATATATTTAAATGTATTTGTATATTTAAATTGTAAAGTAGTTAGGATTGAGATAAGATATAGTAAATAACTATATCACGGCATTTACGTCTCCACCATGTATATATATATGCACCGAAAGACTGAATAAACACATGGAATATTTCATGATCATTGGCTTCCTCTGCAACCTTGACAAACCTCCCCTTCCCCTCCCCTCCCTTCTCCTATAGGGTATGTTTGGATTGGGGATTAAGGAGGAGAAGGGGAGGGAAGGAGAGATTATTAAGATATCTTCTCCTTGTTTGGGAAAATGAAAATTGGAGGGGAAGATAATGGACGATCAATCCTTAACCCTCCATTATCCTTCCCCTTCACAAATTCAAGATACTCAAATTTAGAGTATTTTGGAGGAGGTATCAACACCCAAACAAGGGGAAGACATATGGAAGCTTAACCTTCCCTTCCCCTCCCCTCTCTTCTCCTCTAATCTCTCCCCTTCCCTTCCCCTCTTAATTCCCAAACAAACCCATAATCTCTCCCTTTCCCTTCCCCTTCCCCTCTTAATTCCCAAACAAACCCTTAGGGTAACTCTTTGTGACGGGGGAGCGAAGAGAAGAGATTGAAGGAGAGGGGAAGGGGATGAGAGGTTAATCTTTTTTCATTTCCTCTCTTGTTTGGATGTTGGTAACTTCTCTAAAATAGCCTAATTTGGAATATCTTCTCCAATTCTCAGCTTTCCAAACAAGGGAGAAATATGTTACTTCTCTCTCCTTCCACTCCTTAATTCCCAATCCAAACATTGTTATTTATACATAATTTTTATAAATTAAAATTAATAATAACAATGAGAGCATAAAATTTAATTTAATAATATATATTTTATTTAATATTTTATATTATATTTTATAATATATATTATTAGGATGTTGGATATGAGATACCCTATTTGTCCATTCATTTTGGACGGATATAAGGTATCCGAAGCTAATTATCCGCACAAACCCAATACCCGATGAATAATTATATTATATTCTACTACATATACCTTATCCCATATTCAATATCTTTTGAATTGAATATCGGATAATTTTTTGAGGAAATATCTTCAAGTACCCATGATATGAATACCAATTGCCATTCCTATCTATAACAGAGTCATTTTTCTTATTTGTTAACAAATTAATGAGTTAAACTTAATAAAAAGTCAAAAAATACTAATTTTAAATTTTAAAAACTCTCTTATTGGATGAGAAAAAATTTGTTTGGAAATTAAGAGGGGAGGGGAAGGGAAGGGGAGAGATTAGAGGAGAAGGGAGGGGAAGGGAAGGGAAGGTTAAGCTTCCATATGTCCTCCCCTTATTTGGGTGTTGATACCTCCTCCAAAATATTCCAATTTGTAGTATCTTGAATTTGTAAAGGGGAATGATAATGGAGGGTTAAGGATTGATCTTCCATTATCTTCCCCTCCAATTTTCATCTTCCCAAACAAGGAGAAGATATCTTAATAGTCGCCCATTTCCTCCCCTTCTCCTTATTCCATAATCCAAACATATCCTAAGGGTTTGTTTGGGAATTAAGAGGAGAAGGGAAGGAAAGAGAAGGTTAAGCTTCCATATGTCCTCCCCTTGTTTGGGTGTTGATGCTTAGGGATGGCACCCTCTACGTGCGGGGGCGGGGGAGTGCTCTCCTCGTCCCCGCCCCGTCACCCCCAAAGTTCCCCCGTCCCCGATTCCCACCGTGGGGAGAAATTTTCCCCCATCCCCGTCCCCGCCCTCCTCGCGGGTCCCCGCGAGGAGCCCGAAATATATTTTAAAAAATTAAAAAATTAAAAAAAAAAAATATATATATATATATATATATATATATATATATATATATATATATATATGAGTTGACTTAATCTTAATAAAAAAAGTAACCTATAAAATTAGATTAAAAAATGTCATATTAAATAAATCTAATTGAAAAACATCAACAAACACATAATTTTACCAAAATTCATAAAAAAGCCTAACAATCAATAAAGATTATAATAAAGTTTACAACACAACATTAACAGTGTGAATGAATTACGTTAAATTTTAAGTATAATAAAATATATATATATATATAAATTAATAAGAAAATAATAATATAAAAATTAATAAAACGTTATATATATAAATATTAATATAATAAATTAATAATTTTAAATAAAATTATATATATACCCTCAGGGACGGGGACCCCGCAGGGCGGGGGACATGCTTCCCGTCCCCGTCCCCGAATTATCATCAGGGATAAAATTTTCCCCATCCCTGTTCCCGTGGGGAAAAAATCCCCGTATATGGGGCCCCGTACGGGGAATCCCCGCGGGACGGGGAAAACTGCCATCCCTATTGATGCCTCCTCCAAAATACTCCAATTTGGAGTATCTTGAATTTATGAAGGGGAAAGATAATGGAGGGTTAAGGATTGATCTTTCATTATCTTCCCCTCCAATTTTCATCTTCCCAAACAAAGAGAAGATATCTTAATAGTCTTCCCTTTCTTCGCCTTCTTCTCTTTAATTCTCAATCCAAACATATCCAGAATACTTATTAATAAAACCCAATAAAAGAAATTGTATCTCCTATCCCATAAGAAAATTTGCTAGTGCGTGAATTGCATCACGATATTTATATATTAACTAATAATATTTAATTATTTATTTTTATTTTATTTATTACAAAAAAATCTTTGATTTTAAAATTATTAAATTAATATTATTGGTTAGAAGAGGTGAGACAAACGCAGTTAATAATTTCTCATCAAATAGTACCATCGGGCAAATTTTACTACACTACCAGCTCCACTTTCATTTGGAAGCTCAAGAACCCCAAAAGTCAAAACAACTTTTACCTGCTGTGTAATAATGTATATGTTATTGGAGTTATTTTTTTTACCTGGTATATCATTGGAGGCCATTAATCTAGTTGAAAGATTTTTTTTTTTTGGGCCTGGTAGTTGAAAGAATTTCAATTTGCACGCTTTAGTGGAAGTAATGAACCAAGCTGTGCATGGATAGTATAGAGTAGACTCCTACACCAATAATCCAATATGATTTTCATTTCATCTTCGTGGGTCCTAAAAATTATTCAGAGTAGTGAGTGACGTAAAATTTTGGACCCACCTTATGTAATTGTTGCGATGAAGGGTGTTGATTAATTAGTTTGGTACTTTGATCCATCATTTTGTGGTAACATCTGCATGTTCATCTACATGGCGGTCACAGTGTGTAAACACAAATGGTCCCTCACGCAGATTGCTTTATTTGCGAAGCTAACCCGACCAGCCGACCTAGTGTCTTTGCCCCCATTGAATTGCTATTATACCTCATAGGGATGACAATTTTTTTCGCTCTATAAAAATTCTTGCAAGAATTTCCCGTATGGGGTCCTATGTACGAGAAATTTTTTTTTTATGGGAATGAAAAAAAATTTATCCCTATAGTAATTCAAGGACGGGGATGAAAAGCATGTTCTCCGCCCTGCGAAGTCTCCATCCCCGAAGGTATATATGTAATTTTATTTAATATTATTAATTTATTATATTTATATATATATATATATATATAACATTTTATTAATTTTTATATTATTATTTTATTATTAATTTTTATATATTTTTTATTATACTTAAAATTTAACGTAATTCACTCACACTTTTTATATTGTGTAGTAAACTTTGTTATAATCTTTATTGATTGTTAAGCTTTTTAATGAATTTTGATAAAATTATGTGGGCCAAATTACTCTTTTGGTCCTCAACGTTTGCACCAAGTTTAATATTGGTCCTCAACGTTTCAAAAAGTTATTTTAGGTCCTCAACGTTTTTTTTTTTGTCAAAATTGGTCCTCTAGCGTAACTCCGTCTGGTTTTTTTGTTAAATGCTGACGTGGAAGACTTATGTGGTACACCCTCTCTTCTACGTGTCATATTTGGATGATATGACACCCTCTCTCACTCCAACTCAGCAAAACGATGTCGTTTTGCTGAGTTGGAGTGAGAGAGAAGTGATGCAAAACGGCGTCGTTTTGCTGAGTTGGAGTGAGATAAGGTGTCATATCATCCAAATATGACACGTAGGAGAGAGGGTGTACCACATAAGCCTTCCACGTAAGCATTTAACAAAAAAACCAGACAGAGTTACGCTGGAGGACCAATTTTGACCCCAAAAAAAACGTTGAGGACCTAAAATAACTTTCTGAAACGTTAAGGACCAATATTAAACTTGGTGCAAACGTTGAGGACCAAAAGAGTAATTTGGCCAATTATGTGTTTGTTAATGTTTTTCAATTAGATTTATTTAATATGACATTTTTTAATCTAATTTTATAGATTACTTTTTTATTAAGATTAAGTCAACTTATATTTATATATATATATATTTATTTATTTATTTATTTATTTATTTTTAAATATATTTCGGGGTCCTCGTTGGGAGGGCAGGGACGGAGATATGGGGGAAATTTCTCCTCATGGCAGGAATCAGGGACGGGGGACTTTGGGGGTGGCGGGGCGGTGACGGGGAGAGCACTCCCCGCCCCTGCACATAGCGGGTGCCATCCCTACTCATACCTGACACCACATCGGAGCCGAATATGCTAAAATATAAATTTGATGAAGTGCATAATTGTACAACATCAATTATTTGATGAGACTATTATAATACAGACATAAATTTTAATTTTTATTTAACGATCTAATTCTATATTTTATACACATTCCACATATCCAAATTCCACCACATCCCCCTTCCATTTCACGTGCAGTTTCTACTTGAAATATTTTTATTGGTTTCGATATTCATATACAAGTCAGAAATGTGGTGGTTAAGTATATGAAAGTATGAAACTGTTTACTTGTCACTTACTCAATAAGGCCGAAGTAAAAGATAAATACAAAATAATTGATCTAATCGGCATTATCAGTTATAATTCAAGAAAGTCGATCAGAATTCAGAAGGCATTTAAAACACTTTCAAACCATTTCTCTAAACCAAAATATAAATCAAATTGGACCTAATGACTAATTTATTGAGTAACCTAAGATTTAGAGCATATTTATACAAGTTTATTTTGAGAAAAGAATCACTTATTTTTTTAATAATTATTTCTTTTAAAAAATAATGTTGTTTGTACATGCGTATTTTATAAAATAAGTTATTATTAATTATAGTAGAATATATTTTTTCAGTTTTAAACAGAAATTAGAAATTAGAGTTTTTTTTCTAGTTAGTAACAGAAGCTAAAATTTAAATATTTTAGGACAAAAATAACCTTAATAAAAGTTTATATTTCTCATTATAACCTCTATTATTTTAAACCCTAGTTTTGACATGTTCTTTACATACAAACCCAAATTTAATGTTACCTGCAGTCTCTTCACCTTGTAACAACAAATATTTATAATTATTTTTTATTTAAATAACATTAATATATATTAATTAATAAAAACTCATCATAGATAACAAGATTACATTAGTTAAAATAATTAATAAACAAATTAACAATTTATTTTTATTTGTTTAATAATATTAACAAATTAAATAATAATATCTATTTTTCTATTTAATATAACATTAATAACATTATAATATATACATGCTCTTCTTGGTAATTTTATAGTTCAAAACACTTTTATACAATTTTACCAAAAATAAATTGTTTTTCAGCTATTGGTAGAAATACTTTTGAACTCAGTTTGTCAAACACAAATTGCTTCTCTTTCATAGCATTTTTAAAGAAATTTCATTTTAAAAAAAGGTATTTGAAAATCAGCAGTTTTAATGAACACGCACAAACGAGCCCTTAATTTCTAACTTCTACTTAAAGCTGAGAAAATATATTCTACTATAACTAAAAGGAAAAAACTATTTATAAAAAAAAGGAAAAAATTAAGATAAAGTTGCTTAGGTGCTTGCTATAAAGTTCACTAATTATAAACATTATGTATATTCTCTCTCCTATTTGATTGGTTATGTAATTTATTACTTTTGATTTTCTCTCTCTACCATGATTGGTTATACAAAAATTTTTTACCACGCATTTTAATTATATTGATAAGAAACACCTAAATAATTTCACATTAGTTTAGTCCTAACTGAAATTAACCCTTTTTTTTCATAAAATAAACATGCTCAAATAATACAATTTTAAAAAATGAGTAATTATTAAAAAGAATAAGTACTTCATCAAAATAAACATACACAAAATAAGCTCGAAGAGGGTAGACAAATGTGTTCTAAAGTCTAAATGTTTTAAGAATTCTTTTTAATAAAAAAATTCTTATTTAACACACATAAACTCAAATAATAATAATAATGGGATTAAATAATAGTAAAAACTAAAAAGTGTATTCAATGCGTGTCTAAATATAGGGCATATTATTTTGGTATCTTATCCACGCCCCTCTCACTGTAAAAGAATACTTCCTCTTTACACAATGTCAGATTTGTCTGCGCTCTTCCCGAGTTTCTTTCCAGTGCATTGAGGGTCCATTGGAACAAGGATGATAGGTTCCACATCCCACCGCAAATGCAGTTCTGGTGATCAAGTTAATCAATACATACCCACCAATATGCGCTTAGAAAAAAGAGCCTACGCTTGCTTACTATGAGATTTGCACCACTTCAATATTCTCTCTCTTCCCAAACCCATAACTATCCATCACAGGCTTGCATTGTTTATGTACCAAGTTAATTAACCGCCGTTTCGTCTGCTTCCCTCCATGATCCATCAGGATCAACGGTTTTGCGCCAAGCTGGCCCCCACACACTTCCAAGCTACGTCGTCAGGTCGTCAACCATTAAAATAATATTATATTAATTTTTCATTACATTTTTTTATTAAATTTAAATTAATAAAATTTCTTTTAACTAATTAAAAAAACTTAAAAAAAATATTTTGAAATACTCATTAGATAAACTTTAACAACAGAGGCAAAATACTATTTAGTCCCTGAATTATTGGTCAAACTAATATTTAGTCCCCGAATTTATCAAAAATATAATTTAGTCTCCAAATTGTTTAACTATGTCAACTATTTAGTCCTCAAATTTGACAAAATACTATTTAATCCCCGAATTTGTAACTATGTCAACTATTTAATCCCCAAACTTGGCAAAAATACTATTTAATCACCGAATTTGCAACTCCGCCTACTATAACGGGTAACAGTCAAGAGACTAAATAGTTGACAGAGTTGCAAATTCGATGATTAAATAGTATTTTTGCCAAGTTTGGGGACTAAATAGTTGATATACTTACAAATTCGGGGACTAAATAGCATTTTGTCAAATTCGGGGACTAAATAGTTGACATAGTTAAACATTTTGAGGACTAAATAATATTTTTGATAAATTCGGGGACTAAACAATAGTTTAACCAACAATTCAGGGACTAAATAGTATTTTGCCTCTTAACAATAATACCAATTAATATAAATGTTTTGTTAAAAAAAATTAGATAAGGTTTGTTATATTTTTGCTAAGACTCCTTAAATTATATGCTTCATTTATACTCTCATTCTTCTATGATTAGTCATATAAAAAGTGATTTTTTATATTAGCTCTCTATTATATTTGGTCATTTAAACATTTTTTGTTACATGTCTTATTTATATGGGAGAACTAATACAAGCACAAGTCTTTGAGAGAACCACAACTCAAAAGCTAGCTGTTGGAATTGGAGAGCCGAAGGCCTTATAAGACCCTTCCTTGAAATTAACCTCCTTGATGTAGAACTCATATCATTATCACCTCCTTCAAAAGCTGACGTCCACGACGGTCTGCTCTTTCGACATTGGTCCATTGATAGCCCTACTTTTTGGCGACTCCGTACAAACTTTTAGTATTCAGCATAGCCCAGTCTATTGACACTGATTCATTGATAGCTCTTTTGACCTTTGGTGGCTCCATACAAACTTCTAGTATTCAACATGACTCACTCTATCGACACTGATCCATTGATAGTCATTTTCACCTTTGGTGGCTCCATTCAACTTTCAGTATTTTATACATTATACCGCACCTTAATCCAACCTATAGAGCCCATGCCTTAATCTAGCTTAGGGTGTACATGTGACGGGTCAGGCCGGGTTTTGACTGGACCCGAGACTCGACCCGGGTCGGGTCCACCGGGTCAACCAGGTTTTTTTTTTTGAAAATTTGAATTTGAATCATGGGAAATAGAAAATGGACATGGGAAATAGAGAGTAGACATGAGAAATAGATAGTAGACATAGAAAATGGAGAGTGGGCATAAAAAATGAGGAATAATTAATACATGTTGACATTTTGAATAGATTTTTTAAATTTTAAATTGATTTATTACCTAGTTTTTAGAAATAGATTAATAAGATATTAAATAATAGATATGATATCTTATTTTCAGCCATCAATTTTAATCTGTTTTCATATAATTATTGTTTATTTAAGTAAATATAAACAAAAAAAATGGAAGTACCCCGGGCCGCGCCGGGTCCAACACTATCAGACTCGGGTCCCAGCCCAACCCCGGTATGGACCCGACCTGAGGTAACTTTTTGTGATCGGGTCGGGTCACCGGGTCTGCGGGTTTTTTTGAACACCACTACTAGCTTATAGGTGGTTCTTTCCGTGTTGCTCGACCACTAATTGATACGAGTACAAGTCCTTAAAAGAACCACACTCTAAAAATTAGCTGTTAAAGTTGGAGCCCAATGTCTTATAAAGCTCTTCCCTAAAGTTAACCTCCCTAATGAAGGACTCTTATCAAGAATCTTATAATAAATATAGGGTAAAGTACCTTTGTCGTCCTCAAACTTTGCTGCAATGTTCATTCCTGCCCCCAAACTTTTTTTTGGTTCATGCCTACCCCCAAACTTTAAGTTTTGTTCATGCCTGCCCTTTTTACTAACACCGTTAATTTGTTTGACGGAATTTGCTGACGTGGACTATGAATGTGGATCTCTTTTGCCACCTCATTGTCCATCTCATATTTAACTTTTTACTTTTATTTAAAAAAAATTAACCTAATCCAAATTAAAAAAAAATCAAACTTTTATCCTAAAATATTTTTTTATTTAGATTAGGTTAATTTTTTTAATAAAAGTAAAAAGTTAAAGGTGAGGTGAACAATGACATGGCAAAAAAAAAATTCACATTCATCATCCACGTCAGCAAATTTCGTCAAGCAAGTTAATGTTGTTAGCAAAAAGGGCAGGCATGAACAAAACTAAAAGTTTGGAGGTAGACATGAACAAAAAAAGTTCAAGGGCATGAATAAACATTGCAGTAAAATTTAGGCACAACAAGGGTACTTTACCCATAAATATATAAGAAATCTTACCTAAATTTAATCTAATTATTAATCAACATTCTAAATAATGACAGAGATTTATTTGTTAAGACATTTGTCCATAGTACTAACTAAGAATTCATTTTAACCACCAGAGTGCTAATTAAGAATTCACCTTAAGTCTTTAACTAATATTAAAGTTTTATCAAAAACACATATTAGACTTTATAAAATTATTTTTATTTACTTTTCATTAAATTCAAGATAATAAATTTTTTTTAACTAATAAAAATATTCAACTGACATAAAAATTTGTTAATAAGTACCCTAATCAAAATTTTTTTTATAAAATTACTTTGTTTACTTTTTTGTTGTTGTCAATAATAAATTCCGTATTAATCAATAAAAATTATAGGTAAAAGTACTTTTTCTGCCTTTAACGTTTGTGGGTCCTGTCACTTTCGCCCCTAACATTTTTTCATTGTCAATTGTACCCCTAACGTTTTGTGTTTATCCCAATGTCAGACTTTTGGTTAACACCGTCAATTTTTTAATGATTTTTGATAACGTGACATCCTATTTGGCCAATAATTTTGACTGGACTTAATTTTTTCCACATCAATAGTCAATAGTACTGACTTTTTGGGGTCCATTTTACTGATGTAATGAGTATTTTGGTGTACTGGATTTACTGATGTACTGAGTTTTTGAGGTCCATTGTACCTCTAAAATATACCATTGATTTGAAAAAATGAGGTATAGTTAGAACTGTTGGCCATATAAGATATCACGTCATAAAAAATTGTAAAAAAATTGACAGTGTTAGCCAAAAGCCCGACCTTGGGAGAAATACAAAACATTAAAAGTACAATTGATAACAAAAAAAACGTTAAGGGCAAAAATAACAGGACTCCAAACGTTAGAGAGGTACTTTTTGAAATTGGATCAAGTGCAATTCCCTTCCGTGCAATTTCGGTGCAATTCTTATAAAATACACATTTTTACTTTATTTTAGAAGTACTAATATGGATTCACACTAATAATAATCTACTATGAATAGATTAGAGACCAAATTAATATCAATATTGACAAATATCATCACCTTAAATGGATTAGGGATCAAATTGTTATTAATATTAAAAAATAGTCTCACAAGGCTATTTAGTGATGATATTTATCAAAATTGATAATAATTTCATTCCTAATCCATTCACAGTGGGTTATTGTTAGAGTAAATCCATATTAGTACTTCAAAAATAATGTAAAAATGTGTATTTTATAAAAATTGCACCGAAATTACACAAAAAGAAATTACACTGGATCCAAACTCGTACTTTTTGCCAAAATTATAATATAATACAAGTTTAGAAATTTAGAATGTATAGAGAGGCGGGCCCTACCGGAAAAGGCCGTGTCGGATGGGTGATGCCAAACCCTGCTGTCACGGAAAGACAACCCCTGCAAACGGCGTTTCTTTTGCTTTTGCAAATGCATCCATCATTACTCCCAGCACCACTCACTCACTGCTCTTCCCTACAACTAGAAACCACAGGCAGAGAGAGAAGAACGTATCTATGAGTCTATGACTGTAAGCCGTGAAAGAGTAGTACGTTCAGAATTAACCTGCTAGTGCTTTGTCTTCTTCTCCTTCCCTTTTTCCTTTTATCAATTACCGGTTTCACCATTAACATTTATTAGCACTTTTAGCTCCTCCACTACTTCCCTCACTGAATTCTGCTCTGCCTTTCGCTCTAGCTCAGATCTGTCTCAAAACGGAGGAATTTCGTCAATGGCGAGTGTTTCGTCCGAAGATGCATCGGACCAGCAGAGTGACCGTTGTGGTAGCTATAGCTTGAGTGCTGATGTAAGCGAGTCTGAGAGTTGCAGTAGCTTCTCTTGTCGGCGTTTCGATGGGGAAGGAGCTTCCACATCTGTAACGTTATCTCCCCGCCCGATGGCGGCCCACCATTTCAATTTCCCCGCTCAAGTTATGTTGCCTGTCATTGGTGGCAAGGATGTGGTCATTAGGGATGCCAAGCCTGACAAACGAGATGGCGATTTGTCAGGTACTCATTTTCGCTTCTCCTTCATAATTTGGAACGAATTGAAGGTACTAGTGCGTTCCTTTGTCAATGTTCCAATCGCAATTTGCTGCACTTTTGTTGAGATTCTTGCATCAGAGTACAGAAACAAAATGCGTTGTAAATTTCGTGGTCTTCTTCATGTTGTCTGTTCAATGAGTGAATTCTTTGAACTAGTTCCCCAAAATTGTACTATGTACGGTATAGTCTATGGATTCACTGTGTCGAATGGAGCCTCTTCCATTTTCTAATTATTAATGGCGTCCCCTTTTTCTCTTTGTTTACCCAATTTTCCAGAGGTTGAAATGATGAAGGAGAGATTCGCTAAGCTCCTTCTTGGGGAAGACATGTCTGGTGGAGGGAAAGGGGTCTGCACCGCCCTTGCAATCTCCAACGCTATAACTAATCTCTCTGGTTAGTCTTGTCTTTCTTTTCGTCTCTATGTATACTTAGGTTAGTTTGTGTGAAATTCTAAAATGTAACCTGGATCAATACGGCAGCGACTGTGTTTGGCGAGCTATGGAGGTTGGAGCCTCTGGCACCACAGAAAAAGGCTATGTGGCGTAGGGAAATGGAATGGCTCTTATGTGTAAGCGATTCTATTGTCGAGCTCGTACCATCTGTACAGCAGTTTCCTGGCGGTGGAACATATGAAGTCATGGCAACACGTCCACGCTCAGATTTGTACATCAACCTACCGGCTCTGAAGAAGCTTGATGGAATGCTACTAAGTATGCTTGATGGCTTTAATGAAACAGAGTTTTGGTACGTTGATCGGGGAATAATCTTGGGTGATTCCAAAGATTGTGATGTCTATATTCTTGGAGGTAGACCTTCAACCAGGCAAGAAGACAAATGGTGGCTTCCCTCTCCCAAGGTTCCACCAAACGGGTTGTCTGAGGATGCTAGGAAAAGGTTGCAGCAATGCAGGGATTGTACAAACCAGATATTGAAGGCTGCCATGGCAATTAATAGTTCTGTCCTTGCTGAAATGGAAATTCCTGGGGTGTACTTAGAATCTTTGCCAAAGGTATGGGTTAACTTTTTCAGTTGTAAAGCAAACAAAAAATAGCTTCTAACTGGGGGGGGGGGGGGGGGGGGTTACTGAACTAGGAGTTAATGATATATTCTTGTTTCTGGGTTGCTCAAAGTCAAATTGTTGCTAAAATTAACATTTTGTTGCCCAAAGCTTTTATACTTTGTTATTTTTGGCTCTACCACACAAATGCAGAATGGAAAGGCTTGTCTAGGTGATATAATATATCGATACATAACTGCTGATCAATTCACACCTGAACGAATCCTTGATTGTCTGGACCTCACTTCAGAGCATCACACTCTGGACATAGCTAATAGAATTGAGGGTGCAGTGCATGTGTGGAGGCAGAAAGACCAGAAGAAACATCAAAATTCAGTGAAAGCCAGACGCTCTTCTTGGGGTGGAAAGGTGAAGGGCCTTGTTGCCGATAGTGAAAAGAACCATTTTCTTGCCCAACGAGCTGAGACCCTTTTAGAAAGCTTAAAGCATCGTTTCCCTGGGCTCGCTCAAACGGCTCTGGATATGGCAAAGATACAATATAATAAGGTGCATTATCTCAATATCAAGTTTGTATTGAATACATAATTTGTTTTGTGTTTTTTGTTTTTGGCCAACGCATAATTTATTATTTTGTTCTACAATGCATGGTTACTGTGTAGAATGTAAAAAATTTTAGCAATGGCAGCAAAATAAATTCCAAGAGATGCTTTGAAGCACTACTAGAGTTACTAATCTGGTGTAACTCTTGTGCAAATTATGAGACATTTTAAGCTATAAGGATTCCTTTTTCTAACCATTTCTACCGACTCTGTTCTTGCAAGTGGTTTGCCATTAGTGCTCATATAGAAAGAATTGTGACTTGGAGAATGGAATTGAGAATCAAATCAATAAACTATTAGTGAATTTCTCATTTTCTTGCAGGATGTAGGACAGTCAATTCTTGAAAGTTATTCCAGGGTGATGGAGAGCTTAGCCTTTAACATAATGGCCAGGATTGATGACGTACTCTATGTAGATGATACCATAAAGCGATGTGCAACTACAGATTCTATATCTCTTTTCAGCAGGGGAGGTTTTGGTGGTCTTCCAATCCAGAAGCGGATGTCTCCCAGCCCCTTCACAATTCAACAATCTCCTTATGGCTCACCATTTGCAACTCCGACATTCTGTTCCTCCTCCCCTGTTTCTGGGAGCCCTTGCAGTCCACGGAAGACACCTACTGTAAAGAGAAATGCTGGAAAGGAGGAAACAAATTCAAAGTCAGAGAAATTAGTCACAGCTGATTTTGAGAGGTTATGGTCATACACTGGAAACCTCAGCTCAAGAAGAATTTCTAGCAATGCTCCAGAAAGAGACTGAGCTTTGCAGTTGTTATGACTTACTCTTATAGCAATCTCAATCTTCAAGAAGCAGGGCTAACTTAGGTTTTTAGTCTCAATCCCACTCCATGTATGTGGGATCTATATTTGTATATTCTTCCTAGGCAGTACCGCAGTAGGAGTAGGATATTTTGTAAAAGAACTATTTTAAAAGGAATCAGTATGATCTTCCGTGCATTGGGCTAGAAATAGTGGTAGTATTTTAGATTTTTAGGAGACTGTTTCTACCTAATATCTCTTTTCCTTTGATAATTTATTCTCCCAGGCTCTGATACGCGTTAGTTTTTTGTTTTTGTTTTGTTTTTCTTTTCATCTTATTTGATTGCAGTATTTGGCATAACCAATATTAGCTTTCAGCTTTGGAAAGTGTTTTGATTAATGTTTTGGTATTCTGGAGAAGACAGAGGTGTCTATGTTGAATATGGATCTTGTATCAATTATCTTACATGTGACATGTGACAATTCTATTGGCAGGCCGCAGATAATTTACCTGCTGAGTGAGGGGGGTCCTGGCGCAGATGGTTGTATAATCGAGAACCAGTGGTGGTAATTAGAAATGTAGTAAGTCTGTTATATGTTGCCTTTATTTTTAATGTCTGGTGCCGTTTTGGTAAAGCCTACATGAGATGTTTATAGTTTTTTAATCTGAAATGAATATAGATTTATAGTTACTTTCCACCTTCTCTTTTATGTTTCTTTGTTCTGATGTTTACTTATATCTGATCTATGCTTGATGAATTCCACGATATTTGAAAAGACAAGTCAGGCATATTTGAGAAATGAAGACAAAATTGAAAGTTCTATTAACTGGTAATGTTTTGGCTTCTTCACTTGGTCAAGGGCCTGACATAGTATTTTTAATTTGGTGAATTATATTGTTCAAGGTTCAAAATTTGATTTCATTTATAACCCTACAGCAGCTTTGGAACTTGGAAGTATGTATCATTCATTCATTTGATACAGTTGCCATAGTGAGGCCATGGCCTTCATCATCATATCCGATAGTCAAGTTCCAAAGGAATGTAGAGAATGTGGTACACAGATTTGTTGTTTACAATGTTCATACTTCATACTCATCCTTCCGTGATAAAATCTGTCAGCCTTGTCAAGGTGAGCTATAATGTTATTTCTTTTCTTTTCTTTTTTTTCAACTTACAGAGTACTGCTTTATTGTATGGTACTGAATGTTGGGCGATAAAAAATCAGCATGAGCATAAATTCAACGTGGCAGAATGAGAATGTTGAGTTGGATGAGTGGTCACACTAGAATGGATAGGATTAGGAATGATTGCATTAGAAAGAAAGTTGGTATAGCACCTATTGTAGAAAATTAGTTGAAACATACTTTAGATGGTTTGGTCATGTACAAAGAAAGCCATTAGAGGCTCTTGTACGTGGAGTTGATCAGATGGAAGATAGCCCAATAACTAGAAGTAGAGGAAGACCAAAGAAAATAATAGGAGAAACTATTAGGAGAGACTTAGCTATAATAACCTAACCATAAAAATGTGTATAGACAGAACATGTTGGCGTCGTTTGATCCATATAACCAATCCCACCTAATGAGAAAAGGTTTTGATTGTTGTTTATGGGCAGTAATATCTCAGCATTTGCAAATTATTACTTATTTTTTGTTTTGATTTTCAACAATTAAGACCAGAAAAATTGCTTGCAATTTATAAGGCCTTGTTCTTTAACAAGAAATGGCCATGGAAATGAGTAAGGAATGGGTGGCTATTTTTTTACTTTTTCATTTCCATAAACTTTTTTAAAGAAAAAGCAAAAAGAAAATACAAAATGTCTATTATACCCTTTGATTTGACACAACAATAACTTTCTTTTCTTTTTATTATTTTAATATAAGGGGTAAAGTGGTAATTTTAATACATATCCATTCTATTTCTATTCTCAAATTTTTACTAACAAACACAGTAAACACTTCCGTTTCTATTTTCATTTTCATTTCTGCGTACGTGCCTTAAGTATTCAGTTTATGACATCATATTTGTATCCACATACTTCCTCCATTGATCACTGGGCAAATTTAGGGAAGGTAAGTTAGGTCAGCTGTCTGATTGTTGTGAAATTGCCTCTCTGCAAGATCTGCATTCATCATTATATTTGTGTATATGATGGGCCTCTAATTGCCAAAGACATAAAAGGTGGGGTAGAGCAGAGAAAGAGAAGGAGGACCCAGGCCCAATATCCTAGTCTACAGAAGAAGGAACAAAAGGGCAGGAAGGGAAACGGACAAAGGCATAACTAACTCTGACGAGTAGTGCGGCTGTCCTTACTTTCAAGGTTTTGTAAGGGCTGGTTTGATAAACAGAATGTGATGCGATGAAAATGAGAATGGAATCGATTATGTTTGGTAGTAAAAAATAGAAATAAGAATGTGAATGAAAATGAAAAAGGAATGAAAGTGGATAAAAATAATTATTTTACTCGTTAAAATATTAAAAAAAAGTCACGTGGAGAAGCAAAAAAGCAAGGGCAACTGGGTAATCTCCCAATTCTCTCCTCATTCCTGCCATAACTATCAACTACATGCAAAGATGTGGGAATGTTGCATAACAATTAGGGGTGTCAAAATGAGTGGGCCGGTGGGTTTGGGTTGGGTCAAATTTGAATTGGATCACAAATGAGTTATGTTATAAATGTGTCAAAATTCAAATGAGTTATAATGAGTCATTACCTATTAATTATGGGTCAAACCCGCCAACTCATTAATTTCTTTTGGTTATTTTATTTAATTTATTTAGTTAGCCTACCAATCATTCTACTTTTTGTTTATATCAATAAAGATAAAAAAAATCAAATTCACTAGACAAAGACTATAAAGTTCAACACGGATACAATCTTTACAAGACATAGGAAATAATAAAAAATCAAATCCTACAACTACTTGTCAACAATTATTGATTTTTTTTGAAAATCTAACTCAAACATAGTTAGCATAAAAACATATTTTCAAAAAATCAAACAAATCATAATCATAATCAAACACTCGACCACTTGACAAATAGAACAGAATGAAATATTGTAAGAGAAGAGGAAAACCCAAAATGTTTGTATTGGTTAATAAAACTCTAAACAGAAATAAAGTATACTTTTTTTAAATACCATTAAATTAAATTACATTTTTTTATTTTAAAAATCTGTATTACTCTTCTTCTAGAAAGAAAAAAAAATATTATGTATGTATATAATTAAATATGTATTTAACTAATATAAAATTTAAAATAAAAGATTGTGTAATTTTGACATTTCTCGTAAAACTTAAATGTAATTTACCAAAACAATGAATACTCTTTTCTAAGACATAAGAGTATTTCTTGGTGTTATCTACATTTTTATGAAAAAAAATTGATCATAAAGTGTGACTCAAATGATAATAATTTAGAGATTTTTACAAGATGAATAGTCTCGGAGGATGAGCAAATTAAGAGTGATACACATGTGCGCAATGCAATATTGTAAGAGAAGAGGAAAACAAAAAATGAAATACTTACCGGATAGTTACATACTAAGTGAAGAATGCAGAAGCGATAAATATAATAGAGGGAAGATGGTATGGCCTGAAGACAAAGCGAAGAAGAAGTCGAACTATTTGAGTTTTTGAATATTAGATGGGTTATTGGGTCAACCATGAGTTTTACTCAATCCGACCCATATTTATATGGTTAATTTTTATCCAACCCACATGACCCATTTATTAATTGAGTTGGATTAAAATACAATTGAGTTAGATTGAGATGGTGGATTTGGTCAAAATTGCCACCCATAACAATTGCGTGTAGGATTCCAACAGACATTACCTCCTCATTTCAACATACGAGCCTAAGGAGAATATTGGATAGGAGTGGAGATCGAGTGCCTGCCTCTCGAATGTCAGGCAACACTTCATCATTTTTCTGTCATTTATATGCTTCATCTTCTGGTGAGGTTTTCTGTTTTTGTTTTCTTGTGTGTTGTCTGTGCTTGTTGTGGAGTGTTAGTCTATTGTGTTTACTGTTGGGGCTACAAGAAAAAATAATAATAAAGATAAGAGATGAATATAATTAAAAATAAATACGTGGTATTTGACTGAGGCATGGATATCTCGTTATCTTTAAGGTAATTCACACTCTCCACGGATAGAATTATATTCTATAACCCCGGTGTAGTGGTACCTAAGCGCGTCACCTCCAAGATACAACGGCCAAACACTCGCGTTTTTTAAGTTTACCACTTCTACACAAAGGAGTAGACATGACTCTAATACACCCACACCTTTTCTCTACCAGAATAATATTAGTGTTTTCTCTCTCAAATCTGCTTATGTTTTTTCTCTATTTTCAAAGCCTTCAACCGTGAGCCTTTTATAGGCAAAGGTTGATAAGCTATAATGTAAACTTTAAGTCTGCAACGTTAAGAACATAAATATAAATTTCAATAAGTATATTTGATAGCCAAAATCAAAATCGTCTCCAACGTACATAATATATTGAATGGTTTCTATTAAAACAAAGTAATGATTTCCTACGTCTGACCCAAAGTATCACTTTCATGTTTTCATTATTTTATTTAAATTTAATAATTTATAATAATATTCTAACAATCCACCACTTATTATTATAAGTTATCTCACATTAAAATATTTATTTGGATAGAGATAAATTATTATACATAATATAAATGACATTGCCTTGAATCTATATTTAGCAAAAATATATATCTTGATCCAGAGCCAATAGTGATATTCGCTTTGAACTATGACTGCTTAGAGGAGACAAGATACATATCTTGCACATAATAGCCCAGGCGCAATTTATGAGCCCTAGCCCGCACATTATGCGGCCTTTGTGCGCATCCTGTTTCTTGAATGTGTTTCAAGAATATATGCCCTTTTTTTTATATTCTCTTAGGAGCGGTCCCACTCCGTCACATTCAAATAGGTGAACTCTGTCAAGAGTGCTTCTGCAATTAAGACACCCCACTCTTAAGAGCTTCATATTTCATTAAGAGTTTATAAACTCAACCTCCCATATACGTTGCAGGAAATGCTCTTACACCATAGGGATGAGTTTAAGAGTTTTAAAGACTCTTATAAAGGTGCATTTATTTCACAGCTACTCTATGATTCATTTTTCACTTTGAACCAAGTTGTAACTTCGGAATGTTCCACCTTGGGACACGTGGCACTGACGTTCTAAAAGCACGGCCCCAGCACCCGCTGGAGACACGTGGCACCACTCATCCATCCATTAGGTGGCCTTCGCCCACGTCACCGCACGGAGTCTCCCTCAACCATACGTGGGATCTCCACAAGCCTCGTGGGACGACCCACGTCCCACGCAGTTGTGGGTCGAGCACGATCTCCCCACACGCCAGTATAAATAGCCCCTCACCCGGGGGACTAAAAGCAATCCAGTCTCAACAAAATCACATACGACCCAAAGGGTTATCATACGTCATCTCTGATATCCAGCACTCTCTCGGTACCTGAGCACCCTCAAATACCCCATACGAGCACGTCCAGCATCCGGAGCCCTGTCATTGGCCCCCCGTTCAAGCCAACCTCCGATCGGCTCACCTCCTCCTTGGAGCACACCGCTTACAGGGCTTCCAGCAGCCCCAAAGACCATAGCTCTCTCTCACTAAGGCAACCTCCGAAAGAGCGGCTCGCACGCCCGGAGTACCTTAGACAAGTCTTAGGCGCACACGGCCCAATACAGGTAACAACCTTGCCTAACAGCTCCAATAGACGTCACCATGACGAACTACGTGGACTTTGATCCTTCCCGAAGGGTACGTAGGCACCTAGGTGCAACACCTAAGGACAAGTCCCCCCAAGGTTAAGACCCCTTGCGGTCCTAAATTCGCATTACAATTGTCTGAGCAAAAAATGACAGTTACAGTGGCGCCCACCGCGGTCTTATTTAGACCACAATGCCTTGCGCACTCTGCCGCTAAACGGCATTCCTTTTTCGGGGAGTAGGAGTATACACCTAACACTCAGAAACCTGTACTTGTTTTTGTTTTGATCTCCAATACAGATACATGACACGATACGTCATGAACCACTCGAACGTCCCCGCAACCACGGCTGACGCCAACGCCCTGAGACGCAGCATGAGGAATCGCCAGGGAACGGCCGAACCGGTCACAATCGAGGCAGGCGGATCAAGCGCAACCCAGCCTCAAAGCTCCGCAATAATGCAGGTAGCCGTCATGGAGACCGTGGTTTAGAACCCGGCATCTAGAGAGGAAACTTGCCCTCAACACCTGTATGGCATGCCACACGTCCCTTGCCCCACAATCGGTGGTTAAGAAGTGACAGAGCCAACGAGGAAGCCGCGGGACGCTGAGATCGCCCGCCTCGAGGCAGAAGTAGCGGCTCTACGCCAACAACGATGGGAAGAGGACAGGAGCCTCGCCCCAGCAAATGTGAGCACTTAGCTACACTTAGTGCCACACGGTGCGACGACAGGGACCTCTAGCGACTCTACCGGCTTGCTCGCAATTCAATTTGGGACCTTACCAATGAAGTTCGCACGGTTGTCACTGACGGCAGCACCACCCCCAACGGTGATCCCACTTGGACCAACCATTGTCTTCGGACAGGCAGCACGGCCCGTTATGAACTATCCACAACCACCAGTCCCAAATTACCTTCCAGGATCCTACCTCCACATGCCATGGGCCGCGGCCTACAACCCGTACGCAGCCGCCGGTGCAAATGCCTACCAGTGGCCCGCGATCGATTTCCAGGGAAGGGGGAGACACCCCTTCACCCAGCAAGTCATGAACGAGCACGTGCCCATAGGTTTCAAGATGCCCTTCCACATAGAGCCTTATAGAGGAGAAACCGATCCGCGAGATCACCTGAACACCTTCAACTTGGCTATGTCGATACTGGGTATGACGGACGACCAACAGTGCCGGGTCTTCTCATCAACTCTGAAGGAAGCCGCCTTGAGATGGTTCTCCTTGCTGCCCACCAATTCGATCCATAGCTTCAAGAAACTGGCTCAGAACTTCCTTACACAGTTTGCCAGCAGCAAAGAGTACCAGAAAAACGAGGACTCCTTCATTGGTTTCCACCAGGAGGAGGGAGAGACCCTGCAAGCCTTCTTGGTCCGCTTCACTAAGCTCGTGCTCCAAGTCCGAGGCCTCCAGGACGTCGTCGCCATCTTCGTCATAAAGCAAGGTCTTCGATGCTCACAATTCTACGGGGAACTAAACAAGTGCCCCGTCTCCACCTTACAGGAACTCATGGACCGTGTAGAATGGTTCATTCAAGAGGAGAACGCTCAGATCGCTAAGGACAAGATGAGGAAGTTCCTAATAAGCAGGGTCGATATGGAACGAGTAGAGAAGAAAAAAGAGAAGACATAGATCGAGAAACAAGCCCCCAAGGAAAAGAGCGGTAGGAAGAGGTCACCTCCTCGACCACAGACGCCTCCCCGAGGATGATTCACGAGCTATACTCCCCTCAACAGATCTCACGTTGGGGTGTTGGAAGAAATTTATTATTCCGACATGCTCACATTCCCCCTGCAGGTCAAAAGGGGGAAAATGGGAAGACCGGTGGATAAGTCCAAATATTGCCAATTCCACAAGGATTACAGACATGAAACCAACGACTGCATCCACCTGAAGGATCAGATCGAGGACCTAATCTGGAAGGGATAACTGGCAGGTTCATCAAGGAAGAAAGCAGGACCAGTACCGAGCACCCCCGGGAAGCTGAAGGCCAAGCGCCTACCCGCGGGGTCATCAACGTCATAGCAGGCGGACTACAGCGAGGGACCTCCTCCCTACCGCAAAACAAGAAGAGGATGGAACGCTCCATACTCGCCCTAGAATACGCTCCAAAGCACAAGAAGAGGAGCGAGACCAAGGGAGACCCTATCACCTTCGACCTCGCTAACCTAGAGGGACCAGTCCACGAAGACCCCATGGTAGTGACCGCGATTATCGCCAACTGCGAAGTTAAGAGAGTCTTGATCGACCAAGGATCCTCAGCAGACGTTCTCTATTTCGACACCTTCAGAAAGCTCGGGTTGAACGAGGCCAGCCTAAGGCCCTTCCCCGGCACGCTCATAGGGTTCTCAGGAGCCCAGGTTCCAGCAGAAGGAATCATCATTGCCCGAACAACAATGGGCACTTTGCCAAAGGTTGCGAGCCTTGATGTAGACTTCATCATTGTCTCAGAACCGTCAACATACAATGCAATCCTAGGGCGACCATCCCTAAACAAACTCAGAGCTGTAGTGTCTACCGCACAGCTCACTATGAAGTTCCCAACACTCCACGGGGTTGGAGAAATCATGGCGGACCAGAAACTGGCGCGAGCATGCCATACAGCTAGCCTAACCAAGACCGTCAAGGTCACCCGCCTTGGTCCCAAAGAATCACGCGAGGAGCCCCCCGAGGCTAAAGAGTCAGGAGGAAAGAAGCCAGAGTTCGCTCGCCCGCTTAAGACTCCAAATGCACTTTGCATTTTACCTTTAAGTCAAGTCGTATATGTCTCTACTTTCAATTTAGGATTTTCAGCCTGGCCAAGGCTCGTCTGACTTAGGCAATCCGAATGTAAACACTTTGCTTACCTTCAACCTACCTAAGGCTTGCCCGACTGAGGCTGCACGTATGTATTCATTGAAAGCACTTCTTTTCAGCTAGAGACAAGACTTCAACTTTGCAAAGTACTCGCGTAAGTCCTATCATAGGATGACGGGCTCAATCGCCCAAGAAACGCTAAGCGCCCCTAGGGCCAAGCTAAAATTTCCCCAAAAGCGCGGTAAACAAACCCCTTTGGTGCGAAAACCACAAAATGAACGTTCGACGAACCATGCTAGCAAACACGCATACAAATCGTCCTGATCACACGATACTCATCCAAAAAATCTTTTTACCCAGACGTAAAGAGATAACTACGAAAAGAGAAACTGCAAACGCGTACAACTTTTTACCCCGAAGTAAAAAGGAAAGCAGGAAAAGCTCTTCGTAAAAATCATTCTCATTAACACCAAAAATGAGGGCGTCCGCCCATTTACAAAGGGTAAACACCCTAAAAATTACATAAACCTAATCTTGTGCATCCCCAAGATCTACAAAAGCCTCGGCCCTAGCCGGGTCCACGTGGTCGACATCTTCCGATGACCCCTGCCTGGTCGCCTCAGCCAGCTGTTGAGAAGTAGGTCCAATCGCTAGAGCTCGCCCGCCAATTTGGGACAACACTTGGTGATCCACCAAGCGATCCGTTAGTTGACAAAGATAAGCAAGATTCAACGGAGGGCATGTTTTCGTCCGATCGCGAAGCTCACCCTAAAAAAACTCCAAGGAAGGATACAAGGAAGCCACACACTCCACTGGGAATCTCTCCCCACGGAGACGCTCGAGCTGCTTGACCACCACAAGCATGCCGTACATCCTCTGCGCAGATAGCTCCTGCTGACGCCTCTCAGCGTCTTTCCGACGGACGGCCAGCTCCTTGCAAGTCCTCTCCAACTTGGAGCGAAGGAACGAAACCTCGGCAGGGTGACCAACTTCGACCTTGAGACGGGCGACCTCCTCAGTCAAGGACTTAACCTCGCGTCCTTGACCCTCACACTCCAGCTTCTTGGCAGACAGCTGCTCCCGTACGTCCGCCAACCGCTTTTGGGAGACCTCCAGAGCCCGACTCCTAGAGGTCATAATGCCAGAAAACTGATCTCGGTCGAGACGAATCTCTTCCTGCAAGAAGCGCGCACATACACAGCAGAGTTAGGAACAAAAGCCTATCACAAAAACGAAGAAAAAAACCAAGACGAGGGAACTTACCACACGCTTCTCCCACTCAAGACCAGCTTGGTGGAAGTCGGCCAATGCCTCAGCGACCCGGCTAAAGCCTTGAACAGCAATATTCAAGGGCAAACTGTCCAGCCCCCTAGCCTCCCTCTCCCGCATCTCCACGGGGAAGTGTGTGCCCAATGCCACCAGCTCAAAAGCCAATCCCCCCTCCGATAGCCCAAGGGGCTCAGAAGGGCTGGCAGTTGACCCAGGAACAACATCTCTCGTGGCAGCCGCTTGATTCGCCACTACATTCCCTCCCTCTACGAGGGCTGTGGCCTCCAGGGTCGCATCATCGGACTCCGCAACCTCCACAGCCGCAGGACCTCCCGCCGTAGTCTGAGGCGCGGAAGACTCTCCGGAAGACTCCTCAACGGCTACCCTGGCCCTCTTGGCAGGAGGCTGATTCACCCCTTCAACGGGGCTGAGAGCAGGAGGACGGGTAGAAAGAATCACCCTCATAGGTGATTGACGAATGGCGGCAGAAGTGGTAACCGAGGTAGGAACATGGGCAGAAACAGGAACAACATTCCCCGCTGGAGCCTCCGCCTGTGCATCCTCCCGGTTAGTACTTCGCCGTACAACCTGCGGAGACAGTCGCAAGTTAGCCGCAGCAAGACGCTTCTTGGGACCACCTTCCCTGCTTTCGGCTAACTCCACCGCAGAAGTTCCGCTCTTTTCCCCTTCTCAGGGTCCGCTCGCGCCAACCTTCCCGTGTTTCTTCCTCCTTTCCTTCGGAAGAACCTCTTGACGACGCTCCTCCTTGGAAGATGGAGGTACAGGAAGCCGCCTTTCCCTCTCGCCACCAGTAGCCACCATAACAGGTACCACAATTGGGACATCGGCGGCTCCCGCTGGTGACAGGTCCTGTTGACCATTCTTCCTCCCCCTGCTCCGGCCAGTATCGCGAGTCCGGACCAGAGGAGGAGGAGGAGGGGAAGAGGAAGGAAGATCTTCCAAATCAGTGAAATCAAAGGGGTAGTAGCTGTAATTGTCACCTCCACCGGCCATTGCGAAGATTCAATTTGACAAGAAGCAGGGATCAAAAAGGCAAGAGCAGATAAAGCAGAGGCAACGGAGAAAGGTGAATGCAAATGTGAAGTCACAAACTTTCAAACGTTGGGTATTTATAGGGCACCCAGAGGCGACGATTCAAAAACTTTGACCCCTCGAATCCCGTAACGGATAAAACCCATTATCCTCTGCAATCAAACCCAGCTGCAACCGCTCACTTCAATTGCACACGTAGAAAGAAGCAACGGACGGGATGCACAACCAGGGCAAAGGAGACGCGAAGACCAAAAAGCCCCCAAAGAACCCAAGAGTCGCCTCGAGACGCTTGAGGGCTTTTTCGCAAAACTCTCCACCCAAGCTAATGATGGCTACCCTCGGAAACGAACCCGCATTCAATGAGGGAGAAACAGCGGCAAAATGCTTTAATGACAGAAGCACCCGTTCAAGCTCTGAAGCGTGGCACCTGCAACAAAGCCCGCTCTCTCAACAAATAGCCCTCAACAAGGAAGCTATCGTCAGCCACTAGCCATAGACGAACATGGCTAGAGGAGAGCTCTCCGAAAAATGACCAAAGCAGCCCCTGACCTTTGGATTTCCCTCACTAACCTTCGAAGGGTATTTTGGGAAATTCCCCTCTGAGCAATGATGACTCCATCTCGGTAAGTCGCGTACTTCCTGCAGAGACGGCTCAGAAACTTGCTGAGGAAGCCAAGCGGCCAGCCACCCAAAACAAGACGCGTGTCCTCTCCAAGACACCTCCTTTTCCACGGAGCGATGCGAGAGAGCCAACTTCGTGTGTCGGACGACCAGCTCCTATACCCGCAACTCCAAGCGGACGAGCTATCCCGCAAGTAAAGGCAGTGAAATTCCTAAGTATTTTACAAGCAAAGGAACTTAAGTCCACGGGCGCCCGATAGCCGTAGACTTGGGGGACTTATGTAACTTCGGAATGTTCCACCTTGAGACACGTGGCACTGACATTCTAGAAGCACGGCCGCAACACCCGCTGGAGACACGTGGCACCACTCATCCATCCATTACGTGGCCCTCGCCCACGTCACCGCACAGAGTCTTCCCTCAACCAGACGTGGGATCTCTACAAGCCTCGTGGGACGACGATCTCCCCACACGCCAGTATAAATAGCCCCTCACCCGAGGGACTTAAAGCAATCCAGTCTCAACAGAATCACATACGAACCAAAGGGTTATCATACATCATCTCCAATATTCAGCACTCTCTCGGTACCTGAGCACCCTCAGATACCCCATACGAGCACGTCCAGCATCCGGAGCCCCGTCATTGGCCCCCCGTTCAGGCTAACCTCCGGCCGGCTCACCTCCTCCTTGGAGCACACCGCTTACAGGGCTTCCAGCAGCCCCCAGAGACCATAGCTCTCTCCCACTAAGGCAACCTCCCAAAGAGCGGCTCCCCCGCCCTGAGTACCTTAGACACGTCTTAGCCGCACACGGCCCAATAAAGGTAACAACCTTGCCTAACGGCTCCGATAGACGTCACCATGACGAACTACGTGGACTTTGATCCCCCTCGAAGGGTACGTAGGCACCTAGGTGCATCATCTAAGGACAAGTCCCTCAAGATTAAGACCCCTTGCGGTCCTAAATTCGCATTACAATTGTCTGAGCCAAAAATGACAGTTACACAAGTTATTAGGATCACTAAACACTTGGAAGGGTATCCTAATAGGTTGCTTTTTATTCTATGGGCTTAAGATCCATCCCCCTCGATGAGCTCCATACCCTTTCTCTATGTAAAACCTTTGTAAGCGAATCCGCAAGATTATCTCTTGACTTTACATATTCCACATGAATGGTACCATTATTAATATGAGATCTCAAAATACTGCGTTTTCTCCTTCTGGGTCTAGATTTTCCATTATATTAGCGATTTCGTACTCTACTCATAGCAGCAGTACTATCGCAATGTATCAATATAGGTGGTACAGGTTTTTCCCACATGGTAATTTCATTCAACATATCCCTTAATTAACCAACTACCCTGATCACTGGCTAATGCTAAAGCAATAAGCTCATCTTCCATAGTTGATTTTGCAATTATTTGTTGTTTTTTAGATTTCCAACAAATTGCACAACCACCTAAAGTAAAAATGTAACCAGAAGTAGAAAGAGAGTCTCCTGATAATGTATTCCAATCAGCATCAGAATATCCTTCTAGTACAACTGGATATTTCTTATAGAACAAACCATATTTTTTAGTGCCACACAAATATCTCATAAGATATTTTATTGCACTCCAATGTTCCATACTAGATTTACAGTAAACCTCCCAAGCAACCCAACTGCATAAGACATATCAGGTCTAGTACAATTTGTTAAATAACGCAGACTCCCAATCATACCAGCATATTCTTTTTGATCAATAATTAAATTCTCATTAATAGTGGGGAATAAATGAATATTTGACTCTAAAGGAATAGGGACATGTTTACCATAAAAAAATCTATATTTTTTCAAAATTTTTTTCCACATAATGAGATTGATCAAGAAAAATTCAATTATTTATTCTTGTAATTTTCATACCGAGAATGACACTAGCATTACCAAGATTTTTCATATTAAAATTTTCACAAAGCAAATTTTTAGTATTTTTAATCACATATAAGCTTGTACTAAAAATTAATAAATCATCTACATACAAACGAATAATCACATGATCATTCTCAACAGATTTATGATATATGCATTTATCACATTCACTAGACTTAAAACCATTTTCAAGCATGCACATATCAAATTTTTCATGCCATTGCTTAGGAGCTTGTTTTAAACCATACAAAGATTTTGTTAATTTACAAACTTTATTTTCTTGTCCTTCTACAACAAAACCTTCTGGTTGTTCCATGTATATTTCTTCATCTAAATCACCATTTAGAAAAGCCGTTTTTACATCCATTTGATAAATAAATAAATCATGAATAGCAGCAATAACAATAAAAAATCTAATAGATATAATTCTAGCAAATGGAGAAAAAGTATCAAAGAAATCTAAATCCTCTCTTTGAGTATAACCCTTTGCTACAAGTCTAGCTTTATATTTATCAATAGAACCATCAGGTTTTAACTTCTTACGAAGAACCCATTTACAACCAATTGCTTTATATCCAGTAGGTAAATCACACAATTTCCAATTTTTATTAGAAATAAGTGATTCCATTTCATCATGTATAGCTTCCTTCCAAAAAATTGAGCCAGGTGATGCTAAAGTCTTTTTTAAAGACAAAATCTTTTTCTATTCTAGCTCTCTTACTCCTTCTCGGTTCTATTTCAGTTTCAATATTATTTTCTTGATAAGAAGAGCTTGGAATAGAAATATTTGTTTTTATAATTTCTTGACCCCCACTATTTCTTAGTTTATAAGAAAATTTAGGGGCTGTTTGGTAGGGCCATTTCCTATTTTCATTTTCACTAAAAACAGAAATTAATTGAAAAAATGTGTTTGGTTAGAATTTCTGAAAATAATTTTCAAAAAACATTTCTTAAAATTGAATAGTTTTTGAAAATACCAAAAAGTTGTTTCCATTGTTTCCTATACAAAACTTTAAAAATTGAAAATGGAAAGTGAAAACACGGTGGCAATTTTGTAATTAAATAGCAACATGGTGTCCAGGGTTCGAGAAGTCATCTGGTACTCATGAGGTAGGAAAATAGGCTATTCTTATTATTTTTTATATTGTAGATATGATTGATTATGATAGATTATACTATTATATTAATAAAAATTATTTTATTAATAGTTTTTTGAGGAAATTTTATTATTATAATATAATAATAACAATTGTATTATTATCTTATTTATTATATTATAATATAATAACATATTATCTTATAAATAATATTATTATTTACCTTATTTTAGATTTTCTTTTTGTTTTTCAAAGGTATCCTCTTATTGGAAGCGATTCTGTACGAGGCACTGCCAGGCACTAAATGTGGACACCTCTCCCAACAAGGATTTGAACATGAATTCATCACATTGTGAGAGACTAATCCTTTTCACTAGACATAACCTAAATATGTCATATTTTTACTTTCAATTACTTATTAAATTTTTCACGACCCCCTATCGGATGTCCGTGACCGGCACGGGAAGTAGGATTTCTCCTATCCCGTAAGCCTCTAATCCCTGATTGACATTTTCACATATTTATAACTACCCATTTCTAATACAAACAATATATAGTATTTAGGGCCATCCATATCCGGTGACCTAAGTAGCGTGCAATCTACGGCTCGCTCAACGCCGCTTCAGTCTATACATATACACATAATCAGTCACACGTACATATATTATACATATTGATCACGCGCTTCAGGACGGGTGATCTATCCTATTCACATGCAGAATTCCTGTATATAGTCAAGCATATATTCAATCACACACCTGCATATAGTTTACATATTGATCACACGCCTCAATGCGTGTGATCTATCCTATTCACATGCGGAAGCCATATTTTCATACAATCAGGTATTCAGTCACACATATATATAATTTACATATTGATCACACGCCTCAAGGCGTGTGACCTATCCTAGTTGCATGCGGAAGTCATATATATATATATATATATATATATATATATATGCTATATCATAGCCTAAAGTCCCAATACCAAGACTTAACTTTAATCTGTATGAAGCCGACAATGCTAGAATTCAAGTGTGATATGTATATATACGCAGCAGATGTAAACATACAACGCTACACCCAAAAAGGATTCATATATACATATACATCACAACATATATACAGAATCAAAATAACTACCGACGCGAACAAAGCGTGCGGTCTTCAGAGTTGTCCGCCTCCTTGAGAAGAAGTGGACGCATTCCTGACTCCTGAACCACCTGTATCTGAAACATGTAAATAGGGGGTGAGTCGAACAGACTCAGTGAGAAGCTCCCCCATCCCTGGCGTAGCAGCGGGTACCACTACAGCTGGGGGAAATGAGCAACCACAACCACATGCGCATGAAACGGATTTATATTGCGACCTTTAATATGATCAGGCAATCAATATATCATATTCACAATTAAAAATCCTAATTCATGCTCCTAACATGTTTATTAATCCGCATGTAAACCAATCATAAACATATATCATATCTTTTCATAAGTCATGCATAGTTATGCTCGTAGGCATTCACTTTCTGTCTCCTGCATTACGCTAAGATAAATACTGGCTCGAAGACATTCACTTTCTGTCTCCCGCGTTACGCTAAGAGAAATACTGGCCCGAAGGCAATGTCTTATTTGAACCTAGTTGATCAAACTAGGAACTTTCTGACTCCAAGGCACGCTTAGAGTAATAGCCAGCAACTTGTCTGACCCCGGTTAAACCAAGGTAATGGCCACTATGTGGCATACTTAGTTTTAACTGAATGCTGTCTGTTCGACCAGGATAACCGACTCGATCTACCCGAACTAACCTAAACAAGTTCAAATAACCTATTCGACCTTGAAAGACGCCCTATTAATAACTAACTGAATATTACACGTGTGAATTAGCTATGCCTAGTTTCCCCCTTTTCAATTATGCATCACTCTCACTCACACTTAACAACCTAGGTTCATTTTCCTCAATGTACCATACGGTCAAAACCTTTGCACGATGATCAATTTAAGTGGGTTCCTAATGTTAATAAACTCTCACATATGAAATTCTGACTAAATCCTACCCACGGTATCATATAAGGCTCGGTGAGTCACGATATAGCATATTCACACTTGAGACTAATCATATAAGCACATATACTATTGCACGTTGACTGCTTAGTTGCAATTCATACACGTGTAACATAAATTTATTCATATAAATAAATTTCATATAACGATTACACAAAATAGAGCAAACCACATACCCACGTAGTCATCCAACCCTGTGGGGCAGGGATGGGAGAGCCCCTCACCTCGTTGGCCCTCTTGATCAGTCCTCGGAGTGTCTAAAACTCCAATTACCCTGTGGTGCCCTATACACATGTATATTTAAGAAATTTAGAACGTGTAACTAAGCATCTAAAAATGCGCGTGTCATGCTAATGCTCATGTACCCTTTAGCTATTTTCCAAGAACTAATTATTTAGTTCGTCACGTCGTCTAAATTGCTCTTTTTAAAAGTTCATACTATCTTATATATCAGCTTCCACACATTCGAGCTATTTAGGACCTCTAAATGCTCAGGTTAGAGATTCCTATTTGTCTAAATTTCCCTTCATGTGTTCATATGGGTATTTAACTAATAAAAGAATTAAATTCACGGTTCAAAAGAGGCTTTAGCTTAGTCATCCCACCGTCTCCCTTATTCGCCGAGTAAAAGCTTAATTACTACCTCTTTAATTATATATAAAAATATAATTGGGGTATAATTAGAGCCTTGAAACCAATTTAGCGGGTCTTAGGTGTCCACCACGGACTAGACCGAGGTGTTCAACCCACCGTACAGCTCCTTACGGCACTGCGGCTTAGTATTTCACCTCTTTTTCACCGGATTGGGTTCCGGTTGAGACAGTAAATACTCGGGCTTTATTCTCTTGACTATTTCCAACATTTATAACACCTATACTACTCAAATCAAAGCCTAAACATGCATCAAGCTATCAATTTCGAATTTATAGCAATTTTCTAGCTAAATTTTCCTAATTTCCATACCCGGTCAATTCCTACGGTTTAGCTTCGATTCTGAACCTCACCAAGCTTTCAATAACACCCACTAATCTCAAATTTAACCCTGGAATGCCCCGATTGAAAGTATTTGATGAATTCCTAAAATACTCAAAATTGAAGAAATTGGGGTTTTGAGAGTTTGGGGCATTCTCACCTTGATTTAATCGGGTAGAAAGCTTGGTGGTGATGAAAGAAGACTCCGGTCAACATTTTCGGTCACTGGAGAGAAACCGGCCCAAAACCACCGTCACGTTGCTTCTCCCCTTTGCCTTGGCTGTCTCGCGTGCGTGCGTTGCTTCTGCTCTTTTTTTTTTTTAATGTTTTGAGTGTGTGTTTAATGGGAGAATGGGGTGTGTGTGCGTTTCCTCTGATTCTATCTTTTTTTTTTGGATGTATGAGTGTGTAAGTGGGATGGGATGGGGTCAGGGTTTGGCCCCCCTCCCATTATTTTAATATATATATATATATATATATATATATATATATATTAAAAAATTTATTTACTTGTTATATCATCTTTTTCTCCCTCGTACTTTTTAATCCTCTTTTCTTTTAGGTCCTAGAAAAATTATAAATATTTTTTATTACTTTCTTCTTTATTCTATTTTTAACCCTATAATTCTTTAATTTAATTTATTTTTTTTAAAAGAAAAATAAATTTAATAATAATGAAAATAATTAAATCTAAATATCTCGGACATTACAAAATTTCTTAGTATATATTTTGTGTTTATTTTTACAGGTATATTGTTATTACTTTTGAACCAATGAATATATCAATAAATAGATCTACAAATAATTGAGGCACTAAAAAGAGTATTATTTTTCTATTTTATTTTCATCCTCATCATTTTTCTTTATTTTTCTTTCCTTCTCCTTTTTTTCTATTATTATTATTATTGTTATTACTATTTATATATATTTTTTTATTATATATTTTTATTTATTTATCATTTTATTGTTATTTATTAATTTTTTTGTCTTTTTTATACTTTTATGCTCAAACAAAATGGAGTATTCAAAATTTTCAAACCAAACGTATTTTCATATTTTTTATTTTCTGAAATATATTTTGACTTTACAAACCAAACACATTTCTTAAATTTTACAAATTAAAAAATGAAAATTGTTTTCAAGAAATGAAAATAGAGATTGAAAATAGAAAATATTTTCTTAAGCCAAACGCACCCTTATTTTCATGAAATATAGCATCACTTGATTCAATAATTGTTTTATTATCTAAGTCAAAAAATCTATAAGTTATGCTATTTAAAGAATAGCCGACAAAAACACATGTGGAAGCCTGAGAACCTAACTTAGATCTTTTTGGGTCTACATGTTTTACATATGCTAAACATCCCCATACTTTTAAAAAATTTAAACTTGGTTTATAATTTTTCAATAACTCAAAAGGAGTTTTATTTACTTTTTTTTATAAGGAACACGATTTAGCACAAAATAAGCAGTTAATACAGTTTCACCCCAAAAATTCAAAGAAATGCCGGAATACATCAACATAGAATTTGTCAAGTTAATTAACGTTCTATTTTTACGTTCAGCTACTTCATTAGAAGCAGGTGAGTAAGGAGGTGTTACTTCATGAACAATTCCCAAATTTTTAATAAAATTATTCAACTCATTTGAATCATATTCACCTCCTCTATCACTATGAAAACATTTAATTTTCTTGCCAAATTGATTTTCAACTTCATTTAAAATTATTTTTAATTTTTCAAAAGCCTCACTTTTGTGTTTCATCAAACATACATAAGTATATTTAGAAAATTCATTAATAAAAGTTATGAAATATCTATTTTCACCACGAGTTAAATGACCATCAAATTCACAAATATCAGTATGAATTAAATCTAATATTTCAGAATTTCTCACAACACCTAGATTTCGGTCTTTTTGTAATTTTTGAAATGCTACAAAACTCACATTTTTCAAATTTGTCATCAATATTAGGTATTAATCCTAAATTACTCATTCTTTTCACATATTTACCATTTATGTGACATAAACGTTCATGCCAAAAATTAATAGAAGAAGTCAAATAAATAGAACTTGAAGACATTTTATTCATATCAAGATTTAATTTAATCATTTCATCACAAGCATACCTTTTGCCTACAAAGTTTTCACCCTTGGTAAAAACATATTGGTTAGACTCAATAGTCTGTTTAAACCCAGCTTGATTAAGTAGAGAGGCAGATATGAGATTCTTTCTCATCTTAGGAGTGTAAAGAACACCCTTGAGAGTGAGAGTACGCCCAAAAGTAAAATCCAATTCTACCTCTCCTTCACCCAAAATTTGAGTAGTGTGGGAGTCACCAAGCATGATGTCTCTAGAATTTTCATAAGGTATATAAGCCTTGAAACAATCTTTATCATAACATACATGCCTAGTGGCTCCAGAATCTACCCACCAATGATCAACCATTTGATTCACCAACAATGTTTATTTCAGTTATCATAACCACTAAAGGTTCCTCAACATTGTTGACTTGTGGTGCATTACCTGTATTACGATGTCTACAATTCTTTGCCATATGTCTTTTTTTATCACAAACATAGCAAGAGAATTGAAACTTTTGGTTGTAATTATTTTGGGTGAAATTCCCTTTATTATTGTCATTTGTAGACTTTTTCATGTTTTTACCATTTGGTTTCAATTGAGCATTTTGCTTCAATTGTTACCTTGAGGCAAATAGTCATTGGTTCCAAGAGCATTTACCTTAGGATTAGAATTTCCATTCCCATTTTGAGTTATGAGAAGATCTTGACTCCTAGCCTCCTCTTCTACTCGGATTCTTGTGATGAGACTTTCTAAGCTTGTCTCCTTTTGCTTGTGACGAAGAGATTTTTGAAATTCCTTCCATGATTGGGGTAGCTTGTCAATGATCCCAGCCACAATGAGGTTGTTTCAATTTGTATCCCTTTGGACCGCACCTCATGAGCCAACATTTGGAACTCTTGAGTTTGCTCCACCACAGACTTGTCATCTACCATTTGAAAGCGAAAGAAGCGACTTGCAGAATATTTCTTTACACCAGCCTCTTCAGTATCATATTTTTTCTGCAAGGCCTTCCAAATCTTTTTGGCTGTTTCATATGATTTCTCATAATAATCATAAAATTCGTCAGCCAAACAATTAAGTAAATAGTAGCGACAATTATATTCATCTCGTTCCTATTTTTCTACTTTTTCAGCATGATCTTTCTTTTCAGTATCATTCATGGAATCAATAGGAGACTTTTTTGGATTCTTTTCCATGAGTACATAAGATACTTTTAAAAGATTTAAATAAAATAAAACCTTCCCTTTCCACCTCTTGAAGTGAACACCTTTGAAGCAAAAGGATGTGTTAAGATCACCGACTCCATTCTTATTTTCAGTTGTAGCCTCCATGATAGTGATGAATTACCTTAAACTTGTTAGGGCTACAAGCAAAAATAAGAAGAATAATAGAAACAATAGAGATAAGAGATGAATATAATTAAAAATAAATACGTGGTATTTGACTGAGGCACGGATATCTCTTTATCTTCAAGGTAATTCACGCTCTCCACGGGTAGAATTATATTCTATAACCCCGGTGTAGTGGTACCCAAGCGCGTCACCTCTAGGATACAACGGCCAAACACTTGCCTTTTTTAAGTCTATCAATTCTACATAAAGGAGTAGACAGGACTCCAATACACCCACACCTTTTCTCTACCCAAATAATATTAGTGTTTTCTCTCTCAAATCTTCTTATGTTTTTTCTCTATTTTCAAAGCCTTCAACCGTGAGCCTTTTATAGGCAAAGGTTGATAAGCTATAATGTACACTTTAAGTCTGCAACGTTAAGAACATAAACATAAATTTCAATAAGTATATTTGAAAGCCAAAACTAAAACCATCTCCAACGTATATAATATATTGAATGGTTTCTATTAAAACAAAATAATGATTTCCAACGTCTGACCCAAAGTATCAGTTTCATGTTTTCATTATTTTATTTAAATTTATTAATTTAATTAATAATTTATAATAATATTCTAACATTTACTGTTTCTGTGTTACTCTATGGCTGCTGTGTATTGTTATCAGTTGCTGTAGTTTCTGTTTTGAGCCCTTAAGGTGTCATAATTAACATCTTAGCAAGAGGTTTCTATCAGTATAGCACTTTCTAGACATGTTTCACGCCTTCTGTTTGTGGTTGAACCCAATTTCATTTGTGGAAGGCTTCTTAAAAAATATTTGTTGAATGAATTTGTTGCGGCCTATACTATAGGGAAAGCTTAACTTGTTCAGAAGAGTCTTCGGCTAGAAGGCATCCTAATTATTTTTCATTGCTGCACCCAAGTAGTAATACTCTCCTGTTCCGTGGAGACGAGTGACGACAAAGAGATTTGATGTTGGAGTTATGTTTTTTTTTTGGTTTCCCAAGGTATCCCCCAGCCCGACAGGCCAAGGACTAATCCTCCGCGGATCTGAGCTCTATTTAAGGGTTTGCCGCTGGCCAATTGGTTGCTGCATACACAAGGTGGGATTCGAACCCCCAACACTTGCTTAAGCGACCTAGTGAGCTAACCACTAGACCAACCAAGCTTGGTTAATGTTGGTGTTATGTTAGTCCTAAGGTTTTCGTAACATCGAAAATGGATTGTAATCACAAGGACAAAAGGGAGAGCGGATTTCGCGTTCCCATAATCTTTGACATCTTTGTTGTGGGTGTATGCAGCCGGTATTCGCATCTTTGACATCATTGAGATTATGTTTAGATTGTTTGGATTAGGTAAAGTTTGAGAGGAAAGTAATATTTTAGGGTATTTTCATTACTTCATAACAAAATACAATTTTTGGGCAAATTTATTTAAATATAGTTTTTTTTAAAAAATTAATTATTAAAATACTATATTACAAATTTTTTTTTTTCAACATACTACACTTACAAAATTTTTTTGTTTTAACTTATTGTAGCATATGTGGCGAGCCATTCGCCCAATGTCACGGCCTTCGTCGCTTGTCATGGCGAAGACCATGATGTATGGCGAAGGCCTTTAGGCCATTTTTTTTGTTTTTTCCTTTTTTCTTGCTACAAAATCTAAAATAAAATAAAAATAATAATTATTGTAACTTTTTGAATTTAGATTTACACATATGACATCCATCTAATTAAACTTTATATATATATATATATTCAAAGAAGTTTCCACAAAAAGGCTTTCTGTGCCACAAACAGTCTGTTTAGTTACTCGTGTTTGTCGACGCCTTGGCTTTTCTTGTATATTATCCTCATTTTCTTCTTTCGAGAGCCGGTGTTATTTATTTTAGATGTTTGATTTGTAGGAATAATGGGTTGATTAGGTGTGACAAATTCTTGAATTAATTCTTGCAACTTTGTTGCCCTGGAAAGCATTGGTTATTTTGCTCCGGAGTAAGTATTATTGGGTCACTAAGTAATGAAGTAAATGACCCAAACCCACCAAATTGTTGTGATAGCCTGGGGGTGGAGAAATTGTATTGTGGTGGAGTAAATGGTATATATTGCTGCTGAGATAGATTGTAGGGAAAAGGCCCAGGTCCCCCAACCTTGTAAATGAGGGACTGGCATTACCGAAGTATCCCTGTTGTGGCAATGTAGTAAATGATGGTGATGATGCACCTCCAGTTGGAACAAATGAATTAACTACAGTAGGACTTATAGCTTGTTCATTTTCATTGTTGTTACCATCATCATTATCTTGATTATCATTTACAAGGGGATCCCTATATGTCATGAATCCATAGGCCCTCTTTCCAGGTTTGCCCATCGGTACCTCTGGGTGAGCGGAAGTCTGTGCTTGAGGCGCATCGTTAATCAGTCCATCTCTTTGGCCCCTTAAAGCACGAAGTGCATTCCTATAAGTCTGACTCACTGCCTGAATATATGAGGTTTGTGGTTGCTGTAAAGTCAATGAAGCCAGACCTTCTATTATATTAGCCTCTAATATATATATATATATATATATATATGTATATATATGTATATATATATACATATATATACATATATATACATATATATATATATATTAGTTAAAATAATTATATTTAGTAAATGTAAAAGATGTTAACAATGGTTATTATTATAAAATCTTACACCATAGCCACCAGAACCACTCGTAGGGTGTATGCATCGTCTTGTGCGTCTCCAATACCATTTCATGTATTCTGAGTTACGACCGAGAGTTGCTGTAGAATGAACACTGTGGACCACTTGATTCATCCAATTTCTCCATACATCTACGAAAGGTCGATGTTCTTGGTCGTAGTGGGTGTCTGTTCTACTAGACATATCAAGAGTAATACAAACATTTGGTGCCATTCAATTATATGAAAACAAATCTAAACGATATTGAGAGCACAAAATGAATACAAGAGATCAGAAGGAAAGAAGAACACTTCTATTCTCTTCTAATGAAGTAATACAAACATTTATTTATACACAGTAGTAGCTAGCTCCCTAATAAATACTCAACTATCTACCAACATCTAACTACTCATAATAAATACATAAATACAGAATACAACTAACACTCCCACTCAAGTTGGATTATGCACTAAGCTTGTTACATAGATATTTTACTCGAGGACCTCTTAGAGACTTGGTGAAAATATCTGCCACTTGATCATTTGAATTGACAAAGTGAGTAGCAAGACACCCAGATTGAATCTTTTCTCTAATGAAGTGACAATCAATCTCAATATGTTTGGTTCTTTCATGGAAAAATAGGTTTGAAGCAATATGCATTGCTGCCAAATTATCACAAACCAGTTCCATTTTGGCTATATTTCCAAATTTTATCTCCTGAAGAAGTTGTTCTAACCATAAAAGTTCACATGTAGCTAGTGCCATTGCACGATACTTAGCTTTAGCACTAGATCTGGCAACTACATTTTGTTTCTTACTTTTCCAAAAGACAAGATTACCACCAATAAATACACAATAACTAGATGTAGATCGCCTATCGTCTGGAGAACCAGCCTAATCTGCATTCGTGAAGCCTGTAATATGGGAGTTTCCTCTGTTTTCATACAACAGACCTTGGCTTGGCAATCCCTTTACGTACCGGAGGATTCAAACGATTTCCTTCCAATGACTATCACACGGGGATTGTAAAAATTGGCTTACCACATTAACGGCGAAAGATAAATCAAGATGAGTGATAGTGAGATAGTTGAGTGTCCTGATGACACTCATATTAATAATAATATTTCGTGTCATTTGACAAGTTTTTATTGTGTCTAAATGCGTGCTTTATTAATATCTTGAGTCATATGAGTATTGGATTTGATTCTTGCTAATTCCATGATTTTATTGCATAAATTGTGTTAATTCCTTAATCTTAGCATTTGTGTAAGTTTGAGTTCATGATTGGGATTTTCACAAGTGTTTTTGGATGTTTTGTAGGATATCTAAATGAGGTTTAGCAATAGGATCATCATTGGGGACCATAATGCAAGTAAGAAAGAAGAATCGGGCTAAAACAGAAAGGAAAAAAGTGTCTATGTACTATCTTGCTCGCTATAAGCAAGCCTTTTCGCTATAGCAAGCAAAATAGAAGCAGGGAGCAATTTTTGAAGACCTGCTTGCTATAGCGATTAGATCAGAGGCTAAAGCATTTTTTTAGGTCCTGAGGTAATGTGAAGCCCGTAATTTTTAGTCCCAAATCAGATTTAGACTGAATTGGTGGGCCCCAACTCGACCCAATCAGACCTAAATGACCCCAAATACATTAGGGTTAAAGGAAGGCACAACCTAACAGATAATTCGCACTTCATTTTCTTCAAGTCCTCTCATCTTTCTCTCATCTCCATAGCCTCCACATTCATCTTCTCTTCATCTTCTTCACTCACCATCATTCCCACTCGTTTCTTCTGCAACAATCATCATCATTCATGAGTAGCTAATCTCTTGTGCTTTGGAGGAGGATGTCTAGGACTTGAGCTATGGCACTTACTAGGGAGTTTTTCTTGTTTTCCTTCTACTTCTCTTTATAGATTCATTATTATCTTGTTGATATTGATGGGTTTGTATTGATTCTGATTCCATGGTTTTGATTACATTGGATTTGGATGAATCTTAGAGTAATTTTGATTCATTGTGAAGTTACTCTAATGACAATGGTATTTGTTGAGTTGAATTCATATCTATGTTAAATTCTCCATTTGCTTCATTAATGGTATTTGATTGGGTTTGTTAATTGTCTGGTTGGCTAATTGCATTCTCTATAATTAATTTACCTAGGTTTAGTGGTCACTAAACTACATTAGAAAATAGTTTTTCATTGATGAACTCTATACATATTGATAGTAAGGATAGCTCAAAGCATTTCCAACAAAACATATTAATTTCATTGCATTCACCTCACTTTAACTTTGCTTTTAAAATATTGAAAATCTCAAAAAGAGTTAGTTCTAGTTTCATTTAGTTACACTTATTTTCCTTGCACACCAACTGCTTGATAAAATTCCTCAAAGACATCCACATTTTTGTGAACATCTTGCATAATTGACCATTGAATACATAGGCTTCGCAAGAGAGAATCGACCTAGGTTGTGTCACTACTTGCACATTCTAGAATTAATTTGATTGGTGCCGGCCTCGCAACAAGGCCTCGTCATCATTTCCCCACAAGTCTCTGATATCTTTCCGGATTTTCAATTAGCTCCCCCTGTCCTGCCTGAAGTTTGGCATCCGGATCCATTGGTCTGTCAACAGGTTTGCAATCTATCATACCCGTTTCCTCTAGAAGATCAATTGCATACTTTCGTTGTGAAATGACCACACTGGTACTAGAATGGGCAACCTCAATTCCTAGAAAATATTAAGTTTTCCCGAATCCTTAGTTTGGAAACGGTTACATAGATGTTGCTTGAGTTGGATAATGCCTATCTCATCATTTCCTGTAATAACTATAACATCCACATAAATAATCAAGTATATGCACTTGTCTTGTTTTGTATGATAGAAGAAAACTGAGTGATCAGCCTCACTGTGAACCATTCCAACCTCATGAACTGAATCGACCAAAGCAAGCTCTAGGTGATTGCTTGAGCTCGTAAAGAGAACGACGAAGTTGACAAACCTTCCTAGATTCCCCATGAGCAACAAATCTTGGTGGTTCTCCATATAAACTTCTTCTTTTAGTTCACCATGAAGAAAGGCATTTTTGATATCAAGTTGATAAATTGGCCAGTGATGCATTGCCGCAATCGCTAAGAGAGCACGAAACAAGGCAATCTTTGCAACTGGAGAGAAGGTATAAACATAATCTAGGCCAAAAATCTAGTGTACCTTTTGGCCACCAAACGAGCTTTTAGTTGTTCTAGTTTACCATTAGGACCAACCTTAACTGGATAGATCCATCGGCAACCAACTGGAGATTTTCCATGAGGGAGAGAAACCAAATCCCAGGTTGCCTCCATCCCGGATGTGACAAAGCTTCATTAGTAGATTTGAGAATAGAAAAGAGTCCAAAGAAGAAGCAAAAGCATAATATGGACCAGATAAACGGTGATAGCTCAAGAAATTCTAAACAAGGATGAGGATTACGAGTGGAGCAAATACCTTTTCAAGTGGCAATTGGAGGATTATCTAGTAAAGGTGGGACCGTAGCATCGGGTGAGTCAGATGATGGCAATGAGTCAGCAACAGTGTTAGGGAGCACTGATCGTGGACGGTGATGATATGTTAGGAGAGGAGGACTAGAGATGTCTTGAGAGAAGTCTTTTGGAGAGGGAAGGTAAGGGACAGGAAGTGCCTTAGTCGCAGACATACTGTCAGAAGTAGAAGAAGTAAAGAATGGAGACGGCTTGAAGAAGGTCACATAAGGAGAAATGAAACAATGTCTTGTGCTTGGGCAATAGCATCGATATCCTTTTGGAGATGACCATATCCAAGGAAGATACACTTGATGGATTTTGCAGCAAGTTTATCCTTACTAGATGTTAAATCATGCACAAAACAAACACAACCAAAGACATGGAGAGGAAGATGATAAAGAGGTTCATTAGGGAACAACAAAAGTATGGGGAATCTGATCATTCAAGACAGAAGAAGTCATACGATTAATCAAGTAACATGCAGTGAGAACAACATCACTCCAAAAACTAGTAGGAACATTATGATTAATAAGTAGGGTGCGTGCTGTTTCAATCAGGTGACGATTTTTATGTTAAGCTACTCCATTTTGTTGTGGAGTATGTGGGCAAGATGTTTGATGTAAAATTCCTAGTGAAGTCATAAGCATCTTAAAAGAAGTAGACAAATATTCTTTAGCATTATCAGATCGTAAAATAGAAATAGAGGTATTAAATTGAGTTTTTATTTCGAAACAAAAAATTTGGAATATGTTGAATACCTTAGACTAAGATTCATCATATTTAGCCAAGTGCAACGAGAATAGTCATCAATAAAGGTTACAAAATATCAAAAACTAGAAATAGAAGACACACGACTAGGACCCCAAATATCAGAGTGAACAAGTTGAAAAGGAGATGTAGCTCTGTTGTTAAGACTTCTAGGAAAAGAACTACGGGTTTTTTTACCTAACTAACATGACTCACAAGGGAGAGATTACAAAGTAGAGAGAGAGTCATCCATTTTGCAAAGTTTTGAAATATTTGGATGTCCTAAATGATTGTGGATGAGAGAATGACAAGAATTGGCTGCACATGCAATTGGAGATGTGGAAGGTAAAAGATGATATAAGACTTGTGACTCATGCCCTACGCAAATCGTTCGTCCTGTACTCTGATCCTAGATATACACACATTGATCAGTAAAGGTGATGGAACAATTGTGAGATTGAATCAATTTTCTAATAGAAACAAGATTGAAAGAGGATTGAGGAACATAAAGGACAGAATCAACAAATATGGAAGGAAGAATTTGGGCTTGACCAATCCCTGCAGCAGCAACTTTTTATCCATTTTCCAACGTTACTAAAGGAAGGGATTGAGAATAAGAAATATGGTTGAACAGATTTTTATTACCAGAGATATGTTGAGATGCTCCTGAATCAAGAACCCATGGTCCAATGTCCGGGGAATGAGCAAAGCAAGCAGTTATATTACTGGTTTGAGCTACTGAGGCAGCTGTAGATGTAATGGTGGGTGTGCCACTAATAACAGTGGAGAAAATACCTAACTTTGATGACTTTAATTTGTTTCCCATAGCCATACTAGAAGATGAAGAAAAAGGAAGTACGAGAACTCACCAAATGACCTGGGAAATGGGACAAGGAGACTTCGACGACCCTTACGATGGCGACGGAGGCAGAAGACGACGTCGAAAATGGAGTCACGCGCTGGTGCATGTAGATTTCAGCGAACTGTCGAGCAGCGTGTGGCGGCGCATATGGCGATGGACGAAGTCGGGTTTTTCTGGTCGAAGCCTTTTGACGACGATGGGCTGGTGCGTGGAGCAAGAAAAAGCTTAGAAAGTGTGGTCAGAGGTGACCAGACATGAAATGGAGGAGAAAAATGATTTTTAGAGCTGGGAGGAAGAGAAAGCCTTTTTTTCCAAAAGGGCCACTACTGGAGGATCACAATAGGCTCTTGTAATACCATGATACTTATCATCATCTAAATCCTGTTACTTAATATTTCTCATGAATTTGGAGCCAATCAAGTGAAAAAGTATCAAAACTTGATGGACCTATAAAATTCTAGATGTTGATATTGTTCATTTGGTAAATTGGCCAACTTTGTAAACTTGCAATTTATTCTATGAAGCTCCAAAATTTCCAAAATTTTTATGACATATTTATAAATATGATATATAATTGGCTGTCAAATTTTAGCTCAAAACCTGCACGTTTACGTCCTCAAAAGCTGGTTTAACAATAGCTGTTTGATGTGGTTGGATAGCATACCAGAATTCTGTAAAAGCTTACTAAAACCATAATACATGAGTTTCAAATATTTCCCAGATTAGTTATTTAGGATATTAGGAATCCAGATATAAAATTTTAGCCATTAACTCTATCATTTGTCACCTCAACAACTATGTGAAAGTTTGAAAACCAAAAAATTTGTTTGCATAATTTCCACAACTTCAGGTCTGCAAAAAAGGTACCAATAAAACTTCGAAATTAATGAAATTTGGCAATTATAAACTTTCATATATCTAGTTTTAGCCTGCCAAATTTCATAATTTTTGGGGCTCATTAAATATGATTTTCACATTTTTCTTTATGCATCACAATAAAACCCAAAATTTCATCTTTTGGGTGTCAACATGCCAAAATTTAAGATTGGCCTATTCCAACCATGTTTATGCTTTATATGACCTTCTAATACATAATAAAACTTGTCCAATCACCCAAATTGAAATTTCTAATATAGTTAGATGAACTTTTGCAAACCTCTTGGGAATGCTACTATTGATGCCTAAGCATCAATTCCTTCACATTTCACACCATTAACACATCTCCTATAGGTCCAATAATATCATTCCACAATTGTTTTGTCATAACATAGCATAATTACCAAAGTCATACTTCAAGTTCCTCCAAAGTAACCACTTTTCTAATGTGTTGGTTACCAAGGAAACTTGATATCATTTCTTATGACTTAGTTCATCCAAACACTTCATACATCGAACTCCTCACATGAGTTAGGATAAGGCTTAGCTCTGTCAAACCCTTCATTACATCATACACCTCACATGAGTTAGGTAGGACTTAGCTCATCCAAACCCTTCATAATATCATACACCATAAGCATATAAGACATCAAGTATGCATATACTACTAATACACACATAGTGTCACGACCCCCACTTAGAGGACCGTGACTGGCACAGACACATGGAACATCCCTCTGCCTGTAAACCTTATCACCTAAATGACAGAATATCTATTATTGAAAATACGTCCACATGAAGTATAATACCATGGCTACACCGAATTGGTGGCCTATCCTAGGCAAGCAAATCCACGGCCAGTGCCGCTTCAGGATATAGATATAGGAAAACACATATAATATATATAACCTGTGTACTGGCTACACATCCGAAGATGCTGCCTATCCTATTCACATGCAAACGATATATGTGTGTGTGTGTGTGTGTATATATATATATATATATATATATATATATTGAAAACAAATTTTCCCTGTATCGCAGTAAAACAATCCTGATCTTTAAGGTGTGTGAAGCTCACAATTCTAGATTTAGTAATACACTCTAATTGGGTACGTCTACCTTTTACTTTATGATACAATAATAAAGTAAATTAAATTACAATTTCACTTTATTCACCCACATGAACAAGTTGTGGGTCTTGGAAAGTGCTGCTCAACCCTCGTTCCACCGAGACTTCTTCCACCTCTACTTAACCTGTCTCTGTGTAGTAAAAATAAGGTGTGAGTCTTAACCACACGACTCAGTGAGAACTCTCTCATCCCTAGCACACGGCGGGTACCATGGCGCTGGGATTGGGAGTCATACACAACCACATGTAAAAGCAACTGGTTACTGTTAATTAGCATACATTCTTGGCGACCACATAACAACATATATCTCACACAATCACTCACATGCATTTAACAAACACAAGCATGCAACAGTTTATTCCACGTCATCAAACAGCAAATAAACACGTAACATATAGTGCTGGCCTTTACTTAACGGTCTTCTCACGTTTAGCATATTTGAATCAAACAAGACGTTGTGATGACGTAATTCTGTACGTCACCACTCCGCTGCACAATCAGCAATTATATGCAAACACAAACAATTTGTACATACACACAGTTGCTATAACATACATGTACTTAATCTCCTCCACTCTGGGGTATCTGCTAGCCACTATGTGGCTTTTCTACTTCAAACCCGTGCACTCGGGTTACTGGCCACCAAGTGGCAAACGTACTTAACTCATTCACTAGGGTACTAGTCACCTCGTGACAATTATTTTAATCAAACACAATCAACTTCTATCTATCAAACAACTGACGCATAGCCACCATGTGGCACGTCCTGACCCCTTGCTGCGGGGCAATAGCTTGAGCCCACTCGTCCATTACCCAACCAGGCCACAATGGCGGGCACGACACGACGTCTCAAAGCTTGGCCACTGATACACCCTGGACCATCTCAATAGGATGATTTCTCTTCTGCAAGATCAGGCTCACAGTTCACCCTTAGGTTCCTCCCGTGTCTCCTTATCTTGGTCTCACATATTAATAGGATTCTTTGTATCTTTCCCGAAGGATCAACAATTCCTCTCCTTATTAATATGTACAGTATCCTCCATAGGATATAACTTATATACCCGTCCAGATGCACTCTTTGAGCCTCAAGCTATCGTCATAGCAATATAAAACCTTTCTGACCCTATTGCCAGGATAGGGCAATGACCATCGTCATGGTGATTATAAAAACTGAGGTCTCAAGTGCAAATCCGAAACCCACCAATAACTCCCTTTGCATGATTATAATTTAAGTCACCGTCGTGACGAGTTTTCAAAATAAAAGTTTAGTCCTTCCGTACAAGGACTCTTGCCACCGTCGTGGAAAAGATTTAATAAATTACTCATCATGCCTCCAGAGTGTATGAGTTGGATTTGTAACACACCAATCATAGCAAACAATTACTCTCTATTCCTATGTCTTACTATCTAAGCTACTTTCCACAACCTATTTTCTAGTTCCTTTATTCTTTTAACATTCTATACCTCTAGTTAACACATACCAGACAAGCAGAGAATGTACATACTTATGTAATCCACATAGCATACAACCCTAGGAGCAGAGATGGAAGAACCCTCACCTTAGCCAACCTTCCATGCAATCCTCTCCTGTAACTTTAATCTCCTCGGAGTTCCTGTTGCACTCTATTGCGCGTCGTTGTCCCTATAAGAACAACATTTACTTCATTAAAGTTATTACTTATCTTAACTTGTTATTTATCTCTCCATTACTCTCACATGTAGTCCATGGTTGCCACAGAGTCAAGCTCTTGGTCTTATTGGACTTCTCTATCCCAACCTATACGTATCCATCCTTAGACACTTGACTTACTCGAATATAACACTCTACTCGAGTGTTTCACATACTTGGATTTGAGTATTAGACCTCTATCTAACTTGTATTCACATCTAAGGAAACTTATCTAGCTTGGTTGGAAGGATCCTAATTCTAGGAAGGTCTAAGCATTTTAATTCAACTTGTGTTTCTACTTGGGTTCTAAGAAATCTAGTTTCTAAACCTCAATATACCTCCAATTTATCCTACTTGGATTCTAAGAAATCTAGTTTCTAAACCTCATTATACCTCTAATTTATCCCACTTGAGGTTTCCTAAAGGTTGTGAAGGGATAAGGTTGCAATTCTCGAAGTTAGACCTAATTTGTTCCGCAAGTTTCCATCCTTGAGAAACAAGATGGTACTTGGAGTGATTTAATCCTCAAAAACATGTTTAGGGCTGTTCTAGGGTGTTTAGGATTGAAGAGAGAAGATTTAAAACTCTCAACGTCACCCTTAAAGTGTATTGGGCAACCCGAGCAGGGACTCGGTACGTTAACATCAAGGTTCAACCTTAGTAACCTCGGACCAGCTCTTCACGAGTCTTCTTCAGCTAATATTTCAACCATATAATTTTAATAATGTCAATCCAAACCTATTTACTCAAATCCAAGCTCAATCCTAATTATCAACAATTTCCCCAAATTGAAAATAATTATAATTTCAACCCCAAATCCTTCCAAATTCGAATTTGGCTAAATCCGAAGATATAATTTCGATTCCTACCTCGACTAAGTGTTCAAGAACATTTCCTAGGTTTCAATCAACCCTCGAAACAACTCAATCGAAGGTCAATCGGAGAAATCTCTAAAAATGGAAAAATTGAGGGTTTCGAATGAAATTGGGGTTACCAACCTTGATTTGATTGGCGGGAGTTGTGGAAGAGGTTGGAGTCGAGCTCCAGTGGTTGTGGCCGGCGTCGGATCACTCTCCTCCGGCGAGTTTCCGGCGAAATCCGTCCTCTTCCTTCCTCTTCTTCCCTCCGTCTCGGTTCTTCTCTTCCCTCTCGGTTCCCTCTCGCCGTTGTCTCGCTTCACGGCGTTGACTTCCCCCTCCGGCCGGTTTTCCGTCGTCGTCCTCCCCCTCTTGTCTCTTTCCGTCTCTCCTTCTCTCTCCCTGTTTCTCTTCTTCCTCCATCCCATGCCCTCTTTGTCGTTCTCCTTTCTCTTTTTTTTCTTTTATTATATGTTTTAATTACTAAAGGGGAAGGGGTCACGGGTATAAGGAAATTAGAGGGGGGGGGGACTAGTATATTAAAATAAATAATAAAATAATAATATAATCATAATTAATTAATTAATAATGAAAATTATTTAATTTAGTTCCCACTCCTATTTATTTTAGGTTTCTAATTTCTTAGGTCCTGAATTAATTTTAAAAAATATTTTACTTCTTTCTTTCATCTTTTATTTTATTTTAAACTTCGAAATTTTTTTCAGGTATTATAATCTTTGAAAAAAGAATTTCCTCTCCGGTTTCTTTTAACTTTCATACGTTTTTCTATATTCTTCTTAAGGTTTTAATTGCTAGCCCCGGAATAAATCATTCTTAAATCCTCGAAATTTTAAATAAATCATTCTTTAATTCTCAAAATTTTTCGGGGTATTACACATAGCATATAAGGAATGAAAAGTAGTACCTTACACTCAAACTTCTCTTTCTCTTAGCTTTTCTTAGCAATAGCAAGGTTTTCTTCCAACTTTATCTCTAGGTTGGCTCACTTGACAATAGAAAGTCCCTAAATTCACATGGAATTCATTATCAATCTTATTATAATTTTGACCTTTAAACTCATTACTTTCCTTGTCTTGACATAATGGTTTATAAGTGAGTTAGTTCATAAAGCTAGCATATTTAAACTCTTTTGAGGTAAGAAGGACTTCATATGACTTATCTAATCATGGATGTATTCCTTAAAAAAAAAAAAATCATATTTCTCAATTTTTTCATAAACCTTATCTTTTCATATTTGACATATTTGAAGGTTTTTTGGAGAATCTAATTAAAAACTAACATATTTGGCTATTGGAGGGTTTGTTTAGACATCTAAAGAACTTATAAGAACCTATATTTCATTCATCAAAGTTTTTCCTCTTGAACCCTAATTTTATTACATTCAAGTTTAACCCTTTAGCCATGCTTTTTCCTTGAAATATACATGTAGTTTTTCATTGCTAACATACATATTCTTCCCTTTGCTATTACTTCTCCAAATTAGTGCTTCACTATGCACGAATTTGTCCTTCAAAATCTGAGTTTGGGGCTGAAAATTAGATGAAGAGAAAGCTCTTGAAGAGTAGAGAAACTTTGCTAACTTTGAATAGATGAAAAAGTGAAGGTTTCTCACCCCTTTTTGCCTTCCTTCTTCCTCCTCCTCCTCCTCCTGAATAGATGAAAAAGTGAAGCTTTCTCACCCCTTTTTGCCTTTCTTCTTCTTCTTCTTCTTCTTCTTCTTCCTCCTCCTCCTCCTCCTCCTCCTCTTCCAAAGCTTCTAAAAACTTAATGCTCTTTCTTTTCTAACCAAAAGTGGTGTGAGAATGCTGAATGGAGAAGAAAGAAGGAGCTTCTTGACTTATTAGGCCTAAAGTTGTCAAAAATTACAATTTTGCCATTACACATGTCCACTTTGTCCTTGCACCATTTTTTTCTTTTGATCAAAAAATTCTAATTAAATATTCATATAAGTAAATTTGAGTGTGGAGAAAATCCTCATGGCCTTCAAATTATTTAAATCTCCTCTGAATAATTTTTATCGGGTAACAATTACAATTTTATCCTTGATTTCTACCTTTAATAAAAATAATTGTAGAGTCATTTTAAAACATTTCAAGGTTATAAATGGATTCCTTGAGGTCCATATCATCATAAAATGACCTCATTTTGCTTTACTTTATCCAAATTCTTCTTAATTTATCTTTTTCTTTGATTATAGAATTTGGGTCATGACAGCTCTGATACCATAAACGATATTGAGAGTACAAAATGAATACAAGAGATCAAAAGGAAAGAAGAACACTTCTATTCTCTACTAATGAAGTAATACACACATCTATATATACACAGCAGTAGCTAGCTTTCCAATAAATACACAACAACTATCTACCAACATCTAACTACTAAAAATAAATACATAAATACAAAATAAACTAAGAAGATAAATAGCAACCTGCAAGCCACACCTCATGGCCTTCTAAATAATATCCCCTGAATTAAGTTACGTTTTTCATTCGCAGCATATGGTCTCCAGATAATTTGAAAGAATTAAAGGTTCACAAGTTAGGTTCATGCTTGGCATCGTAATACATAAGAAAAATAACTGTTTGTTTGAAGTAATATGATGTACCTCATTTCGACGAATGGCATCTAACACGGTCCGGTAATAGTGAAGGGAACCGTATGTGGGTTGAATCCGTCTCGCACTCCAGCCTACCTAACAACATCAAATTATGTCAGAAGCAATACCTGAGGAATCCGCCCGGCCAGATAAAGCCCTCGCTTAACCTATTTTTTGAACTTTGCATTTTGGCCCCTTGGCATTTTGGCTAGATTTACATTTCCCATGTCTTTTCCAAATTTTAGAACTTAGGAATTGTCATTTTACAAATTCTTAGAACAAGACCCTCCGAGGTCTACAGGTTTTCGGATGTAACTCTTTTGATTTAAACTAATCAACGTTCATTTTCGGATAAAGACATGGATCATACCGAACAAAAACTAAGTTTGCAAAGTTGTAGACACCCCACTTTTTCCGGACTTTTTAAAATAATAAAAAAGAACAAACATCGCCTTTGGATGGCTTATGGGGACACTGCCTTTTGTCCACCCCAAAATCCACCAAAAAATAATATAGAACAAAAATAAGTTGAGGGGTCGCGACCCCTTCCTCCTTTAATCTGACCAGATCTCACCATTAAATGTTTCGAGAACTGGCGCCATTGAATCATACTAATGAGTGTTTTGGGGTTCAATATCTTATCCCACCAATAAGTGCTTTGTGATTAGATATGGGAATCAAAATCTCACCAATGAGTGTTTAGGGATTTTGGCGCCCATCTTTTAATCTGACCAGATCTTACCATTAAGTGTTTTGAGAACTTGCGCCATTTTTAATTGAATCCTACCAATGAGTGTTTTGGGGTTCAATATCTTATCCCACCAATAAAGTGTTTTGGGATTAGATATTGGAATCAAAATCCCACCAATGAGTGCTTTAGGATCTGACGCCCACCATTTTCCATAGGAATCAGATTTCGCCGATAAGTGTTTTGGAATCTGACATCCACAACTTTTCCATTGGATTCAGATTCTACCAATAAATGTTTTGGAATCTGACACCTACAACTTTTTGGATATTCTTGGCCGTCAAGATCTCCGTAGTGAGCATTTTTCGCCGTTTAGTGTTTCGAAAGCTGACACCCATAACTCGGGAATACCGTTTCTCATTATTTTCATATTTTGGGGTGCATGATCTGGTAGATTTTCTTATGAGTTTTAGCACCAATTAGTTATCCCTCTAACTAATTGCGTTCCAACTCCTTGATTGGGCTCACCGTCACGATGCAACTAGAGGACTCTATCCACCTCAGGTGGACATGTCGGATGCCGAAGATGGGGGCAATAACGAGTCACAGCACTGGTGGCTTAGGATTTTTCTAGGGCTATGCTTGCACTATTGTAGGCTTCTGTTGTCGATTGATTTTACACACTTTTGACCCCCGAACAAAATAGGGGTCTATTTTTGTCTTTACTTGTCCTCTCTCTCATTTTTGTGAGCTATGCTCACCTCTCTCAGTAGAGCTTTCGAGAGAAAGGAAAGTAAAGAGGGGAATCTGTAGACACCCCATTTTTTCCGGACTTTTTAAAATTAATAAATAAGGACAAACATCGCATTTGGATGGCTTATGTGGACACCACCTTTTGTCCACCCCAAAATCCACCAAAAAATAAAATAGAACAAAAATAAGCTGAGGGGTCGCGACGGGTAAGCCCTAGGGGTTGCGACCCCCTCCTCCTTTAAGGGACTCGTCGCGACGTATAGGCCCATACGTCGCGACCCCCTTAACATTTTTGACAGATCTAATAAGATTTGAGATCGGGTACCCGTCGCGACGGGGAAGCCTACCCGTCACGACCACAACCCGTTAATGCCCATTAATGCCCATTGATGCTCATTAATACCCATTGATGCCCATTAAGGCCCATTGATGCCCATTAATGCCTAGATTCAATCTTCCTTTTATATGACTCATGGAACTCCCTATAAATAGCGAGTCCCATCACATGTCATAAGGAGAAAAAAAAGGGAGGAGAGAAAGAGAGGACCGAAAGGTTGCTAAGAAGTAAGAGGTAGAAAATATTTCGATTATATTCCATTATTTTTCTCATACTAATCCACCCATATTCTCTTGATTGCTTGATTCTTTTTGCTTAAGTTATTTCTTTCTTTCGGGTTGCAACTCCTTGGTGTAGGTGTTGCAACCCTATACTTGACTTGAGCACCTAGAGACATTCTAACTTGTCTTCTTCCCCTTTTTCTTAAAAAAGAAAAAGGGGTCGCGACATATTACACTACCTGTCTCGACCCCCTTTGCTTTTGGAAGACAAAAATTAATTATTTCTTATCTGGTAAATATAATCTTTTTTATATGTAACTTAGTGCCACCAAGAGACTTTTGTCTTTATAGGAGCACTAGCCTTCACGCCATCTGGGCGCTACGTCTGATGAGCCTTCACACGCGCAGCTTTATGATGTTTTCTTCACTTGTATGTATTGTATGATAAATAGGTACCAAAAGGCATTGTCCTCCTTAGGTACGTTGCACTGGGAGGCCATCTGAGCTTTTTCTTGATGAACCTCCCTTCACTCACACACTTGTATGTCACAGGAACTACGTGGGCTTTGATCCCTCCTTGAGGGTACATAGGCCCTAGGCTTTTATCCTAGGTCAAGCCCTCCCTCTTTCCTTCTTCGTTTTCTCCCATGATCATATATATTTTCAAGGCCAAACAATTTTAATATTAATTTTTAGGGTAACTGTCTTCGGACGGGGGAAGAAGGGTGCCTAACACCTTCCCTTCATCTTAATCAGACTCCCGAACCCAACATTTTGTGAAAATTCATTTTTCCCTACTTTTAAACTTATTTTTCTTTTTCCAAATTTTGATTGAAAATTTGGTGGCGACTCCTGTCGAAGGCTCTGGTCTTCACAAAAATCAACTCGCAATAAGACCTCCAAAGGCAAAAAGGGTCAACTGCCCCAAAAAGACACTTGGAAAACTGCCAAGATCACACAAGCTTTCCCCCATGATGAGACGGTGCTACATGTCCAAGTAACCTCTGGGGAACACAAAAATAGCCTCGCAAAGGCAGACACTCACATTGAGTTCAAAATGAATGTTCGTAACTAAAACATGCTAGCAACAAAATCCATAACTCATGCAAAACTGTCCTGATCACACGGTGCTTGAATATGGTGCATGTATATGTCTTTTTACCCGAAAAGTAAAAGGAAAGGTAAAAAAAATTTAACAAAAGCTTGAAACAAAATTATTTCATTCAAGTCAATTCAGGCAATAGCCTATTACATTTAAAATTGTTTATGCTGCGAGTTGCTCAACCACCAAGAGCATCCCATACATCCTCTCTGCTAGCCTCTCCGCCTGACGGTCAGCCACATCCTCAATTCGACTCTCAACCTCTAGCCAACCTTCCATGTTCTCATTTGTGCGCGCTTCGGCGTTCCTCGATGCCTTTCGAAGAGAGTCAAGCTCTTACAAACGCTTTGCGGTATCCTCTCGATGAGTAGCTAGTTCGTCACAGACCTCTCTAAGTCTGATCGCAAAAGGTTGACCTCTGCAAGTTGACTGCTCTCAGATCGAAGGTGAGCGACCTCGTGAGCCAAAGACTCCAACTCACGACTTGACCTCTTGCACTCCTTCTCCCTAACTACCAAGTTTTCGCGTGCCTCCTCAAGTTGCTTTCTCGTACGCTCGAGAATTTTGTCTTTTCTTTTAAGGGATGAGGTTAACTCCTCCTGCTTCAAGCGAAGCGCAGCCTACATAAAACAATGATCATCATTTTCAAGCTATGCACTCAAAAACTTATTATAGAACTCAAGAGAAAATTCAAAGACAAATATTTACCACTTGCGCCCGCCACATATTTCCAGCCTGGTGGAAATCAGCTAGGGAGTTGGCAGGACCATCAAAAGGCCGTAAGGCAATGTCCACGGCACTTGTATCCTATGCCTTAGCAGTCATTTCAGCTAGGTCCACAGGAAAGCGCTTACCAAAGGCCACAAGAGCAAAAGGGGGCACCTCCTCCTCCAGCAAACCTTGTGCAGGCTCCAAATCAAAATCTGCCTAGGAACGAATCACCGTCTGCATCTCTAAACATAGTGATATCCATTTGACTCACCACTACGTTCTCAACAATGGGCTCATTTTGGTCGCTTGCTCTTGCCGTAGCACTCTTCTCCATAGAAACCTCCCTTTCAATAGGAGCCTTGGCTTGATTAGCGGCCCCCTCAACCCGAGCTTTCTTGCTCATCGGTTTCTCAACACTCTCAACGGAACTTGAGACCATGGGTTGAGTAGAGCAAGAAGAAGGAGAGATCGACAGAACCACCCTTAAGGGCGAGCGATGAATCGACTCAGGAGGAGGAAAAGTACGCTCCATCGAAACAATGGCACTGGTCATCATTGGAGTAACTTTCTGCTGCCCCTTTGACGGCGGAGGGACGTGAGAACGAGATTCTTTTCCGGTAGTCTTCTTGGGTCTCCCCTCATTTTCTTTCGAGTTGTCCTCTCCTTTCCTCCCTTCTTTCCCTTGGAAATCCCCTTTCTGTTGAAGGCAATCTCTAGCAATGCTACCACGACTAGGAGAAGAACCCTGCCTTCCTTGTGTTCTTTTACTTCCTTCGGATAGCCCAATGCGGACTTCAGAAACTCCATCTCGGCTAGGAGAAGAACCTTTCCTTCCCTCCGTTCTTCTACTTCCTTCGGATACCCCAATGCGGACTCCGAAATCTCCATTTCGGTTGGGAGAAGAACCCTGGCTCGCTCTTTTTCGCTTGCTATGGTTATCGTCCCTAGTACAATTTAGAGGAGGAGGAGGAGGGGACAAGTCCTCCAAACCGGTGAAATTGAAGGGATATAATCTTGACAAATCAAAACAAAAACCCTAAATCGGAAAGGAAAACCCACAGAAAGCAAGAGTAAGAGGAAGAAGACACTCACTCTCATCTTCGTTGGCCATGAAGAAACACAATCAACAAGCGGTGAGAAGCTTTGGGAGCAACGAGGGAAACGAAGAAAACCCTTGAAAATGGAAAATCGAAATCAGAGAATTCGAAGGTAAAAAGGGGTTTTAAAATCTTGGAGGTATTTATAAAGTCTTGGAGGTGCGACGATTCAAATCTCAGCCACCCTCGAGTGTCGCAACATAAATAGATTAATTATCACCTACATCTCACTCAAAACAAGAACCGTCGGATCCAAGCATACGCGTATCAAGAACAAATGGCCCCAATTCGAAATCCTCAAGTTACGCCGAAAAAGACCCATATTACCCCGGAAGTCCGCAAGTCCCTCAAAGGACCCAAAGGGCATATGCGAAAAGTTCGAAACAAGGGTTAGTGATGACACCCCTCGAAAATGCGCGGAAAATAAATGAAAAACAAAAGATGGCTCCTCAAAAAATTATAGAATAACCGAAGCGACAACAACTAATAAGATCCTGACACGTGGCACTCCCCGCTATCCATCCTTTAAAGCGATTCCTAGAGAAGCGAAAGGTTTTCCTCGAACACATGTGCGACTGCTCTCATCTCTCACTCCCCTCTAGGATGAGCGACCTCGCTCCCAATGCTTTGCGAGAACTACTTAAGTCCACGGGCGCTCGGCACACATAGACTTGGGGGACTTATGTAATTTCATAATATTCCCTCTGCATGTACACGTGGAACTAGGCTTCTAAATGTCTATCCGAACCTCAGATTATTGACACTTGGCACCGCTAGATATCCTCGGACGTGTCTCATACCCATGACTCCCCCTGACTCTCTTGCTCAAGAGACATGGGGTCGAGACCTTGAGCATGGGATGAGCACGATCCAGGAGAACGTGGAGCGACCACCTTCCTCCCCTCACCAAGTATAAATACCCCTCACTTGGGGGATTAACAAAAATTATAATGGACCATATCCTAAATCTACTTGCTCATTTTGTTACTAATCAGAGATCTCTATTCTCTCTACCTTCACTCACATCACATTTACCTCTAATAGGCGGCTCGCCCAGAGCAGATAACACGTCCTAGCCGCACAAGGCCATTTACAGGTAAAATCCCTTGCCTAATGGCTCCTATGGACGTCCAATTATCAAACTACGTGGACTTTGATCCCTTGACAAGGGTACGTAGGCACCTAGGTCGTCACCTAAGGACAAGTCCCCCAAGGTTTGGACCCCTTGCAATCCTTAATTCCCTATATTGATTGTCTGAATAAAAAATGATAATTACATCTAATTCTAAACATGAAATCTCCACATAGAACTCTATGAAATTCAGATGAGATTGATTCTATGAATGAGTTACCATAATCTTTTCAACATCAGTATCCTCTTCTAAAGAATAAATTCCGTAGTGCAACGGGGTTGATGAAATTTCAACCCTATAAAGCATTTTCGATAGCTTCTCTTGTGGAGCAGGCCTCAATTTTTCCCTTACCAATTCCTTTAATTCTTCCAAAGTGATGTTCTCCATAATTTTAGTTTTTAACACCTTTAGATCTTTCAAACTCAAATGTAATCCCCATTTCACCCTTATAAATTCTTCCATTTGCATATAAATAGGCAAAAAGAACCTTGCTCATTTTAATGCCTACAACAAAACTAAAATAAGAACATATATACTAACTTCAATTAAGAACTGCAATTTCATATATTAAAAAACAAGCAACTATAAAATCATTTTTAATTCATTTATCTTAATAATTAGTTTTTTTACTACAAAATCATTTTTCAAATTCATGTCAACATAAACTTACAAATATACATAGATTTTATTTACTTGTCATCTACTTAAAGAGTCCAATAACTAACAAAAACTACAACTAAAAAATTTAAAACTACATTAAATTAATTTAGTTATCTACTTATCTTTACAATAAAATTTCCAAGTAAATTAAATTAAGTAATCTCCCTTATCACTACAATAAAAGTGTTCACCAAATATAAATTGATCTCCTATCACTACAATAAAATTCTCAACCATATATAAATTAAGTAATCTTCCTTATCACTACAATAAAACTGTCAACTAGATATAATTATTGAGTAATAAAATTCTTAAAAATAAAATATATAAATTAACCCTGCCTGGTAGTACTTGGGAGTGCCTTTCCTTACTACCATTTTTTAACCATATTAAAATATATATATTAAATTAAAATCAACAAACAAACTTACTTGAATCTAAAATTTGGGACCACCAAGAGTATAAAAATTTAAAGAGAAGTGTCTTGTTGGGTCAGAATGTTTTTTGATTTGAATAAAAAGAATTTGGAATCCCACCACCATATATTGTTGGGACCGGATGTTTCTTGAGCTGAAGCAAAGAATGGACCACACAAGACTTTTTTAAAAAAATCCTGTAAAAGATATACAGTTCAAAATTAAAAAACTAGCAGAAGGGAAGAAAGAGAATACGGAGGAAGAAGAGGTGTTTTCTTTGGTCTTCTCTCTATATACAGGAGCCTTTAACGACCTTTTTTTGTACTAGACCAAACCACCGAAGAAGTGTTTCAAATAACTTTTCTATGATAGGTGCTACACCAACTTTCTTTCTAATACAATCATCCCTAAGCCTATCCTTTCTAGTGAGACTATACATCTAACGCAATGTTCTCATTTCTGTAACGTTGTATTTTTGCTCATGTTGACTTTTTATAGCCAAATATTCAGTACTATACAATAAAACAGTTCTTATATCTGTGCAATAAAATTTTTCCTTAAATTTAAATAAAAATGGACACGGTGTGCAATAGGACTATGACTTTGTAAATTACAATTTAGAAGAACATTCAATATGGAGTGGTTTTGTTGGATATAGCTAGTATTAGTATCTCTGTTTGTGTGGTGCTTTTGCCTCTTTTGCCTCTAATTTACTCGTTGTTTCCATAATTCTGTTATTTCTAATATTCTAGTGCATTTCTTTTTTTTTTTTCTTGGGTTCCATCATAATATCAAATTATTATTTTTTATACTAATTTCCTTAACTTCCTGTCTCACTGCAAATATCAGCATTGCTATATTTCAATTTTAATTTTTAAGTACTTTTTTGGTATGTTGCAAACTGAGGCTTTGTTCTACTTTAACTTTGTTTCGATGGATTGTTATCAGTTACAAAAGATTGATATTCTCCCAAAGAAGGCCTTGGAACTTTTTTTAGGATATAAGGTGTAACTTCGAAATATTCCACCTTGGGACACGTGGCACAAAGGTTCTAGAAGCCTAACGATAGCACACGGTAGCAGCACGTGGCACCACTTATTTGTTACTTACGTGGACCTTACCCACGTCACCTCACGGGGATACACCACTCAAATAGATGTGGGAGCTCCATAAGCATCGTGGGACAACCCACGTCCCACAAGATCGTGGGTCAAGCACAACCTCCTTACATTCAGTATAAATAGACCCTTTATCGGGGGACTAGAGGACACGCATACTCAAGGACTATCACACTAGCTCCGAGGCATCCCAAATACTTCCAGAGAGCATCACTCATTGCCATCCTAGCAGGTAGCCTAGGCACCCTCAGACGCCTCACACACATCCTTCATGCATCCCGAGCTCCGCCGTAGGCTCCGTCAGGTCCGACCACCGGCAAGCTCATCTTCGTCACTAGAGCATCCCTCCAATAGGGCTTCCAACAGCCCTCAGAGACTCGAGCTCTCTCCCACTAAGGCAACCTCCTAAGAGCGGCTCACCCGCCCGGAGCACCTTAGACACGTCTTAGCCGCACACGGCCCAATACAGGTAACTACCTCACCTAACGGCTCCTATAGACGTCATCATGACGAACCACGTGGACTTTGATCCCTTTCGAAGGGTACGTAGCCACCTAGGTGCATCACCTAAGTACAAGTCCCCTAAGGTTAAGATCCCTTGCGGTCCTTAATTGCAAATTACAATTGTCTGAACCAAAAACGACAGTTACAGAGCCGCCCACTGCGGTCTTCCTTAGACCACAATGCCTTGCGCACTCTGCCGCTAAACGACATTTCTTTTTCGAGGAGTAGGAGTATACACCTAACGCTCAGAAACCCGTATTTTCTATCTTGTATACAGGACATACTACAGGATGACCGACTCGAATGCCCCCACAGGCACGACCGACGCAAGCGCTCTAAGGCGCAGCGCAAGGAATAGGCAGGGAACAACCGAAGCGGTCACGACCGAAGCAAGCGGTTCAAACGCGACTTAACCCCAAAATGCCTCAATGACGCAGGTTGCCATTGCAGAAACTGTGGTCCAGAACTCGGCGCCCGGAGAGGAAACCTGCCCTCAACACCCTTATGGCATGCCGCATGTTCCTTTCCCCACAGTCGGCAATCAAGAAACAGCGGAGCCAACAAGGAACCCGCGAGAGGTAGACCTCGCCTGCCTCGAGGCAGAAATAGCAGCCCTGCACCAACAACAGTGGGAGGAGAACAAGAACCTCGCCCAAGCAAATGCAGGCGCCCAACCACCACAAGTGCCACATGGCGCGGTGGCAGGGACCTCTAGCGACCTTACCAACCTACCTGCAATATAGTTTGAGACCTTACCAATGGAATTCGCACGACTATCGCTAACAGCACCAGCATCCCCAACGGTAATCCCACATGGACCAGCAATGATCGCCGGACAAGCAGCGCGACTCGCTATGAGCTATCCAAGACAGCTAGTCCCAAACTACCCACCAGGATCTTACCTCCACATGCCCTGGGCAGGAACCGACAACTCGTACGCCACTTGCGGCGCGAATGCTTACCAGTGCCCGATTTTGACTTCCAGGGAAAGGGAAGACATCCTTTTACCCAACAAATCATGAACGAGCACGTGCCCATGGGCTTCAAGGTGCCCTTCCACATAGAACCTTACGAAGGAGAAACTGATCCACGAGATCACCTTAACTTCTTCAACTCAGCTATGTCGATATTAGGTATGACAGACAACCAACAATGCCGAGTCTTATCGTCGACCCTGAAAGAGGCGGCCTTAAGATGGTTTTCGCTGCTACCCACCAATTCGATCCACAACTTCGAACAGTTGGCACAAAACTTCCTCACACAGTTCGCCAGTAGCAAGGAATACCAAAAGAACGAGGGCTCCTTCATTAGTTTCCACCAAGAAGATGGAGAAACTCTACAAGCCTTTATGACCCGCTTCACCAAATTCTCGCTCCAGGTCCGAGGCCTCCAGGATGCCGTCGCCATCTTTGTCATCAAACAAGGTCTCCGATGTTCGCAGTTTTACAGGGAACTCAACAGGTGCCCCGTCTCCACCTTAAAGGAGCTGATGGACCGCACAGAATGGTTCATCCAAGAAGAAAATGCGCAAATCTCCAAAGACAAGATGAGGAAATTCCTAATAAGCAGGTCTGACATGGAACGAGCAGAAAAGAAAAAGGAAAAAGCGGTAGCAGAAAGCCAAACTCCCAAGGAGAAAAACAACAGAAAACAGTCACCCCCTCGACCACGAACGCCTCCCAAAGGATGATTCACGAGCTACACTCCCCTCAACAAATCCCACGTCGAGGTCCTTGAAGAAATTTATCACTCGGACATGCTCAGCTTCCCTCCTTAGGTCAAGAGGCGAAAAACGGGAAAACCAGTAGACAAGTCCAAGGACTGCCAGTTCCACAAGGATTACAGACACGAAACCAACGACTGCATCCACCTAAAGGATCAGATCGAAGACCTGATCCACAAAGGACAACTCGGCAGATACATCAAGGAGGAGAGCAGAGCTAACACAAAGCACTCACGAGAGGCCAATGACCAGACACCTACTCGTGGGGTCATCAATGTCATTGCAGGTGGACTGCAGAGAGGAACTTCCTCGTTACCACAAAACAAGAAAAGGGTGGAGCGCTCCATACTCGCCCTCGACTATGCCCTAAAGCACAAGAAGAGGATCGAGCCCAAAGTAGATCCCATCACGTTCGATCTCACTAACCTAGAGGGACCAGTACATGACGACCCTATGGTGGTAACTGCTATAATCGCCAACTACGAGGTCAAGAGAGTCTTGATCGACCAAGGATCCTCAGCAGACGTCCTCTACTTTGATACTTTCAAGAAACTTGGGTTGAACAAGGCTAGCATAAGGCCATTCCCCGGCACACTCATAGGGTTCTTAGGAGCCCAGGTTTGCACAGAAGGAATCATTACTGCCCGAACAACCATGGGCACCCTGCCAAAGGTTACGAGCCTCGATGTGGACTTCATCATTGTCTCAGCACCATCGGCATACAATGCAATCTAAGGGCGACCGTCCCTAAACAAGCTTAGGGCTGGAGTGTCCACCGCACAGCTCACAATGAAATTCCCAACACCCCACGGGGTTGAGGAAATCATGGCGGACCAAAAACTGGCGCGAGCATGCTACGCGGCAAGCCTAACCAAGACCGTCAAGGTCGCCCGCCTTGGTCCCCGGGAAACATGCCAGGAGCCCCCCCGAGGGTAAAGAAGCAGGAGTCTGCCCGCCAGGACCAAATCTCCGCCTAAACTCTAAACACACCTTGCGCTCTCATACCACCTTTCAGTCAAGTCACGTACGTCTCTTTAATTCAAATTTAGGATTCACTTCAGCCTGACTAAGGCTCGCCTGACCTAGGCAACTCGAATGTAATCATCTAGTTTACTTTCAGCCTGACTAAGTTTAGCCCAACTCAGGTTGCATGAATGTAACCATTTTGTCTATTATTAATCGAAGTATTCCTTTCCGACAAGAGACGAGACTTCAAATCTGCAAAGTACTCGTACAAGTCCTATCGAAGGACAATGGGCCGACCGCCCGAAGAAACGCTAAGCGCCTCTAAGGCCAAGCTAATATTCCCCCAGCAGCGCAGTAAAAACCCCTTGGGTGCGAAAACACAAAACGAATGTTCGACTAAACCATTCTAGCAAACCGCATACAAACCGTCTTGGTCACACGGTATTCATGCAACAAGTCTTTTTACCTAAACGTGAAGAGATAACAACGAAAAAGAGAAACTGTACTCACACGCAACTTTTTGCCCAGAAGTAAAAAGAGAGGCAGCAAAAACTCTTTAAATTCTCATTAAATGCCAAAAAAGAGAGGGCATCTGCCCATTACAAAGGGTAAATACCCTTAAAATACATGAACCTATTCTTGGGCATCCCCAAGATCTACAATGACCTTGGCCCCCGCAGGCTCAAAGTCACCAACTACCTCTGGCAGCTTCTGCTGGCTAGCCTCAGCCAGCTGCTGAGAAGTAGCTCCAATCCTGAGAGCACGCCCACCAATATGAGACAGCACCTGGTGGTCCATCGGACGGTCAGACAACTGACAAAGATAGGCAATGTTCAAGGGTGAATCCGCATCCGTCCAACCGCGAAGCTCACCATCGAAAAGCTCTAAAGAAGGATACAGAGAAGCCACCCATTCCGCCAAAAACCTCTCCCCACGGAGGCGCTCAAGTTGCTTGACTGCCAGAAGCATGTCGTACATCCTCTGCACCAGCAACTCTCCTTGGAGATCAGCGGCGTCGCCGACTCTCTCCTCAGCCACCAGCCAACCGGAAAGATTCTCAGAAGCACGAGCCTCCACACTCTGCAAAGCTTCACGAAGAGAATGCAACTCCTGCCGGCGCCTCTCGGCATCCTCCCGGCGGACGACCAATTCCTTGCAAGTCTTCTCCAATTCCGAGCGAAGAAGCATGACCTCGAAGGATGCCCAGCTTCAGCCCTAAGACGGGCCACCTCATGAGTCAAGGACTTAATCTCGCGTCCTTGGTTCTCGCACTCCAGTTTCTTCGTGGACAGCTGTCCGCACACGTCCCCCACCCTCTTCTGAGAGGCCTCCAGAGCTTGGCTCTTTGAAGTCGCAACACCGTAAAATTGGTCCAGGTCAAGATGGATCTCCCCTTGCAAAAAATGCCAAACTCAAAAACACGAAGGATAACCCAAGGTAGCAGAACACCAGGATAAGAAAGCTTACCACACGCTTCTTCCACTCAATGCCATCCTGGTGGAAGTCAGCTAACGCCTCAGCAACTCGGTCGAAGCCTCGAACAGCAAGATTCAAGGGAGAAGTGTCCAGCCCCTTGACTACCCTCTCCCCCATCTCCACGGGAAAGCGCCTTCCCAAGGCCACCAGCTCAAAGGCAAATCCTCCCTCCGGAGGCCTGACGGGTTCAGAAGGGTCGACGCTCGACCCCGTGACAACATCCTTTGTGGCAACACCTTGAATCACGACTACATTCACTCTGTTTGAGAGAGCTCCGACCTCCACGGCCATGTCATCAGACTCCGCAACTTTGGCCGAAGTCTCAGCCACGGGCTCGCCCACCGGAACCCGGATCGCAGCAAAATCTCTAGCAGGCTCCTCAACCGCCACCCTGGCCCTCTTAGCAGCAGGCTGATTGGCCCCATCAACGGGGCTCAGGACGGGAGGACGAGTCGATAGAATGACCCTCATGGGTGATTGAAAGACAGGAGCGGAAATGGGAATAGAGGTAGAAACAGTGGCAGGAATAGAGTTCAGAACAGCGCCTTCCATCGAAGCCTCCGCCCGCAAACCCTCCTGGTCAGAACTCCGCCGGATCACCTGCGACGACAATCGCGGCTCCACACCGGACGACTGTTTCTTGCACCCTCCTTCTCTGCCCTTGGGTACCTCCACTGCAGAGACTCCTTATCAAAAGACCTTCCTGCCGGCGATCTTTATCAGAAGACGGTGGTATGGGAAGCTGTCCTTCCCTCCCACCTTCGGCAGGTACCATGGCGGGGATATCCACCACTGCCTCTGGAGAAAGACTCTGCTGACCGAATTTGTTCCCCCTACTCCATCCACCGTGACGAGTACGGATAAGAGGAGGAGGAGGAGAAGAAGAAGAAGAAGAAGAAGAAGGGAGATCCTCTAAGTCAGTAAAGTCGAAGGGGTAAAAGCTATCGTCATCACCAGCCATGGCTAAAATCCCGGCAAAGAACAGAAGGCAGAAAAGAAAAAGGGGTGAGAAACAGGGCAAACAAAGCAAGAAGGTAGAAGGACGGAGAAAAAGTGAGAATGCAAAACCACAAACTTTCAAACGTTGGATACTTATAGGATACCCAGAGGCACGACGATTCAAAAATCTCAGCCCCCTCGTATCCCGCAACGGATAAAATAATTATCCTCTACAACCAGCCTAAGCTGCAACCGCCCACTTCGACTAAACACGTGGAGAAGAAGAACGACTCAGATTCATACCTGGGGAAATAGAGATACAAAGACTGAAAAACCCTAGGAAACCCAAAAGTTACCCGAAGATGCCAGGGGTCTTTTCGGAAAATCCTCGACCCAGGCTAATGATGGTTGCCCTCGGAAACGAAACCGCATTTAATGAAGGAGAAACGGCGACAAAACACCCAATGTTAGTGGTACCCATTAAAACTCTTACGCGTGGCACCTGCAGCAGTCCGCTCCTTCAATAGATAACTCTCAGCAAGAAATCCCTTGTCCAGCCACTAGCCACGGACGAACCCGACCAGAGGAGAGCCTCTCAAAATGACCAAATGGCCCCCGACCTTTGGATTTCTTCCACTTACCCGCAAAGGGCATCCCAGGAAATTCTCCTCTGAGCAATGATGACTCCTCCTCGGTAAGTCGCGTACTTTCTGCAGAGACGGCTCAAAAACTTGCTGAGGAAGTCAAGCAGCCAGCCATTCGAAACAAGACGCGTGTCACCTTCCAAACGTCTCCACTTCCACGGAACAAAACGAAGGGCACTGTATCGCAAGTCGGACGACCATCTCAAAATGACCATGCCCTCGCGCAGACGAGATATCCCTCACAGACAGCGAAAAAATTCCCAAGTAGCTAACAGACAAGAGAACTTAAGTCCACGGGCGCCCGACACCCGTAGACTTGGGGGACTTATGGAACTTCGGAATATTGCGGCTTGAGACACGTGGCATTAAGGTTCTAGAAGCCTAGCGGTAGCACACGGTAGCAGCACATGGCACCACTCATCTGTTACTTACGTGGCCCTTGCCCATGTCACCTCACGGGGATACACCACTCAAATAGACGTGGGAGCTCCCTAAGCATTGTGGGACGACCCATGACCCACAAGAACGTGGGTCGAGCACGACCTTCCCACACTCAGTATAAATGGACCCTCACCCGGGGGACTAGGGTATACGCATACTCAAGGACTATCACACTAGATCCGAGGCATCCCAAATACTTCTAGAGAGCATCACTCATTGCCATCCTAGCAAGCAACCTGAGCACCCTCAGACGCCTCACACACATCCTTCACGCATCTCAAGCTCCACCGTAGGCTCCGTTAGGTTCGACCATCGGCAAGCTCATCTCCGTCCCTAGAGCATCCCTCCAATAGGGCTTCCAGCAACCCTTAAAGACCCAAGCTCTCTCCCAATAAGGAAACCTCCTAAGAGCGGATCACCCGCCCGGAGTACCTTAGACACGTCTTAGCTGCACATGGCCCAATACAGGTAACTACCTCGCCTAGCGGCTCCTATAGACGTCATCATGACGAACTACGTGGACTTTGATCCTTTCCGAAGGGTACGTAGGCACCTAGGTGCATCACCTAAGGACAAGTCCCCCAAGGTTAAGACCCCTTGCGGTCCTCAATTGCAAATTACAATTGTCTGAACCAAAAATGACAATTACATAAGGTAATGCCTCAAATTTCTCATCTTTCTCATAATCACCCTGAATTGGCTATTGTTTCATTTATAATGTGAAGAATATGTGTTGTGGTGTATGTAATACCCGAGAAATTCTTTCGAAGCTTGGAATAAAATAAAAAGAGAAAGAAAAGAAGTAGAAAATAATTTTTGGATTTAATTCAGGACCTAAGGAATTGGAAACCTGAATTTAATGGGGAAAAAGAGAGTAGGGAATATTTTTGGGTATTTAATTTGGGATATAAGAGAAAATAAAATTAATTGGAAAGAGGATGATTTAATTGGGTATATTTTCCACCTATTCTTTATTATAATTATTATTAGTTAGTTAGTTATTATTTATTTATTTTGATTATTTAAATTATTTTAAATTTTGGGATGGGGGTCCGTGAGTGTTGGAAAAGAACTAAAAAGGAATAGAAATAAGGATAGGCAAATGAGATGGGGAGGGCTACGAGAATAGTTAGAAACAAAGAAAGAAGAAAAAGAGAGAGAAAGAAGAGAGAGAGAGAGGAGGAGAGGCGTGAGGAAGAAGAAGAGGAAGGGTTGGAGTTCGCCGGAAAAGTGACCTGGGAGAGCTAGCCGACGCCGGAAAAGTCACCGGAGCTCGGGTACGACGTCTCCTACACCTTCCACCAATCGAATCAAAGGTTGGTAACCCCAATTTCATTCGAAACCCCCAATTTCTCCATTTTTAGGGATTTCTTCGATCCATCTTCGATTAGATTGTTTCGAGGATAGATTGAGACCTAGAAAATGTTCTTGAACACTTGGTTAGGGTAGGAATCGAGAATATATTTTCGGATTTGCCCAAAGTCGAATTTGGAAGGATTTGGGGTTGAAATTATAATTATTCCTAATTTGGGGAAATTGTTGAAAATTAGGATAGAGCTTGGATTTGAGTAAATAGGCATGAATTGGTATTATGAAATTATATTATTGAAATATTAGCTGAACAAGACCCGTGAAGAGCTGGCCCGAGGTTACTAAGGTTGAACCTTGACGTTAACGTGCCGAGTCGCTACTCGGATTGCCCAATTACACTTTAAGGGCGATATTGAGGGCTCTAAACCTCTTCTTTTCAATCTTAAACACCCTAGAAAAATTCTAAATATGCTATCAAGCATCAAGAATTATTTTAGGAACTTTCTTGTTTCTCAAGGATGGAAACTTACAGAACAATAAAGTCCAAATTTTAAAACGGCAATTTAATTCCTTCATAATTATTAGGGAACCTTAAGTAGGATGATTTAGAAGCATATCGAGGTTTAGTAACTCAAATCCAAGGCTCCAAAATCAATTCAAGGTGAGCGATAATTATACGAAACCAAGTGCGAGGCACTTGAGACTTTCATAGAAGAGGGGGAAGACGGATAAGACCAAGGACTCGGTTCTTGGCGATGTCTAGGTGCATTTTAGGCACGAGCATGTCATATGCATATGAATTACATATAGTTTGAGATGTTAACCACATGAATGCATTCGTTAGGAAAGCACGACTTGTCCGGAGCAGGAGTTACTCCAGGACAAGCATAAGGAAGCCGTCCAGGTGAGGGGTTTCCCATCCTTGCCCTATAGGGTTGATTGAGGATGTGAATATGTGGTTTGCCTACTTGCCTATTTGTAAGAATTAACTAGTGGATAACATGCTATTATTGTTCCTAAACTATTATATGTGAAAATATTTGTATATGTGTGTTTGACTACAGGTAAAGAGGTAATGGAGGGTATCCATGTGATCACATGAGATACGTCGAACAGTACAAGCAAGGGGGTAAGTTGTTGATTGAGTCCAAGGTTTGGTTTACCCTATTAATTAGAAAATCATTAAAGAAATCGTATAGAAGTTGTTAGTAAACGTCGACGTTTTATGGAAATTGAACTTAGGGAAGACCTTAGAGCTAGGTTCTGATCTAAACCAAGGGATCGGGAAAAATAAGAGGATTAATACGATCTCTTAATTGATTAGTGAGTCGTAGGGATGTTCACACTACCTAGGTAAAGTCAGTTTAGGATAGTAATGGGTAGATAGAGTCAGGATCCCAGCTAAAAGCTTGGGAAGAGAAACAAGTTAAAACATTTGCCCGTTGAGGCCATTGCCCTAGCCTGGCACTAGGGTCAGTAAAAGACTAAACAATTTGCCTGTTGAGGCCATTGCCCTAGCTTGGCACTAGGGTCAGTAAAAGACTAAACGATTTGCCCGTTGAGGCCGTTGCCCTAGCCTGGTACTAGGGTCAGTAAAAGACTAAAAGATTTGCCCGTTGAGGCCATTGCCCTAGCCTGGCACTAGGGTCAGTTAAAGACTTAAAATAAATTGCCCGTTGAGGCCATTGCCCTAGCCTAGCACTAGGGCCAGTTAAGTGATTTATAGTTTTCAAATGATATGTTCAAAGTGTTTGCTTGACTATGAGAAGCATGATAGAAAAGCATGATCCGTAGGTTTATCTTTGATTTTAATGTTATATTAATATTGCCTGATCGTAATACAACATTTGATAAACTGGATTTTCATGCGCATGTGATTGTGGGTGTTTCCCTTTCTCTAGCTGTAGTGGTACCCGCCGCTACGCCGAGGATGGGAAGCTTCTCACTGAGTCTGTTTGACTCACTCCCTCTGCTTCAATGTTTTAGATACAGGGATCGGGCATGCATCGACGTCCGGACAGTGATATGGACATCAGACCATCCTTTACGCACTAGTTCGCGTGGGTGGACACTTTTTGTTATTTTGAATCTTTCGGTTGTACATATTATAAGTTGTAAGAGTTTTGTATATATATTTACAGCTTTTGATATGTACCTACTCTAGACTTGTCGGCTTCACATGTACTTAAAGACAGGGTCCATTTGGGGATAAACTAGGATATATGTTTGAGTATATAAACTTCTGCACGTGAATAGGATAGATCGTACGCATTGAGGCGTACGATCAATATAATATAGATATATATATTATGTGTGGTTGTTGCATGTGAATAGGATAGATCGTACGTATTGAGACGTACGGTCAATATGATATTAATATTTACATTATGAGTGCTGATAAATATTTCTATACACTGGACTGAGCTGAAGCGGTATTGAGCGAACCGCGGATTGCAGGTTAATTAGGCCACTAGTGAGGTGTGGCCACTAGTATGATATATATATTGTTTGTATAGCAGGGTAGTTATAGTCATGTGAACAGGATAAGGCTTACGGGTTTAGAGGTAAAAATCTATTCCCGTGCCGGTCACGTACTCCCGATTTGGGGTCATGACAAACTTAGTATCAGAGCCAGGTTATTCTTTAAGTCATGTGAAGTCATTGCTATAACCAGGTGTCAGTTTAACCTTTTGTTGTGAAACCCGGGCACTACGTTGGAATAAACAGACACTTGTGGGAATACCGAGGATAAATTGAGTCAGTTTTTCTTTCATTCCTTCTTAATCTGTGATAGATTATGAATTCTTTCTAGTCATCTCTTTAAGCATAGAATTTGTACGTGAAATTCTATGCAAAACATATAACCTATACAATACACAAGTGCCGATGAGCACTAAGGCGTAAGGTGGGGTGGCGGTGACCCCGGGAACCTTAGGACGCCATAATAGGGAAAGGAGATATCCATGGAGGATGCTACCAAGACACAAACACATTTGGGTGAATTGTAAGCAGGAATGCGCTACAATATGTGATTGTTTTGCAGGTGTTAAATGAGACGATGTGTCTGCTCTGTTAGCGGCGCATTGTGTACTACGGTATAGGCACAAGTTGTTTGATTATCGTATGGAACGCAAGTAGAACAGAAATATGCAGTGAATGGTAATTAGGCTAAGAATGATGTGTAAGGTGAAGGAAAAGACACGCTTGGCGTGTAGAAAAGAAAGTAAGCCCATGGGGCGATTGAAATGGAAAGTTTTCAGACAAGAATAAACATGGCCATGAGGCATGAGACCGACAGGAAGATGACCACGTGAATGGGTCGCGACTGTGTGGTATGCTATGGCTGAAGGAAGTGAGTTGTCCTTCCTAGAAAGCAAACAGAAAAGAGGTGGTGTATGCCACAATATAGAAGTAAAGGTCTACGGACTAGAAAATCAGGATACGGTATATGGAAGGGAAAAGTGGCCGAACCATACGTCGTAGAGATAAATGTTAATAAGTAGAGGCATATGTAAATGCGTAGAGCGTGACCATATGCCGAGCAGGAAACAAGGTAAATGGGAAGGCACAGGGAAGGAGCCTAGTTCAACCTTGCGCTCGATCCATGAACTACTAGTTCCTTAAGCAAACAAGGGGAAAAAGAAGGGATTAAACCCAACCAAACTCTCTTGGGTTGCTTAAGGAAGAGCATAAAGAATAGGATATTGATCTCATGAGAAATTTTTGTAAAAATCTTTTTGGTCTTTCTGGATGAGAGATTCTGAAAGACCCTCAAACTTTTCTTGGAAATATTAGGAATAACCATTGGAAGGCAAATTTTCATGAAAACTTTTTCTCAATTTGTGTCATTCCAATTGGTTAAACCCTAACCATTTACGAAAACCTTAGGCGTCATTTTCTAAGAAATAAACTTGAATTAATTTTTAAAACCCGCAGGATGCCTAATAAAACTAACTCATGTGACCAATACCCTACCAAACAATAGTCCTTTTACAGGTAAGCTGTATAAGGATGGTAGATGTAGTTGACAAATCACTCGCTTGGAGTGATTAAAGTTAAGTAGACATCAAAAAGCACTAGAGAGTGCTAAAGGGCCAAGGGAGTATACAGGTAAACCTAAGGGTTACTAATTAAGGGGTCATAGGGTGATAATGGACCCAAATGTATTAGACCGGAGCAGGTCTAGAAGTGGAAATGGGCGTAGACCTTCGGGTACCGTCCAGAGATAGGAAAATGAGTGCTATTGTGGTAGATAGCTCTCGAACGAGATAACGTGAGAGATAAACCCCAAAGAGAGTGTGGAGGCCCGAGAGGAGAGAAAGTAGACAAGGATAAGTAGTCCCATAAGGGGGGAAGAGCGGAAGCCTATAGGACTCTATAGGATAAGAGTCAAGTAGGAGGTGGAGAACCAACTACTACCGTAGGTGCATGTATAGTACACAGATTGTAGTGGACATAGCTAGGTAAGCTAATTCCACAGGTTGGTGAACTGTAAATCCGTTAGTCTGAAGCCCGTGTATGGGTGGAGACTGAGTGGACAAACCAAACGTATAAGGGGCCATGTGGGTGCCATAAAGGGAAAATTAACCGTAAGGACGATTAATCGAGAAGGAGAATTTAGTGAGTAACGAGTATTGAGAGATACTTGATGAAAGAGTACCACGTAGGTACAAAATGGATAAGAAGAGAGTGAATACGAGAACGGAGTCGGGTAAGCATCTGGGGATGCGAACCAAAAGGATAAAACAGGTATGCTACCGTTGGGGGCGATTGGAACCCAACGGGTAACACACTTGTAAGAGGCGGTATATGTTCGTGAACATATGCCACACCGCAAGAAAGGAAAGTGTCAAACCGTGAGAGCGAATCCCGTTTGGTTAAGGGGAGTGGAGCATGTCCGGAAATATTCATGCTGGAGTTAACGGATCAAATATTCCAAGTAGGAATACAGGATCTAAGTGAGTTGAAGGAGCTACACACGCAATTACAGGAATTGCTTGATAAGGGTTTCATTAGACCCAGTTTTTCACCTTGGGGTGCACCAGTTCTATTCGTGAAGAAGAAGGATGGAACTTTAAGATTGTGTATCGATTACCGAAAGTTAAATAAGGTAACGGTCCGCAATCAGTATCCACTTCCAGGAATTGATGATCTGTTCGACCAGTTGCAAGGTGCTAAGAGGTTTTCAAAGATCGATATGCGATCAAGGTATCATCAATTGAAGATTAGAAAAGAAGATGTGCCCAAGATTGCTTTTCGAACCCGATACGGCCAATATGAGTTTCTAGTCATGTCGTTCGGGCTAACTAATGCACCAGCAGCTTTTATGGACATGATGAATCGGGTTTTCAAGCCATTCCTAGACCGGTTTTTCATTGTATTTATTGATGACATTTTAGTCTATTCCAAGAATGCTGAGGAGCACGTAGAGCATTTGAGACTAGCATTACAGAGGCTGAGAGAAGAGAAATTGTATGCTAAGATTTCAAAATGCAAGTTTTGGCTTGATAAAGTAGCATTTCTCGGTCACGTGGTATCTTCAGAAGGAATCCATGTTGATCCGAACAAGGTGGAAGCTTGGAAAGAGAAACAAGTTAAAACATTTTCCCGTTGAGGCCATTGCCCTAGCCTGACACTAGGGTCAATAAAAGACTAAACGATTTGCCCGTTGAGGCCATTGCCCTAGCCTGGCACTAGGGTCAGTAAAAGACTAAACGATTTGCCCGTTGAGGCCATTGCCCTAGCTTGGCACTAGGGTCAGTTAAAGATTTAAAATAAATTGCCCGTTGAGGCCATTGCCCTAGCCTGGCACTAGGGTCAGTTAAGTGATTTACAGTTTTCAAATGATATGTTAAAAGTGTTTGCTTGACTATGAGAACCATGATAGAAAAGCATGATCCGTAGGTTTATCTTTGATTTTAATGTTATATTAATATTGCCTGATCGTAATATAACATTTGATAAACTGGATTTTCATGCGCATGTGATTGTGGGAGTTTCCCTTTCCCCAACTGTAGTGGTACCCGCCGCTACGCCGAGGATGGGAAGCTTCTCACTGAGTCTGTTTGACTCACTCCCTCTGCTTCAATGTTTCAGATACAGGGATCGGGCATGCATCGACGTCCGGACAGTGATACGGACATCAGACCATCCTTTACGCACTAGTTCGCGTGGGTGGACACTTTTTGTTATTTTGAATCTTTCGGTTGTACATATTATAAGTTGTAAGAGTTGTGTATATATATTTACAGCTTTTGATATGTACCTACTCTAGACTTGTCGGCTTCACATGTACTTAAAGACAGGGTCCAGTTGGGGATAAACTAGGATATATGTTTGAGTATATAAACTTCTGCACGTGAATAGGATAGATCGTACGCATTGAGGCATACGGTCAATATGATATGGATATATATATTATGTGTGGTTGCTGCATGTGAATAGGATAGATCGTACGTATTGAGACGTACGGTCAATATGATATTAATATTTACATTATGAGTGCTGATAAATATTTCTATACACTGGACTGAGCTGAAGCGGTATTGAGCGAACCGCGGATTACAAGTTAATTAGGCCACCAGTGAGGTGTGGCCACTATTATTATATATATATATATATATTGTTTGTATAGCAGGGTAGTTATAGTCATGTGAACAGGATAAGACTTACGGGTTTAGAGGTAAAATTTTATTCTCGTACCAGTCACGTACTCCCGATTTAGGGTCGTGATAGTGTATTTCCATTTATGTGTTTTCTGCTACTAGGGGCATTTTAGTATTTTACTTGACTTCGTTCATTTATGCTTTAGCTTTGTTTCAACTCCAGGTGGTTTTTTGGGCTCTTTGGGTTCTTCTTCCTTATTCATGTCAATGAGGGGCAAGCTACTCTGAGGCCTCTGTAAAAGCACTCTTTTCATTCATTTTCTAATAGATGATTTCATTTCTCTCATCTTAGTTTTTCTCAGTTACTTCTCATAGGTGAAGTATGTTTGTTTTGTGGTGCATTAATGTTCTTTTCCTTTTTTGTTCTGGACTCTGGAGTCCCTAATTGACTGCAGGTGAGAGTTTCATAGGTCCTTATTATATTTATTTCTTTTGTTTTGTGCAACATAATATCTTGTGTTATCTATTAACTATCATACATCTGCAGTTGGTCCGATGAACACTCCCAGCAGGCTTTATATCCATAATAGAAAAAGTACCAATAAAGAATTTTGTTTGTCATGTGGTTGCTAAGAGCTTATTGTCATGTGTGAAGTTATCGCAAAAAGTTTGGAAGCAGATCCTCGGCTGTGCGAAAGGTGCGGTGCCCTCTACGGTGCAGCTTGAAACGGTGCCGTTTTGATTTGGACTCACTTTTACTTTTTTTTTTCTTTCATTTGGGTTCAAGAAAATCAAGGCTGCTCACACAAAGGGACCACGTTTTTTATTCACACTTCTCAGAAATTTGCGTGGAAAGAGCTTCATCGGCATCAGATTGGCGGCAATTTCTTGCTTGGACCCAAAAGTCGTCTTCTTCTTCTTCTTCTTCTTCTTAATTTCTTCATCTGAGTTTCAGTTTTTACTATTTTGGATTCCGTTGCTTCTTCGATTTCCGATCGCAAGCAACAGAATGAGGTTGGTTTTCTATTTTATGCTATCGGATTTTCGCCGGCTTATTATGTACAGAGATTTTCTGGGTTGGATGGAAATGGCGATTTGAGTTGGTGAATGAACTTACTCTGTTGTTGCTACTTGCTAGAAACTCTGGGTCCCTTCCTAATTGCGACTTGAATTTTTGAGTTCAACTCTTAATTTGAAAGATGATGGGTGTTTGGTTTTTAGATCTCATATTGGGACCTCATTCATATTGTTAGTGTGGTTAGAATAAATACATTCATCATATTTTCTTTCTCGTGTGGTTTCTTGATGTTTCCTGGCTTCCATTTGGCTTGCTATAAACTGAATCAGTTGAAAGAAAATGGAGTATTATTATTATTCTAATGAACTCAAATTACTTTGATGAAACAAAACATAGTTAATTCATTCAATTGTTAGTTTCACATTCGCTGCCTTGTTTTTCATAAAATGAGATGGTTGATTTGTAAATGACAGCTAGTAACAGGGCACTGATTGAAATGAGATGCTACTGAGTTCTTAAGAATGCATTATTAATTATTAGGCATTGGAGTGATTATTATTATAGTTATTCACTTTTTCTAATGAATTCAAACTACTTAGAAGAATGATTGCAGTAGCTTTTTTCTTTTTCTTTTTGAAAATAGTAGTTAGGCATTTGCAAGTTTTTGTATTAGCAGCAAGTTTAAGAATGCATTATTATGAATAATATGTTCTTGATGAGATTTCTAAGCATGTCCAACAAACTCAGTAGCATTTGCAAGCTTTTGTAGTAGTTGTGGCATTTATCTTTCATAGATGAGAATGGCAATGACTTTTAGATGATGTATGTATTTATTCTAACCACACTAACAAGTTTGACAACCTGAAGAAAGAAATTATGATGCATTGTTGAAACTTGAATATATCATTATAATTATTATGACAGGAAATCATCTGTTCTATTTTATCTGAAGGACTGCTATTCTCCATGCAACATATTGTTAGTCTTATTTTGTTGATATATTGAGATTGATGGTATTTTCCTGTAATGCAACATATTTTTGATAGACAAAGGAACTTATTTATTGGTTCATGTGAAATGAAAATTTCAAGTAATAGTTACCTAAGTACTATTTTGGATAGCTAATCATTTGAATGGCTTAACTATACTTATGTAACCTTTAGAAAGCTTGCTTTACATTTTTATAAACTTTGCAAACTGAGAAGTTGCAACAAATTTGTTCCTTAAAGAAGTGAAAGCATGTTACTAGAATTTGTCTTGTTTCCTTAACTTCTTGCTATTGCTTCTTACATAACACACATCCTTGCTTACATAACACTAGAATCTTATGGGAAATTTACCTATGCAGGCTGAAAAGCATGTTCTGAAAATTGCTTACATAATATTAGTGAAAGCATGTTCTGAAAATTGTTTTTTTTTCATAGTATTTCTTCATGCTGAAAATCAGTGGGGATTCAATATGGTATTAGTTTATGGGAAATTTGCTTATGCAGGCTGAAAAAATTCAAGGCCCCTTAAGATAAGAATAGTGGAAGAGAAAGAACAAAAGATATGGACCTAGTAAGAGTAGAACAGGGACAATGGAAGAACAAGGACAAATGCTCAAGAGTAGAACAAGGACATTGGAAGATCAAGAGTACAAGGACAGTCATGAACAAGAAGTGCAACAGGAAATGCTACTTGGCATTGCTAATCAAACTTGTATTTTGTAATAGGATTTTGAGTTATGCATTGAGAGTCATGTAATACAAACATGTAATAGGATGTTGCGTCATGTAGTAAGAGTCATGTACAGAAATCTATTATACTGAAAATTTTGTAATACAATCTTGTAATTGGATTTCAATAAAGCAAGCTTTTTTTCAGATTCATTGTTCAAGCTTTTCATTTACTTTCAATACATCAAGTAAAACATATACAAAGCATATACCATCAAAACCTAGCATACACCTAACAACACTTAGAATGTTCCAAAACCAAAATGCACTAATATAACTCTATGTAGCCATGATCTTTGACTAGCTTTGGTCATTGACATTTGAAAAATCACCATAGAACTCTGATCCTTCAAGTGACTGTGTAGAGAATGGCTCCTATTTAAATAAAAAACAAAAAACAAGTTAAAAAATGCTTAAGTCCATAAGAGTAAAATAAGATAATGCTTTTAGAGCTTACCATCAAAAACTTGGTGAAACTAAATTGAGTCCCCAAATTTGGAGGCACCTCAAAGTTCATTTGATTGCTAGATCCTTGAGGCGTCTCAAAGTTCACTTGATTCCCATAGATTTTAGGCACCTCAAAGTTCACTTGATTTACAGCTTCATTGTCCTACAAACCAAACAAATAAAAAGTAAGAATAGTTTTACTAAAATCACAATGACAATTAATGACAAAGAGATATATGCATAAACCAACTCACTATTGATCTTTGACTTTGGGAATTTCTGACACTTGACTTCTTTTTCCTATCAAGACAAGACTTGTAACGACCCTTCCTTTTAGTGCCAGGCCGTTTCTTAATTCCTGTTGGTTGTGACAAGCATTCACTAATTGGTGCTATAGGATCATCTATCTCATTGTTCACATCTTTTGTTTCCAACAAAATCTCCGAGACTTGCTTACACAATTCATCCACAGCTTTATTTACCAATAAGAACGCTTGTTCAGAATTACTCACGTCTTATGCTAACTTAACTAGCTTCGGCCAAAGTTGTCTATGTCGTATCGTGCCAACTGAATCAGGATCTTCCACAACTTTGTTTCCATTAACATCCTCTATAGCACCACTTCGAGCATCTTTAGTCAATCTCTTCAAAATGTACTGATCAGGAATAGTCATAACTCCATTCACTTCAAGCACCTTCAAAGCATGACAACACAAAATACCGAAGTGCTCGAACCTCCTACAACTACAAAACACTTCCTTCTGAAGAGAATCAAACAAAACTCTAAATTTACCCTCTTGATCAAGTATATTAATAACATATTCAAAGTGAGGTTGTATCTCATTCCTATACTTTATAGAACAAGCATGGGACATGTCAAATTCCTCTTGAAACATGTCAAATACCTTATGGGTGTAAACTTCTGCAAGTTGTTTTAGCATGGGTGAGAACGCACATTTCAGTCTTGGAACCTTTTGTCGTGAATCAAACTCACATATTAATTCATTGTACCTTTTATCTTCCACAACCCTTTCAAAATGCGTAAAGAATTGCTTAATATTTAAATCTGGTCTTAAGCACCTTTTGAAGTCCGCATTCAAGCTTTCACTGAGTTGAGTGCTTCGCATTCCTAGTGTGAAAGTCCTCTTCATATAACATGCTGCCCACTTCTCCTTCAAATTGTATATTGATGTCATCCATGTGTTCGCTTGAACATTGTAATTTGAAAGTAACCTACTCCAAGCAACCTCAAATTGTGCCTCCTCATCATATCCAAACATACAGGTTTTAAAGTCTTTTAAAAAGTGAGATCCATTCTTCATCAAGTTGCCCAAGTGCTTGATGCCATTTTGCATCAAATGCCAAGTGCATAATCCATGGCAAACCTCAGGCATAACCTCGTGTAATGCTTTAGCCATTGCTTGATCTTGGTCAGTGAATATGGTCTGAGGCTTTTTCTGCAAATTTGCTTCCAAAAATGTTTTAAACAACCACTTAAAGGATGACGCTGTCTCATCATATAGTAAAGCAGCTCCAAAAATCACCACTCCCCTGAAATGATTAAATCCTGAAAATATAGCAAGTGGCCTATGTGCATTGTTAATACAATATGTTGTGTCCAAAGAAACCACGTCACCAAAATAACTGTAGTCCAAAAGCATTTTAGGGTCAGCCCAAAATATATTAGTTATTTGTTCTTCACTATCCATCTGATAATCATGGTAATATGATGGATTTTTCAAGTTCTGCTTTTTGAAATATCTTAGCAACCAACCAGCTTCCCCATACATCAAACTCCTTTTTCTTATAGTTCGGAGATAGTTTTTCTGATCTAAACGAGTGTAGCCAAGATTATCTTTTCCGCCCGCATGTCTGCTGGACAACTCATATGATGTTCTTAGTTGCAACCCGGAATCTTCAGCCAACTCAATCTCAAGTGCTTGAACTTTTGATATCTTTCGTTGAGAGGCCAACATATGAGTTGTTTTTGGAGTTTGAAGAACATGATTATGATCCTCTATGAAGTCATAGATTCTAAATATTCCATCCACATGTGTGAGTCCCATTCTAACCTTACAATCTGTTCTTGTTTCTCGCCGGGGATTCTTAGTAAGATGATCTCTTTTATCTTTCCCTCTCAACCCTTCCTTGTTACAAACGAATCGAACCGTCATGATAGAGCCATCTTTTTTGCTCTTGTTTGTGTACGACTTCCTCACTCCAAAACCCATTTTTCCACCATAGTAATTCCAAAAATCCCAAGCTTTCTCTAGGCTATCAAACTCCATACCCAATTTCGGTTTCCAATCCAAATTGTCATTAGAAGATCCCTCCCTACAAGTCATAAAGAAAATTCTTTTAACAAATGTTAATGACTTTAATAACAAAGACAAAAAATAATGTACTTTAAGCAAGTTGAATCACAAAGTAATATTCTAGTTTACATATTATAGCAAGAACCTAAATTAGATTATCCCTCCCTATTTTTTTTCCTTTTGGGGCCAAATAAAAATTTAAATCCATCAACATCAATACAAGCACCAAGGCTGGAAAGAATAAAGGCTAAACAAGGCAGAACACAATGCACAAGCTTGCATCTCCAAAGAAAAGCATATAAATGGAGAAACAAAAAAAAGAGTTCAAAACAACAAACAAAAAATTCTCAAGACCCAACACCAAATATTGTGCAGCAAAAAAAAAAGTGTAAAACATATAAAATGAGTAAGAGAAGAATATTTTCATACACCTTAGCTATAAAACAAGATGTAAGACATCACATTAGTATAACAAGATGCAAAACAGGGCATTGACAACTCTATTTTCATACTTTAAGCTCTTGAAAGAGATACAAAATAGTATATATCACTACAATGAGCAAGAAAAGAGCATTTCCATACATTTCAATAAGCAAAACGTGGCTACTGGTTGATTAAACCAAAGTTCTGATGATGAAGGAAAAACATAGCAAGATGGAGATGAAGATGAGTGAAGAACAGAGCAAGCAAAAAGTGGCTACTGTTTTGGAAAATATGGCGGGAGATGATGAGGTGTAGGGCACACTGTGAGCAGCCTTTGATTTTCTTGAACCCAAATGAAAAAAAAAAGTAAAAGTGAGTCCAAATCAAAACGGCACCGTTTCAAGCTGCACCGCAGAGGGCACCGCACTTCGCACAGCCGGGGATCTGCTTCCAAAAAGTTTATAGTTCAATATCTTCTGTGTCAGGTATGAGTTCAGCACCTGAAAAAGTTGATCACTCTTTCTTTAAGGGATTGTCCTTTAGCACTTCTTTGTGAAACTTGTGGGTTTAAGACATTATGGTGACATCAAATGCATTAAAAATCAAAATCATGCCAATGAAGTTTCATAACCTATAAGTATGACAAGTTATTGTATAATATTATATTCTATTTTTTTTAAAACAAGTGGCATGTGGATATGCAATTTTCACAAAACAAATCGCACCTCTCACATTCGATTTCACCATCAATTTTTTCAAAAAAAAGAAATAAAATGAGACACAGCAGCAAGTCTAATATTAAGACCTGCTAGCAGCAAGTCTAATATTAAGACCTGCACGCAGCAGGTCTCCATAGCCCGGTCAAGTCTGATTGACCGGTTAATTTTTTCAATTTAAAAAAAATAATTTTTTATATATACATAAAAAATTATTTTATATTTAAAATAGTAATATAATAATTAATATATTCAAAAAATATACTATAATAAAAATATAAAATAAATTAATAATTATTATATTCAATTTTAAATTAAAATATTTTAATAAATAATTTTTTTTATAGGATTTTAATAAATAATTAAAAAAATATTATTTATTTAATTTTATATTTTTTTAAATTTACAAGCCATCACAAACTTCTTAATTTTGAGTGATTTAAAATTTAGAGATTTGAGAATCATTATAAATCATTTGACACCATTTGCTAATTATATTCCTAAACAAAGGTTTAAAGATCCAAACAACCCAACTCCACCCCACTCTACTTTCAAAATTAGAATTGGCAATGGGTAGCTAGATATATTCTTCTAAAAAAATTATTCAATATCCATGATATTGGATATGATACAGATAGTAGAATATGACTATCCATTGAATATTAGGGGAGTGCGGTGTTACCTTCGGATGCCCTAAATCCATCTGAATGAATGGCGGATAGGGTAGCCAATATTCAACACCCAGAATAATATATGTATTATAAATGTAATATTAAATATTAAAAAAATTATTAAATAAAATTTTATGCTTTCAATTATTAAAATTATTATTATTAATTTTAATTTATAAAATTTGTCTATATTTTCTAAAAATTTTAAATTTTTTATAATAATTTATTTAGTGGATGGATATCGGATAATTTACTTGATTATAGGATATTTAATATCTTATATTCGTTAATTTTTTCGGGTATTTCGAATATCATATAGCTTCGGATACGGATATTGAAAATGTAATTTTTTTCAAATTCAGTTAGGGTTCGGATATTGAGTGTAATAGACATATTCGAATTCGAATAGTAAAAAAATTGACAGACAAGTACCCACCCATTGATATCCCTATCAAAACTTCTTTATTTAAATCTTTCATTCATAAAAAAGAGCGGAAAAATGGGTTCACTTATAATTTATTTTGATTATTATATATCATATAAAATTAATTATTTATTAATTAACATCTTCCATCTATATGGTAACACAGGTAATAACTGGAGTCAAAAAATATTCCTTACCTTTTCTAAACTTTTTTTTTTATATTTTTTGTTTAACTTTTACATTTTCTCAATCATTTTAAAAATAATTTTGAAAATAATATTTAATTATATAATACTAAAATAAACTTTTTTTTTTATATTTTGTTTAGCATATCATCAATTTATTTTAGTATAGCATAATTAAATATTATTTTAAGAATTATTTTTAAAAAATAATTAAGAAAATAGAAAATTAAATAAATAACATAGACTATTTTAATTATTTATTAAAATATTTTAATTTAAAATTAAATTAATAATTAATAATTTCTTTTTTTATATTTATATTGTATTTTTTGAATATATTAATTATTATATTACTATTTTAAATATAAATTAATTTCTTATGTATATATATAAAATAATTTTGTTTTAAATAAAACAAATTAGCCGGTCAATCAGACTTGACTGGAGACCTGCTGCGTGCAGGTCTCCACATAGACCTGCTGGCAGCAGGTCTTAATATTAGACTTGCTGGCATCAAGTCTATATCTCATTTTAATTTTTCTAAAAAAAAATTGATAGTGAAATCCCATGTGAGAGATGCGATTTGTTTTGTGAAAATCTCATATCCGACATGCGATTTGTTTTAAAAAAAATAGAATAAAATTTTATTGGCATGATTTTGATTTTTGATGCATCTGATGTCACCATATTGTCTTAAACCCGAAACTTTTCCTACAATTATTTATGAATGGATATTTAGCACTTCTATGTTTTAGCTTGTGTGGTTTGTTTTAGAAATTTTCTCCTCTTAACACTATAAATGTGCCTTTTCTTTGCCCTGAAAGGATTACATATATGTTAGACCTGATTACTTAAGTTCATTCTTTTAATGGGTGTTGTTGAGTTTTATGTAAATTATTATTTAATATTTTGCGAGCTTTAGCCTTTAGTCTAAAAGATCTTGTATCCATAAGTGGACATAGCCTAGATATGCACAACAAGTAATTATTAGTTTTGTGGTTGGGTTTGACCTTTTCACATCCTTATATGCAAATTTGCTTTTTCAGCAAGCAAATGTACATCAGATGAGGCTTGCATTATATACTCAAAAACAGAGATCATTGATTGAGAACAAAACATGATGATTCTGATTAATTTTATGAATTAATTAATTACCTCTCTTTACCAGTTACAACGACCGGTAATGAAGGCCAATATGAAGGTCTGAATTGCTGTTCGTCCAAAAATCATTCCTGCCAGATACTCTGAAAGGGAAATAGTAACGATTAATGGATAAAATACTTTCAGAGAACGGTTGAAAACTATTGAACACCCAAGCACGTATTCTTGTTGCTTAGTTATTCTATGAGATGAATATGATTGATAAATTTCATTTAGGTACAGTATTTAGAACTTTCCATATTCTTATTTGTGGACAATTGGATGAAAATTAGGGAATACAAATGGTCATATAACATCAAATTTGAAAAACCTAATGACTGCTTTAGCATATGGTAAATAAATAGTTAAATACATACTTGTTCATTCTTTTTTGCCTTTGAACATATCAAATTCTCGCAAAATGTGAAAAAGCAAGACTCAGTACTTAGTGTGTGCATAAGCAATTTTTCTCCAAAGTCAGGTAAAGATATCAGTAGAAGTTAAGAGTGAAAATTGCCGATCCAATACATAAATAATACTAGATCAAACTGAAAATTAACCATCATATATAGAACATTTAAGCCTAGCAAAACAACTATCCAGAATGTTTACCTGTCGGGCCTACGCAGGCCGAAGAGAATACAATCATCCGCGGTGACTGAAATGCACACAGAGGTTTGTATCAGTAAGTGAGATTGTATAGTCCTAGCTTCTAGGAGTATTATAGCCACCTAGTGTACGAGACCAAGAAATGCAGAAGATTAATCTAGAGATCCATTTTCCATAGTGTACTTGTAAAAGCATTGGGATGCTTCAGATTCAAAACTCCAAAAATATACAAAAGATGTGCCAGATACATTAATAATAATAGGGCTAGACATCATATAAATCAGTACACAAGAAAGTGAATCCAAACTAGGCCGCTGAATATATTACAATAAATAGCCACAACACCTGCAAATGAAACTATGATACAGATTAAGCTACTAAACGAAGAAGAAATAACTCCACCGTATGAAAAAGACAGCAGCGGCGAAGCAACGAACCGACGAACGACAGAATTGAGAAGTTATGCTATCATGAAAGCCACCGCATCGTGAACTTGGACTAGCTAGCGTCACTTGATTTGGGGTTGGGGATTAGGGATTCATTTTGTGAAAATAAGGATGAACGGCTGCGCTTCCACACGAGGGGCTCTGTTGCTCGTGCCTCCTCTCTGTCTCTCTATCTCTTTCGTTTTTCCTCTCAAATTCACAGTGAATCATTGATGAGATTTTGCATGAGCACTTTAATTTGGATTTTGAAGCTAAACTATTTTAATTTGGAGGTAAACTATTTTTTAGGGCATATTTTGTTCGTATTGTGAAAGTGATGTGATGTGAATGAAATATACGTGGATAAAATAATAATTTTATCTTTATATTAAATGAAAATGGAATAAAAATAAGAATTGAAAGAGGAAAGGAGAAGAAGAAAAGCAAAATGAAAGAGAAAAGTGAAAAAAAAAATAAGATAGAGGAAAAAATATATAATGGGTGAGAAAGTTGAAGACAAAATCACATCTATTATTTTGAAATGTGGAAATGTCAGGTAAATTGGTAAATTTGAATATGGGTTAACATTTGAGCTATATTAAACTATAAAAAGGACTTTATATGTCACTAAAAGATGGTGTAACAAAGTATACATTTATCTTATCTTTATATTTTTTTTTTGTTTCAGTTATTCGTTTCTTCTATTTTCTGCATTAATTTTGTTTCTCTATCAAAAGTTTTTTGATTTTCACTTTTGATGCAAAATGAAAAACTACAATTTGAAATGGTTAGTGATACCTCCAACATGATAGATTTGTATATTTTATGAGAGAATTGTATAACGAACTAAATATTTAATTGCTATCTTTTTACGAGTCATTATAGGGTTTGATTAATTTAAATTTTGTAAGGGATATCAGTAGCCCAATATCATAAATTTGATATTATTGATTCCTTGAATGTTAATGTAAGCTAATTGTGATCGAAAACGGTTTTGTGGCTTATTCACTTTTATGATGTGTTCATTATTTATATGTTATATTTCCTCGAATTTTAAAAACGCCACACATATTGGGAAATCATGGACCAAAAGGGCGGTATGAGCTCTTTTGGTACGTGGTTATATTTAGAGTCTGTTTGTGCATGTTTATTTTTAAAAAGAAGCACTTATTTTTTTAACAATCACTTATTTTAAAAAAGTGTGTTGTTTGTGCATGCTTATTTCATAAAATAAGTAATTCTTAGTTGTAGCAGAATATACTTTTTTAGCTTTAAGCAGAAGCTAGAAATTGGAGCTTCTTTTTCTAGCTAGTAACAGAAGCTGAAATAATAATTTATGACAAAAATACCCTCAATAAAATTTAATATTTTTCATTATACCATTTATTATTTTAAACCTAATTTTAACATATACAACTACAATTTACAATAATTCTCTTTAACGTTGCTCCTCCTCTTCCTTCACCATCTCACTTCATGTCTTCATCTTCTTCCTTCACCGTCTCACTAATAATAGATATTAAATAACATTTTAATATATTATTTAATAAAAAACTAATCATGGATAACAAAATTACTTTAAGTAAATCAATAATTATTTAATTAAAATTTTAATATATTAATAAATAAATTAACATTTTATTTTTATTTATTTAATAATAATTACCAAATTAAATATTGATATCTATTTATTTATTTATTTAATAATATTATAATTTATACATGCCCTTCTTGATAATTTTACAGTCAAAAGCACTTATTTATACAATTTTACCAAACACAAATTGTTTTTCAACTACTGATAAAAGTACTTCTCAACTCAAATTTCCAAACACAAACTGCTACTCTTTCACAGCACTTTTAAAGAAACTCTATTTAAAAAGAAGTCATTTGAAAATCAGCAATTTTTATAAGCATGCACAAACGGACCCTTAATCTTCCATTTTAATTTAATAATTATTATTTTAGTTTATACTTCTCAAATTTTAAAAAAATAAATAACACTTATAAAATGTAATCAAAATCACAATAAAAGCAAACGCCTCATATAATATTAATTTATAAGAATATTACGTTCTTTTCAAATCAAGAGACATGTATCTGATCATTGATATCACAATATGCCTATTTAATAACTAAAAAAAATATGATTACAAGACAATTGAGAGAGAAACTAGCTAATAATAATGGATTAGTTAATAGATATGTGATCATAGAGATATTAGAGATAATTGAGAGTTAATAGATAAGTGATGAAAGAGAAATTAGAGATAATTATGTCGAAAATGTCTGCTTAAAAGCTGGTCCGACGGAGGGATGTTAACTTCTACAGTCTCCAATAGTGGAGAGATTATATTGTGAGTAATAAAAGCAATATCTGTTGCCAACAGTCGATGATCAAGCAATGTCTATTATAATGGAAGGACAGTGAGTAATAAATACGAGCTTGAATGAACGACGAGATGGTAGTTTCTTCAGCTTTCCACCACGCCGTCTACAAATCTTGGTCTTTTATGACACTTAAAATGGTTGATGATGAAGTGAAAAAGTATTGAAAGAGTTTAAAAAGGCTAAAGTATTATTTTGGTCCTTAATGTTTGCATGAAGTTTAATGTTGGTCCTCAAAGTTTTATTTTTTGGTTGATTTTGGTCCTCGAGCGTAACACCGTTAACTTTTTGCCATTAAATGATGACGTGACATGCTTATGTGGCACACCCTCTCTTCTACATGTCATATTTTAATGATGTGGCATGACACATCACTGCCACGTCACCCCAGATGATGATGATAAAGGAGAGAAGATGATGATGGGGCAATGTGGGGTGACGTGACAGTGATGTATCATGCCACATCATTAAAATATGACACGTAGAGGAGAGGGTGTGCCACATAAGCATGCCACATCATCATGTAACAGCAAAAAGTTAACGGTTTTACGCTCGAGGACCAAAATCGACCAAAAAATAAAACTTTGAGGACCAACATTAAACTTCATGCAAACATTGAGGACCAAAATAGTACTTTAGCCGTTTAAAAATTAGAGTGTTTATTTATTGGGTAAAGTACCATTACTGCTCTCAAACTTTTTTTTGGTTCATGCCTACTCCCAAACTTTCAATTTTGTTTATGCCTGTCATTTTTGCTAACACCGTTAACTTGCTTGATGGAATTTGCTGACGTGGGCGATGTATTTGTATCTCTTTTACCACCTCATTGTTCACCTGATTTTCCACCACACATTTAACTTTTTACTTTTATTAAAAAAAATTAACCTAATCCAAATAAAAAAACAAATCAAACTTTTATCCTAATATATATTTTTAATTTCGATTAAGTTCATTTTTTTAATAAAAGTAAAACGTTAAATGTGAGGTAAATAATGACGTGGCAAAAGAAATACACATTCATCGTCCACATTAGCAAATTCCATCAAGCAAGTTAACAATGTTAGTACAAATGGCAAGCATGAACAAAACTGAAAGTTTAGGGGTAGACATGAATTAAAAAAAGTTTGAGGATAATAATGATACTTTAATTTTATTATTTAATGGATACAAAGTATCACATGAATTTATTGCGTACTGTTGAAAATAATATATATATATATATATATATATATATACACACACACACGATAGACGCAACCTGTGCATTGCACGAATTCAAAGACTAGTCAACATAAAATATAATTTATTTTTTTTAGGAATAGTAAAAGAAACAAGATAATTTATCTAAATAGTACAATTATGCAAATCGTTTTGTTGAGCAAAATATCCCCACAAACCTAATCAACATAAAATTTAATTTGTTTTTATTAGGAATAGTAAAAGAAACAAGATAACTCAATTTTGTTCGGTTAATAATAATAATAATAATATAACAATAAGATTTAACATAAAATTTATTTAAGTCGGTTAAGAAGTTTTGAGATAAACATTAGATTTTTTTAAAAAATTATCAATTTATAATCAATAATTATTCATTATATTTCTTATAAACATTTAATTTATCTAAGTGCGTAGTACAATTATGTAAACCGTTTTATTGAGCAAAATATCCCCACTAGCCTAATCAACATAAAATTTAATTTATTTATTTTATTAGGAATAATAAAAGAAACAAGATAATTCAAATTTTTCGATTAATAATAATAATAATAATAAGATTTAACATAAAAATAGTTTACGTCGGTGAAGAATTTTTTAGATAATCAAGTTATTTATTATTTTTAAAAAATATTTGATTTAAGGTTTAAAAAATAATTTGATTTAACTAAAATTCAGATACACATACATTTATAAATTCGTATGTATTCCTTCTTTATCCAAAACCGTTTTTTAATTTGTAATACGCCGGAAAGTTCGAGAATAAAAGAATGATCTATTTCGGGGCTAAAAATTTAAAACTTTAAAAAGAATATATATATATATATATGAAAGTTAAAAGAAATCGGAAATTTTTTTTTTCAAAGATTGTAATACCCAAAAAATTTTTTTGAAGTTTAAAATAAAATAAAAGGGAAAAAAAAGAAATAGAAAATAATTTTTAGGATTTAATTCAAGATCTAAAAAATTAGAGACCTGAATTAAATAGGGAAGGAGATTAAAATAGAAATAAAAAATTGTTATTATTTATTTAATTATAATTAATTTATAATAATATTTAATTATTTTATTTATTATTTAATTATTAATTATTTTATTATAATTATAATTATTTATTTATTCATTATAATGATTATTTTATTATTATTATTAATGAATTGGAGAAAGAGACGTGGGGTAGTTAGGTAGATAGAATAGAAAGAGAAAAAGAGAGAAAGAAAACACGACTGAGAGACAGAGAGAGCATGAGAGAAATAGAGAGTTCGTGAGTGAGAGAGAGAGAGAGAGGGCGTCGGGAAGAAGAGGAGGAAGAAGGGGAAGAGGGGGATTCCGCCGGAAACTCGTCGGAAAAGAGCTAATCGACGCCGGGAAAAGTCACCGGAGCTCGGTTACAACATCTTCCACATAATCTCCCACCAATCGAGTCAAGGTTAGTAACCCCAATTTCATTCTAAACCCTCAATTTTTCCATTTTTAGGGATTTCTTCGATTGACCTTCGATTGAGTTATTTCAAGGGTAGATTGAGACCTAGAAAGTGTTCTTGAACACTTAGTTGGGGTAGGAATCGATATTTTGTTCTCGGATTTGCCCAAATTCGAATTTGGAAGGATTTGGGATTGAAATTATAATTATTTTTAAATTGGAAAAAATTGTGATAATTAGGATTGAGCTTGGATTTGAGTAAATAGGCTTGGATTGATATTATTGAAATTATATGGTTGGAATATTAGCTGAGCAAGACCCGTAGAGAGTTGACAAGGTTACTAAGGTTGAACCTTGACGTTAACGTGACGGGTCCCTACTCGGGTTGCCCAAATACACTTTAAGGGTGATGTTGAGGGCTCCAAAACTCTTCTTTTCAATCTTAAACACCCTAGAATAATTCTAAGTATGCTACCAAGAATCAAGGATTATTTTAAATACCTTCTCGTTTCTCAAGAGTGGAAGCTTGCGAAACAATGAAATTCAATTTCTAAATTTTCAACCTCCTTCCTTCGTAATTATTAGGAAATCTTAAGTGAGATAAATTGGAGGTATATTGAGGTTCAGAAACTGGATTTCTTAGAACTCTAGTAGGAACACAAGTTGATTCAAAATACTTAGACCTTCATAAAATTGGGATTCCTTCCAACCAAGCTAGATAAGCTTCCTTAGATGCGAATACAAGTTAGATAGAGGTCTAATAATCAAATCTAAGTATATGAAACACTCAAGTAGAGTGTTATATGCGAGTAAGTTAAGTGTCCGAGGAAGGATACGCATAAGTCGCGATAGAGAAGTCCGATAAGACCAAGAGATTGACTCTGTGGCAACCATGGACTACACGTGAGAGTAATGGAGAGATAAATAACAAGTTAAGCTAAGTAATAACCTTAATGAAGTAAATGTTGTTCTTATAGGAACAACGGCACACGATTGAGTGCAACAGGAACTCCGAGGAGACTTATGTTACAGGAGAGGATTGCATGGAAGGTTGGCCAAGGTGAGGGTTCTTCCATCTCTGCTCCTAGGGTTGTATGCTTATGTGGATTACATGAGTATGTATATTCTCTACTTGTCTGGTATGTGTTAGCTAGAGGTATAGAATGCTAAAAGAATAAAGGAACTAGAAAATAGGTTGTGGAAAATAGCTTGGATAGGAAGACATAGGAGTAGAGTGTAATTGTTTGTTATGATTGGTGTGTTACAAATCCAAATCATACACTCCGGAGGCATGATGAGTATTTTATTAAATCTTTTCCCACGACGGTGACAAGAGTCCTTGTACGGAAGGACTAAGCTTTTATTTTGAAAACTCGTCACGACGGTGACTTAAATTATAATCATGCAAAGGGAGTTATTGGTGGGTTTCGGATTTGGTTATGCTAGCGATGTGAGACATCGACTAGAACAACGTCAGATGGCACTTGAGACCTCAGTTTTATTATCACCATGACGATGGCCATTGTCCTATCCTGGCAATAGGGTCAGAAAAGTTTTACATTGCTATGACGATAGCTTGAGGCTCAGAGAGTGCATCTGGACAAGGTATATGAGTTATATCCAGTTAAAGATACTCATCCATATTAACGAGAAGAATTTTTTATCCTTCGGGAAAGATACAAAGAATCCTATTAATATGTGAGACTAATGTCACGACCCCCTATCGGACGTCCGTGACCGGCACGGGAGGTAGGATTTCTACTATCCCGTAAGCCTCTAATTCCTAATTGACATTCTTATATATGCATAACTACCCATTTCTATTACAAACAATATATAGTATATATGGTCATCCCTATTCGGTGACCTAAGTAGCACGCAATCCACGGCTCGCTCAACGCCGCTTCAGTCTATACATATACACATAATCAATCACACGTACATATAATATACATATTGATCACGCGCTTAAGGGCGGGTGATCTATCCTATTCACATGCAGAATCCCTGTGTACAATCAAGCATATATATTCAATCACACACCTGCATAAAATATACATATTGATCACACGCCTCAATGCGTGTGACCTATCCTATTCACATGCGGAAGCCGTATTTTCACACAATCAAGTATTCAGCCACACATATATATAATTTACATATTGACCACACGCTCAATGCGTGTGATCTATCCTATTCACATGCGGAAGTCACAATCATATATATATACACATGATATTCATCATATCATAACCTATGATCCCAACAACCAGACCAATCTTTAACCTGTATGAAGCCGACAGTTCTAGAGTGTGACATATACATATATGCATATAGCAGCTATACAAAACAATGCTATACCAAAAGAATCATATACATATACATCCTGACAAAATACATATATCAATACTACCCACGCGAACAATGCGTGCGGCCTCTAAGTCTGTCCGCCTCCCTGAGATGAAGCGGAAGCGCTCCCGATGCCTAGACCACCTGTGTCTGTAACATTTAACATTGGGGTGAGTCAAACGGACTCAGTGAGAGGTTTTCCCATCCCTGGTGTAGTAGCGAATACCACTACAACTGGGGAAGAGGAGCCAATCACAATCACATACGCATATAACAGATTTGAATTTCCATATATTAAGTGGTCAGGCAATTAGCTTATATAATATTCACAATAAAGAATTTAAAGCATGGATTTACATACATTTAAATTCACACATACATCATATCATGATTTAACATATGATTCCATGTGGTCATCTGTATTCAAGTAACCATAATCATAAACTGGCCCGAAGGCATATCTCCATTAGGAGAGAATCTGGCCCGAAGGCAATATCTCCGTTAGGAGAGAATCTGGCCCGAAGGCAATATCTCACGTGAGCAATATGGGAACCTAGTTGATCATTTTAGGAACCCCTGGTCCCAAGACTATACTTGGAACAATAGTCTGACCCCAAGACTTCACTTGGAGCATAGCCGACGACTCATCTGACCTCGGTTTTCCCAAGGCAATAGCCACAATGTGGTGTACTCAAATACTTGTACCTCCATGAGTTTGACTCAAGACAAGAGACTCAATCTACCCGGACCACCCGTGATAGACTCGGTTCCCGCGTTGTACCATAAATGACCTCTATGGACCACTACTTGTTCATTTTACTTCTTCTTAGGCAAATCTAGATTTCCAAGTGGTTTCTAATTCGGACTCTTGATTCAGAACAAAGCCACCTAGGTTTATTCTCTTTAAGGACTTACATACAAAACCACACCTTTCAGATAATAATCAATGAGGTTTGTTTCTAGTACCACAAGACCCTCACAAGTAAAATAGACTCGATCCTACCCCTGATATCGTATAGGTCCCGAGGACCTTCTTTCCATATAAGGCTCCTTGAGCCACCATTGCTTTTACAGTTCACATATACCCATACGGCACGTTATCGCATATATTACAATTTAGGAACAACAATAGCATGTTATCTAACATGTAATTCCTACAAATAGACAAGAAGGCAAACCATATATCCATATCCGCAGTCAACCCTATAGGGCAAGGATAGGAAAGCCCCTCACCTGGTTGGCCCCCTCTGATCGGCTCTCGATGCGCCCGAAAGTCCACTCACAGTATGGTGCCCTATACACATATACTTGAGATATTCAGAAACTTGCAATTTCAACCACTATAGTGTACATGTAACGCTAATGCTCATGTTCTTTCTAATTATTTCCATAGACTAGTTGTTGGCTTGGAATGCCCTCAACTAGTTTTCGGAACACCTAGCATGCTTCTATTCGTGTTCAGCCCTTTCTTAATCACATTATTCGGAAGCTTTGACTTGGGAATGCAAGGTTACCCAATTTCACCTCTATGTGTCCATGTGAAGTTCCCATTACCCAAGTCTTCAATTTATGACTTAAGAATCATAAATTCTACTTTTCCAAAATTTTCATTTACCAAAATAACCTTGAACACTTCACCTACACATGAATACGCATACCCGAATACGCGTAAAATTGGAAAATTGTCTTTTTTTCCCCGAACGGGGTTCCGGGTGAGACGGGAATTACTCGGGTTTTCATCCCTCGTGCATTCCAATAATTTTTAACAATTTTATAATTATCATTCAACCTTTCAATGCACCCCAAATCATTCCACAACACCCTTAAACCTTAACAACCACATTTTCCTACACTTTTTCCAACCCGAATAAATTCCATCAATTTGGTTCCGGTTCCTAAGCTTCCAACTCACTTCCTAACATGCATATACTTCAATTTAGGACCTAGAACACTCAGATTGAATCAATTGGCGTCTTTCCAAAAATCCCTAAAATTGATAAAATTGGGGTTTGAGAGTTTCGGGACTTCTCACCTCGATTCAACCGGTTAGGAGGACGATATGGAGTAGAGGAGACTCCCAGCTACCTTCCCTGGTGAAGAGACGGCGTTTTCTGGCGAGAAAGCTCTCCCCCTTTGCTTTCTCTCTCTAACCCGAGCTCTCTCTCTCCTCCAGCCACAAGACAGCATTTTCTGGCTCCGGTGGACGGCAACTCCGGCCTCTCCCGCACGTCTGGCCACCACGCGACCTCACCTCCGTCTGTGAGCTCCTTCCCCGTCCGTGCCTCAAGCTCTCTCTCCCTTCCTCTCGTGGTTCTTGCTCATGCGCCTCCGTCACGGTTCTTTCCCTTTCTTTTCCTTATACTTCACTTATATAATATAATATTACAAAAAGAAAAGAAAGTCTGATTTCTTTTTCTTCTCTCTTTACTTTATTCTTTTCCCTTTTTACATATATATATATTTATATAATTAATTAATATATACATATCAAAAGAAAATAAATCTGATTTATTAATAAATAAAAAGAAATATAGAAATATTAGGATTTAAAAATTTTATATCTACAACATAATAAGTGATAGGCTAGTGTATTTTTCATCTCATTTTCCTCTTTTAAATTAATTGATTTAATTTAATTAATGATGCTAGTTAAAATATTCTCGGGTATTACAACTAAGGTAAGGAGGCACGGGAGGAACCTACGGGTGAACTGTGAGCCTAACCTAGTAAAAGAGAAATCATCCTGTGGAGTTGGTCCAGGGTGTGTCAGTGGCTATGCTTCGAGACGTCGTGCCGTGCCCTCCATGTGGCCTGGTTGGGTAATGGACGAGTGGGCTCAAGCTATTACCCTGCAGCAAGGGGTCAAGATGTGCCACGTGGTGGCTACGTATCAGTTGTTTGATAGATAGAAGTTGATTGTGTTTGATTAATAGAATTGTCACGAGGTGACGAGTGCCCAAGTGAATGGGTTAAGTATTGTTTGATTAACAGAATTGTCACGAGGTGACCAGTACCCAAGTGGTCGAATGGGTTAAGTATGCTTTGCCACGTGGTGGCCAGTAACCCGAGTGCACGGGTTCAAAGTAGAAAAGCCACGTAGTGGCTAGTAGATACCCCAGACTGGGGGAATTAAGTAGATGTATGCTATAGTATCTGTGTGTGTGTACAAATTGTCTGTGTTTGCATATAAATGCTGATTGTGCAGCGTAGTGGTGACGTACAGGCTTACGTCATCACAACATCTTGTTTGATTCAAACATGTTGAACGTGAGAAGACTGGTAAGTAAGAGCCGGCACTATGTTACATGTTTACTTGCTGATTGATGACGTGGAATAAACTGCTGCATGCTTGTATCTGTTAAATGCATGTGAGTGATTGTGTGAAACTTTTGTTGTTGTGTGGTCACCAAGAGTGTATGCTAATTAATGGTAACAAGTTGTTTTTGCATGTGGTTGTGTATGACTCCCATTCCCAGTGCTATGGTGCCCGCCTTGCGCCGGTGATGGGAGAGTCCTCACTGAGTCGCGTGGCTAAGACTCACACCTCATTTTACTACACAGAGACAGTTTAAGTACAGGTGGAAGAAGTCTCGGTGGAGCGAGGAACGAACAAAACTTTCCAAGACCCACAACTTGTTCATGTGGGTGAATAAATTGTAATTTTAATTTAATTTACTTTATCATGTATCATAAAGTAAAGGGTAGACATACCCAACTATATTGTATCACTAAATCTAGAACTGTCAGCCTCACACATCCGTTAGATTACGATGCAGGGAAAACTTGTTTCAAAATATATATATATATATACATATATCTGTTGCATGTGAATAGGATAGACAGCATCTTCGGATGTGTAGCCAGTACACAAGTTATATATTATGTGTGTTTTCCTATATCTATATCATGAAACGGCACTGGCCGTGGATTTTCTTGCCTAGGATATGCCACCATGCATTTCGGTATAGCCATGGTATTATAATGCATGTGAATGTATTTTTCAATAATAGCTATTCTGCCAATTAGGTGATAAGGCTTACAGGCAGAGGGATATTCCCTGTGTCTGTGCCAGTCACGGTCCTCTAAACGAGGGTCGTGATATAATTCTTGTAATCTTCTTTATCCAAAACCTTGTACCTATTATAATCTCACTCATCGTATGCCTCTATATATTGCTCTTAATCCAAAGCCTTGAACACCTGTTATACTCAATTAGCTTATCATACGTATCCCTTATCTATATAAGTTGTAGGAAAACATATTCTTTGTTCTTCCTAATTCACATCAATTCTCTATTATTCACATACGTACCATCCATCCATACATCTATATTCATCATATCAAGAGGTTCTCTCTTTGATCTTTGTTCGATCGACCATGGCTAGCATTCAGGTACATACATGCACAATGTTTTCTTTCTTTGATTTGTATATGAATGTCATGTAACAAATGTTGGGGATTCTCTCAAAATTAAGTTCGAGTCGCGTCGATTAGGACACTGTCCTTAAGAGATATTCCGCTATCCCTCAAGAATTAGATAGCGGCACTCTCACAGGATTAAACGAACTCGTCCCCGATGTCGCACACCGAAGGAAACAAGAACAGCAAAAGATTTTTTAGAGACTCAAAAATTAGAACACTCAAATAAAAGAGACCCAAAATATTATTGTGTATATCTCTCAGCTTGATACAATACCTCTATCTATTCATATGTGTATTATATATATATATATATATATATATATATATATATATATATATTAATTATGAAAACGTGGGAAACAACCGAATGCATAACGTTAGTAAAATTGTAACCACTTGGCAATTCATCACCATAAAAGGTGGAAGGATCTTTGACACTTTCAAAGATGCAACAAAGTGGTTCCCCCTTTAACTAACTAATATATATATAATAAACATTATATTTAATTTATAACAATAATAATTCAATCAATTATTATTATTATAAATTAATAAATATACACATTTCAGATTTGGGTCTCCTTTAATTTAAATAATGTAAGACTTTATTTGACACACACATGTGCACTTATATTTACAACAATCCCCCACATGTGTCAAATAAAGAACCACATTTTCATGAGTCTCACTCACGGATATAATCATTGTATCTAGTGTCTTTCCGACTATGAACTAGACCTAGACCAATAACACATAGTACACAGAGTTGTTAGTGAAGCCGGCTTCTATGAACCAACAACTCTTGTTGTATACTAGAGGTATTAAGAGTCAGATTATACCCCCACATTTCTGCTGTTAACGACGTTTTTGCGCGTTACAACGGCCTTGCGCGTGCCTGTTTCAAAACGAATGCTCTAGAGATTTTGCCAGAATCTCATAGGAGCGGCCCCACTCCACATTCGTAAAGGTGATTTCATTTAAGTGTATCTGCACTTATACACGATAGGAATATGAAATCATTAAGTGCCTTTGCACAGCCTCACCAAAATGCAGTATAGCACTATCTCACACCATAGGAAGGGACAAAATATTTAGTGCTACCAGAACTAACAGACGACTTGTTCTTCCCATTGAACCTTATTCATGGGATCACCAATCACAAAGGTTGGGTTGCCATCGTTGTTAATTTTCAAATTGGCCTAAGTCCCATTCCCCTCGATGTTTCAGTAATATATTTTCTTCCCAGAGGTTTAGTAAACGGATCCGCAAGGTTTACCTCTGACCTCACAAAATCAATTGAGATCACACCATCTTTGAGTAGCTGCCTCACAATTGTGTCTCAATCGAATGTGTCTGCTTTTGCCATTAAAGGTCTTATTTTTAGCAGTAGCTATCGCTGATTGGCTATCACAGTGTAATGACTCAGATGAAGTTGGGTTGTCATCTAATGGGATATTTGCTAAGAAGTTTTTCAACCACTCAGCCTCAGTTCCAGCCAACTCCAAAGCTACAAACTCATAATCCCTTAAGGATTTAGTTATAATACTTTGTTTGGCTAACTTCCATGTGACAACACCACCACCAAACATAAGCACATAGCCACTAGTGGATTTTTTTCTCCTCTGAATCATAGATTCGTTTTTCATCATTGTATCCCCTAATACAATGAAAAATCCACTATATTATACCATAATGCATGGTACCTCTCAAATATATCAATAATTTTGTCTTCCCCTTCTTCAAAGGAGGTATACATCTTTTGTTTGCACAAATATGCTTGATAGCCCCAAAGTCTACCAACCATTTTCTCATATTATAGGAAGAATGACTAGAGATATCATTTCAGCAATGATTTCATCACTACTATTATCATCTCCTTTAACCAAATTCATATTTGGCTTAGGAGGATTATCATCTCTTCTAGCCCTCTTACTACATTGTGCAGTATAACATATCATGCATGGTATAATTCATCAATTGCATCAAACTCCCAAAGATATGGGCATGTTTGTGCAATTGGATTCCCTTTATACTTATCAAAATGTACATAGAAATTTGTAGGGTCATCTTGCACAATCCAAATAAAAATCACCTCAAAATGATTTTTCCTTTTCTTTCTCTTTTACTTTTTCTCAAGTTTTCAACTAAATTTTAACTTCAATTTTCAAAAGTAAAAGGAAAGAAGTAGAAGATTTTCTTAACATCTTTAGTAAAATGTTCAACTTTCAAAGAGAAGATATTTTAAAAGAAATGCAGCAATTTGTTGAGCATGACCAATAAAAATGCAATCAACAGTTTTAGAACCTAATCAAGTAATAAAACTTTTGCAAGACACCCCCACACTTTTAAATATTTCAATATATTATTCTATTACATAATAATATAAGCCAATAAAAATATAATATATATTCATTTGAGGAACTTTTCCAACTTCTATTAATATATGACCAAAATTTTAATATTATTGTACCTCTTTGTACAGTAATATTTTCTCAATCACTAACATAAAATGCACAATGAAAATATAAATTAGGCATATCATCATCTCTTTTGAGATGGGTATCACCAATACATATCATCATCTCCTTTGAGATGGCATCATCAATTTATAAATTAATCACAGATAATTAAATGCATATATCTACAATATTTTGGTCACATATTCACAAAATAAAAACAAGTTCCAAAAATAAAATATATAACTCATAGTATAAATTGCATAGCACTTTCTAGCAATTACAATATACCCACAAAATTAGGTACAGATACGTATGGTGTCTTTTGCAAGAATTTCACAAATTTAATTCACCCAAAATTAAATAATATTTTTGTGACACTCATTAAAATATCACATGTGAAATCACAATTTATATATATGAATATTTCACTAAATTTACAATTATGTGAAATTTTATTTTTCACAACTATGTACGTATCACACAATTCACTATTAATACTAATGTGAAATCTAAATGTTTGCAAACATATAGTCTCAAAATATTTCACCAAATAAATATAAAGACACTCTCCAATTTATCATAATTTTAATGACTTAAAATTTCACAAGAAATATAAGGCCATTAAAAATTTCAAAGATATAAAATATAAATTATGCATAAACATATCTCTAATATTTTCGTGCTTTATCACATATAAGCTTAAGGAAATAATAAAGTGACATGTGAGTTAAGATACATAACTATCACATGTAATTATTTTTGTCATCACTAATTCAATATAAAATCTTTTACATCATGTGTGAACAAACCAACAGCCATGAGAGCCACACATTTAAAACCAAATAAATGGTCTAAAAGAAATTATAAAGATTGGTCTAATTACTAATCTTTTATTTTAACCCAAAATAATTTTCAATGCAAAATTCAGAAATTTGTAGCCTCAATTTTAGGATTAAATAAAAGCCAACAGTAATTTTATTCCATTGATCATAAAATTCAATATATATTTTATAACAATATATCAATAATTCTCTCCCTTATTGATATGGTCCATTTTAAGAGAACATGATATAATATCAAATACTTGATCACAATTTTTTTTTATATTCCATTCAAACAAAGTTTGCTCATAAGATGAGTAAGCAATGTATCAACTTATATGATGCCAACAGTTAAATGTATTTTAGCAACAATTAAACTCCATGAATAAAGACCACCACAAATAGAGTTTCGAGACCCATTTTTACATCACACAAATTTTCATCGGTCAACAATTAGCATTCAATGGATAGAAGTCTCCATTTAACATATAACAGCATTCAGTGCAGTCTCCATTCTAGTAGCAAAAATTTACCACTAAGAAAAACACAATAACAATTCATGTCGCAACCAAAGAAACAAGAGAGAGAATTGAGAACCATGACCAAACAATTTTCACATAATGACAAAAAACAGGGAAGTATTTAAATCAATAATTTAGCCACAATGCACCATTCTTTCAACATAAGACTGATGAAATACCTCAAAGTCTTTGGCTTCTTCAAATTAAAGGTTTTGCTTGTCAATGGAGAACTTCGAAAGTGTTTCAAAACCCAATTTGAACGAATCACAAACTCCCAAGTCACACAATCCCACCAAAGCCCCTACGCACATTACCGTGGCAGCCCTCATACTCAGATTGCAAATTTTCAATCCCAGCCAGCGTGTGGAAGAAGAAAAGAGAGCGGCAAGAGGAGAGGGTTTAGGGGGTTTAGCGCCGCTTTGCCGTTTCTTGTAAGACCAGGTAATTTTTGGTAGCTATGGATTTAATATCTCTTAAGATTGTTGGGGATTCTCTCAAAATTAAGTTCGAGTCGCGTCGATTAGGACACTGTCCTTAAGAGATATTCCGCTATCCCTCAAGAATTAGATAGCGGCACTCTCACAGGATTAAACGAACTCGTCCCCGATGTCGCACACCGAAGGAAACAAGAACAGCAAAAGATTTTTTAGAGACTCAAAAATTAGAACACTCAAATAAAAGAGACCCAAAATATTATTGTGTATATCTCTCAGCTTGATACAATACCTCTATCTATTCATATGTGTATTATATATATATATATATATATATATATATATATATATTATGAAAACGTGGGAAACAACCGAATGCATAACGTTAGTAAAATTGTAACCACTTGGCAATTCATCACCATAAAAGGTGGAAGGATCTTTGACACTTTCAAAGATGCAACAAAGTGGTTCCCCCTTTAACTAACTAATATATATATAATAAACATTATATTTAATTTATAACAATAATAATTCAATCAATTATTATTATTATAAATTAATAAATATATACATTTCAGATTTGGGTCTCCTTTAATTTAAATAATGTAAGACTTTATTTGACACACACATGTGCACTTATATTTACAACAACAAAAGAAACATTGTAGAACAAATAGATTTTTTATTTTTCAGAATCTTTTTTCCAAGAATAGAAATCTTGGATTACAAAACTTTTTGGATGATGTAAAACATTGCCCAAAATAAATTACCATATTTTCAAGAATGTCACAAAGAAATTTATGAGAATTTTATTTTAACTTCTTAATAGAGATGATTATGGGTAAGATTTCAGTAAGATACTATATTTTCTGTCTTTGGTTCTGGACTTAGCGGGTATTAAAATCGATTCCCATCCCCAAACCCTATAAATAGTTGAATTCTCATACCTAGACTCAGACTTATAGAAAAATTTGAAATAAATTATTATTTTATTAATATAAAATTTATTTTTTTTCATTTTTTCATATATAACCACAAAAAATAAAAAAAAATAGATTATAAAATTATTTTTATATGTATACAATATTTAATATTTTTTATTATAATTATATATTTTCTCAACACAAATTTAAACATATTACTTATATATATATATATATATATATATATATATATATATATAATAACTATTGTGGATATAGTATGGGTATGATATCTCTTTACTCGCCACAAACTTGTTGACTTTGTACCTAATCCATAAGATAAACTTTTAGGGTACCTATTAGATAATTATTTTGATCATCCTTAATTCTCAAAATATATTAAAAACCTTTTTTGGATTACATAAAATACTAGTTGTTTGTTATAAATATTTTTTTTATTTTATTATTATCCCAAAATTATATACTAATTTCATTTAAATATATCTTTATAATTGCATATATATATATTTTATTTTTGGGAATATGATTCTTAAAATATTAAAAATAAATTCTGGATTACGCAATGTTTTCAAGAATGTTATAATCATGTATAAAAAGTATTTTACATTATAATTTTAATAGTATTTATAAATGCACGTATATTTGTATTTATGATCTCTTTAATGTTACCAAATTAATTATACATTCTATATATTTTGCAGGTCAAAAAAGTATTAACTCTACAACCATGAACAAAAGAAAGATTGAAGAGCATAGCTCAGTGAGTCGCAAGAAAAATAAGTTTGAAATTGATGGCATCAAGAAGTTTCAATGTTCAATGATATTGAACATATTGATCCACAAATACGGATGGGCTTTCACACATCCATTGCATCCAAAGTGCATGCATTTGAGTTTGAATAATTTTAAGTCCAAACTTGAGAAGGGATTGTACAAAGCAGCTGATGAATTCGCAGATGATATCGATGAGATGTTGTCCTTTGCTACATTTTATTATCATCCATACCATCAAATCCATAAAGCTGCCAACAAGTTTAAAAAAGACTTTGAGAAGAGATGGACCTCGTTGACACAAAAATGGGATGCCAGGAAAGTAGAGAAGAAGGAGGAGGAGAAGAAAAAGAATGAGGAGAATAAAGCCACAAATACAAATCAGAGCCTCGAAAAATATTATGCCTCGAGAGCAAACTCAAGCGTCCTCCATTGAAAACTAATGGGGAACTTAAAAAGAATCAAATTTCTGGATTGAGCAGAATAAAGGTGGAGGAAAAGGAAATTAAGGCTACAGACAAATCAAGGCTCTCAACAAAGTCATACCTCATGAATGTGAAACACAGAATTCCTCCATTATTAGTTGTTCCACAGGTAAATGCACTCAAAGGTTTATAAATCTTAATTTTTTATCTATTTCTTTAACTTTTTTATTTAAAGTATTTTTAAAAAACTTTATCCTATCCATTGTATTACATATAAAATCTAGCATATATATATATATATATATATATATATATATATATATATATATATATATATGATATTAGGGATAATATATTTTTCTTGTATGTATGAACTTTTTAACTTTTTCAAATATTTTACAGGTTAAAAAAGTTATAAATTCTACTACCATGGACAAAAGAAAGATTGAAGTGGATAGTTCAGTGAGTTACAAAAAAAATAGGTTTGAAATTGATGACAACAAGGAGAAAGAGAAGAAGGTCGAGGAGATTGAGGTCACTAACAAATCAGAGCCTCCAAAAAAATTATGCCTCAAGATTAAACTCAAACTTCCTCCATCAAAAACAATTAATGGAGAACTTCAAAAGAAACAAGTTTCTGAATTGACCATAGTAGAGAATAAGAAAAAGAAGCTTGAGGAAATTAAAGCTATAGACAAGTCACATTATTCAACCGAGTCATGCCCCATGAATAGTACTCCATTAATTGTTCAACAGGTACAATTCTATTCTTTTTTTAATATATATATATATATATATATATATATATATATATATATATATAAAATAATTCACACGTTAATTTATTTTTTAAAATAATAAAATATAGTTTACTAACTAAAAGAAAAAGTACTACACATCTAATATATATTTTTATCGAAGTGCTTATAGTAACATTACTCATATTGAATTTAGATTTGATAAGTTTAATTCTTAGATCAAAATATAGAAGACCCAAAATGAGTAAAATATCACTTTGGTCCTTTTTAGATGATACCTTTTTCAATTTAATCCTTCTTAGATGTCCTTTCTCAATTTAGTCTTTTTTAGATTAGTCTGTTATCAATTTGGTCCTTCCATCAAAATTATTAACAAGTTTGCTGAGGAGGACAATTTGGGTTAACTTTATAATTTTGAAACATTAATAGGGTTTTTTCTAGTGTAATTATTTTGGGATAATTTTTGTATTTTTCACAAATTGTAAATGAAACACTGATAGTCTGATACCCTCATTTAAAATTAATCCCCTCGTTTCTCTTCTCTAAATCGCAGATCTATCGCACTCAAGAATGCTGAAATTTAGTATTAAAAAGATAATTTAGTTTCTTTGGTGCTACCATGCTATTCTATCCTTCTCCACAAAGAGTTAGCCACCACTATTACTCCTACAAATCCCAATCAATAATTCAATATTCTGCAACAACATCATAGATCTCGTCACAATTTGTACATATATACAAATAAAGCACTTTTGATAAGTTCAAAGCATAATCGAACATGTTCCATCCTTGCATCATATTTGTAAAATAAAAAGAAAACGAAATCTTTCCCCATGGATTTTTCCAGAACTTTGCTTGGTGGTACTTACTAAGGAGGAAAAAATAGCAATATCCAGATGCTTCAAATTTCTGCGTTTGCTTGTCGGAGAAGAAGAAGATGACGGTAGGGGCTGGGATTTCTGTCGCAGATGGCAACTTGATGGTTTTGGGGAAGAAGGTGCTCAGTCATGTTCACGAAAACAACATCGTTTCGCCTCCATCATCATCGTCATCGACTGGATCTGTGCTTAATGGGACTTTCCTCGGAGTTTCTTCCGATCAAAAGGGAAGCCGTAGAGTCTTTCCCATCAAAGAAGAGAGGTGCGATTTGGAGAAGAGAGGAAGAGATATTAATTTCAAATTACAATTTGTGAAAAATACAAAAATTATCTCAAAATAATTATACTAAAAAACCCTATTAATGTTTCAAAATTATAAAGTTAACCCAAATTGTCCACCTCAGCAAATTCTGTTAATAATTTTGATGGAAGGACAAAATTGATAACGGACTAATCTAAGAAGGACTAAATTGAAAAAGAACATCTAAGAAGGATCAAATTGAAAAAAGTGTCATCTAAAAAGGACCAAAATGATATTTTACTCTATAATATATAGAAATTTAGATAGATATAATAGTATGGTACAGAAAGAAAACATGAAGCAAAAAACAAAGAAAATTGTTTGTTCTGCGTACATGAATCTTAGCCATTGTAGAACAATTAGAGAAAAAGTAGTTTATGACTACATTTGGGAGGATGAACCAAGTAATATCATAAGAAAAAGTAGTACATGCCAATTATATATATATATACACACTAGAGGCTTCGCATGCACGTTATTCTTTTTTTTTTTTAAAGAATTTTATATAAAATAATTATGATATTTTAAAATAATATTAAATTATAATATTTGATATTTTTTAATTTTAAAATAAAATTGTTATATTTTTAAATGAAGTAATGAGAAGTTATGCACTTCTCCACTCTTTTAGTAACTACTCATAATGCATGTATGTTAGAGTAGTTATATTTTTGGTGTCACACTTTGCTTTTGTGACACCAAAAACTCCAAAACTATATATAGATACCAGAGGTTTCGCATGCACATACGTGCATGAAATTTATTCTTTTTTTTTATATAAAATAATAATGATATTTCAAAATAATATCAAATTATAATATTTCACATTTTTTTTAATTTTTAAATAATATTGTTATATTCTTAAATGAAGTAATGGGAAGTTATGCATTTCTCTACTTTTTTTAATAACTACCATAATGCATGTATGTTAGAGTAGTTATTTTTTTGGTGTCATACTTTGTTTTTATGACACCAAAAACTCCAAAGCCATATATATATACTAGAGGCTTCGCATGCACCTACCTGCATACATGTAATTTATTTTTAAATTTTATAAAAATATAATATAAAAAAGTTATTATATTTTAAAATCATTAAAAATTAAATATTTCAAAATTTTTAAATTTTTAAATAGAATTTTTATCATAATTTAAAATAAAAAAAATTAAAAAATGAGAAGTTATGCACATCTCTATTTTTTTAATAACCACCTATATCATACTTATTTTCTCTCTCCCACATCCTCCAATCATATTATTATTTTTTTTTGTAATTTTTAATTATAAAATATAGATATAGATATAGATATAGATATATATAGATATATCTATATATATATATAGCTTTGGAGTTTTTGGTGTCACACAAGCAAACGCATGCACGTACCGTGCATATAATTTGATTTTATTTTTTTAAATATAATATAAAATTATTGTTATTATTTAAAATAATAAAATATTAAATATTTGATAGTTTTTTAACTTTCAATATATAATATAATAATTATATTTTAAATAATGTATTAAATCATGAGAAGTTATTTATTAAAAAGTTATTCATGAGAAGTTATTTATTGATTAGTTTTTTTTCTGCAGGGAAGTTATTTTTTTGGTGTCACACTTCGTTTGTGTGATACCAAAAACTCCAAAGCCATATTAATATAGACTAGACGCTTCGCATGCACCTACGTGCATACATGTAATTTATTTTTAAATTTTTAAAAAATATAATATAAAATAGTTATTATATTTTAAAATCATTAAAAATTAAAAATTTTAAAATTTTAAAGTTTTTAAATAGAATTTTTATCATAATTTAAAATAAAAAATTAAAAAAAAAATGAGAAGTTATGCACTTCTCCATTTTATTAGTAACCACCTATCATACTTGTTTTCTCTCTCCCACATCCTCCAATCATATTATTTTTTTTGTATTTTTTAATTATAAAATATAACTATTTTGTGAAAAGTTGGTTATTTATTGGGAGGTTGAGAGGGAAGTTGTTTTTTTGGTGTCACACTTTGCTTGTGTGACACCAAAAACTCCAAAGCCATATATATATATATATATATAGGCTTCGCATGCACGTACGTGCATGCAATTTGTTCTTACTTTTTTTAAAATATAATTATTATATTTTAAAGCAACAACAAATTAAATTAGATATTTAATAATTTTACAATTTTTAAATTAGAATTATTATTTTAATTTAAAATAATCAATTAAATAATGAGAAGTTATTTACTTGCTCACTTTTCTAGTAACAACCCTATCATATAGTTTTTATCTCTCCCACTACCTTCTATTATATATTTTTTTGTATCTTTTTAATTATAAAATATAGCTATTTTGTGACCCCAATGACCAGAAGTGTCCAAAACCATATATATATAGACTAGAGGTTTCGCATGCACGTACCGTGCATGTAATTTATTTTTTTAAATTTTAAAAAAATATATTATGAAATTATAATTATTATATTTTAAATTAATAAAAAATTAAATATTAAATTATTTCAAAATTTTAAAATATAAAATAAAATAATTATTATATTTAAATAATAAATAAAATCATGGGAAGTTATCATTATTCTTATTTTCTCTCACCCATGATCTTCTCACATCATATTTTTATTTTCTTTTTTAATTAACTAATTGACTATTTTAGGAGACCGTTGACGGGAAGACCCCACAGCCATATTAATATAGATATATAGATATAGATATATTAAAAAAGTTCAAGCAGATTTTGATTTTTTAAATTAAAAAAAACAACTAATTTACCAATTTGAAGAAAAAATACTACGTACCTAATATATATTATTATTAAGTGCTTATAACATTACTAGTATTTAAAATTGTTAGAAAAGTACTTGTGATAATTTGTGAATGATAAGGATGGAGTATTTTACAACAACTTATATTTAACAAATTTAACTTTCAGATCAATATGAAGTCGAAGGAGCATTTTTTGGACACCCTCTTGGCTTCACAAGAAAATCTATTAGATTTCGGTTGCAAAGAAAAGGCAGAAAAATTGAAGAAAGAAAGAGAAGCCGCTTGATTGTCAATTGAAAACATGAAAAGAACTGTTTTCATTTATGACAATTTGAGGTGGGGCGAAGAAATGAAACGTCTCATGTCTGCTTAATTCTTGCTTTATACAATTGTTTATGTAACTTGTATATTTTTGGGATATTGAATTGTAATTATAGCCCAATCCACTTAGTGAGAAAAGACTTTAATTGTTGCTGTTGTAAAGTATTAGTTAGCTTTAAATTATATAGATTGACGTAATTACTTTTTTTTATTAGGATTTGTATGTAATTAGAATTGTTAAGTTCATTAATTTTAATGGGTGTTGTTGAGTTTTATGTAAATTCTTATTTAATACTTTGCGAGCTTTAGCCTTTAATCCGAAAGATCTTGTATCCATTAGTTGACATAGCCTAGATATGCACAATAAATAATTATTAGTTTTGTGATTGGGTTTAACCTTCCCACTTCTTTATATGCAAATTTGCTTTCTATATCAGATGAGGCTTGTGATATATATTAAAAAACAGAGATTAATAATAAAATAAGTAGATTCTGATTAATTTTATGAATTAATTGTTTACCTCTCTTTACTAGTTAAAACTACCGTTAATGAGCCAATATGAGGGTCTGAATTGCTGATTCTCCAAAAATCTTTCCTGCCGGATATTCTGAAAGAGAAATAGTAATGATTAATGAATGTAATACTTTGAGAGAACAGGTTGAACGTACAAGCACAAATTCTTGTAGCTTAATTATTGTATGAGATGATTAATGAATGTGATAGATGCTTCTTCACTCCTCTGAAAATGGTGTAGATACTGTTGCTAATAGTGAAAAACTCAAAGTGGCAGAGCCAAGGGGCTGGGCTATCCTAAAATTATACTAAAATTTGATATATATATATATATATATATATATGGAAAAAACTTATGTCCATTTTCTTATGTCCATTTCCTCCATTTTCCCAATATAATTATGACACGTAGCAAAAAGTGTTTAAATGACCAATCACAGTAGAGAGAGAATATAGAAGACCACCTTTTATATGACCAATCATAGAAGAAAGAGAGTGTAAATACAATATATAATTGGTGGAATTGGAAGAAATGGACATAAGTTTTTTCATATATATATATATATATATATATATATATATATATATATATGACCCTTGTTTAGAAGGAATTCTAAAATTCTATAAGATTGTTAAGAAATTAAAATTGATATGTACGTGTCCACTACCAAAGAAAAAATTGTTATGTGTCAAATATGATCAAGTTTGTGGAATATATTAAGTATATTATATAAATATTTATTATTGTTAAGTTTTATTACCCAAATAAATATAAAATGATAAATAGTTTATTAATTTAATAAATTTTATTTATATTATAAAATAAATAAATTTTTTTATGATTGTTAGTTTTATTAAATATCTATTTAATTTATTTAAACAAAAATTAATTATGAATATTATTATTTTTTATAGCAATTATAAATATTTATTATTATTTTGATAAATTATTATTATTATTATTATTGTCAGTTAAATAATTTTTTATAAAAAAATACAAATAAGATAACAATAATATTTACAACACTTCATACTTTAATTTATATGTCTAAAAATAATTCATGCATAAAAATTCATTAAAAAATGTTCATACATGAGATTATAAGAATGGATAAAATGAGAATTTTAAAACGTTAGTAAGGATATTATTGTCTTAAAATAATTAAATTTTAGCTTATGTTTTTGGTTAGTAGCAGAAGCTCCAATATTTAGCTTCTGCTTAAAGCTGAAAAACTGCTTCTGTTACAACTCAGAAGCACTTCTGGATAATTTGTCAAATACTTCATTTTGAAAAAATAAGCACTTTTAAAGAAAATAAACACTTCTAAGACCAAAATAAGTTTGGCCTAAGTAAAGATTAACAGGAGATTTGTACCAAAAAGTAATTAAAAAGATTAACAGCGAGAAAAAAAATGAGGAAGCTAATTAATTTGCGTACGTGCACCACAAAATGAAACTTTATATTAATGATTTTTGTTTGAATATATTAGAATTTTTACTTTCTAAATTCTTATTAAATTTTGTCTATAGATGTACTGTATTCATATTGTTTGCAGGTTTTGAGTTCAAGCGTTTTAATTTTACCTAAACACAATGTTTAGAATATTATGTACATACCTGTAGACATAATCCGTACAAAACACGAGTACAAAAACTAGTACAATTAAAAGGAGGAGGGTTTCTTGTGTTGTGGCACCCAGCATCGCAGACCCACTCTCACAACTGTGGCCGTACAATCAAAATTAGCTAGGTAGCTTGTGATTGATGCTTCCTTTTCTTCACAAAGAAAGAATCACACATATCCTTTCTAATAAAAATTGTATTTGGAGTTTTTTCATTATGTTATTGTTTTTCTTTAAATTTGTATTATACACGAAGAGTATTATATATAAAATTATTATAAATGAGACAAAAAAAATGACAAAAATACAAAATATAATTTTAAATTATGACAATAAAATTTAATCTAAAAGAATAATTTATCAATTATAGATTTATAGGTTCCTTTTATTTTGTTTAGCCAGAATCAATTATAGCTTTGGTCATGTCATCGTATTATTGATATTGGAGGAAATAAGGTGAGAAATGTTTTCCTTAGGTACGTTCTTTACATGGAGAGGGAAAGGGAATCTATTTATTATGTTTGTTAGTAAAAATTTGTGAATGAAAATAGAATGGGAATGTATTAAAATTACCGTTTTATCTTTTATATTAAAATAATAAAAAGAAAATAAGTTTTTGATTGTATCAAATTAAAGGGTTTAATAGACATTTTGTGTAACTATGGAATATTTCTCCCTTTGGGACACGTGACACTAGCCTTCTAGAAGGGCAACAGGAGCTCGCACCAGTGTCACGTGGCACCACCCATTCGCCTCGTACGTGGCCAGTACCCACGTCTTCCTCTTAAGCTCTCATACCAGAGACATGGGAAGTCCCCAACCATCGTGGGTCAACCAACGATGAGCGGGAACATGCATGGGTCGACGATGTCCTCCTCCACACTTAGTATAAAAGGCCCTGACCCGGGGGACTCAAGAGATAGACTCCGAACAAGTAAAAGTAAGACTCAACGCTCCATATACGAGACATTGTCTTCTTAATCTTTTAGCTTGGTCCGCCACCTCACACTCTCAACCATCAACATGCATACCTCCGTCCTGGGGATCTCCATCAACAAAGCTCCCAGCAGCTCAGAGAGGCCCTTGCTCTCTCCCGGTCTAAGAAAACCTCCAACGAGTGGCTCGCTGGCCCGGAGTACCTTACAAACGTCCTAGCCGCACACGGCCACCTACAGGTAACTATTCTGCCTAACGGCTCCTTTGGACGTTAACACAGTGAACTACGTGGACTTTGATCCATTCACAAGGGTACGTAGGCACCTAGGTCATCACCTAAGGACAAGTCCCCTAAGGTTATGACCAATGTTTTTAAAACTGGACCGGTCATTGAACCGGTCGAGGCACTGGTTCACGGTTCAATGGTTCAACCGTGGTCAAACCGGTGGCATTTAAAATATATATTTTTAACTAAATATACTAAAATATATCATTAAAAAATTATATACTTCATAATTATATGTCTCCATCTCGATCTAAACATGATAAAAAATAGAACAAGTTGCAAATTACCACAATATCATATTAAACTCTTCAAATAAGTTCAAGGATCAACATATTTAAGTCTCAAGTCTGATCACAAACCAAACAGTAAATATTAAATACTGAAATAGAACAATCCTTACAACTATAAGTCACACCAAATTTTCAATAAATACTAAATCATAAACAACATATATTGACAATGAAATTGAATCATAATATTCATTCACGTCAATTGTCTCAAGTGACACCAAGGATGGATCCACATAAGTAGGATCACCAATACTATCACTATCAAACACACCCACATCCAATATTGGTTGATCTGTGATGTTCATATCATTTTCTTCAACACCTTGTCTTGATGATTCTGCTGGAAATGCATGCTCTTGATAGATGACATTCTCATTATCAAACTTCTGATCATCAAAATCAGGAGGTGCTTCTTCAGTAATTCAAAAGTCAACTTTGTCAATAGATTCATAATCAATAGGATCATAATTTTTCTTCTTGCACCTAAAATAAACCATTAAAATATCAATAGAAGTATGATTAAAATTAAAATTACAACAACTTTTAGAGGTTATACATACCTATTAGCCAAACGCAAGTTATATGTAATAAAGATATGATCACTTAGCCTTTGATGTTCTAGTCTATTTCTTTTCTTTGTATGAACGCGTTCAAAAAAACTCCAATTTCTCTCGCATCCCGAAGAAGATGCAGTTTGACTAAGAACACGTATGGCTATCTTTTGCAGAAATGGAGCACTACCTCCATATAACCTCCACCATTGATCTACATAAAATAACTCAATTACAAAATTAAAATTTAAATAAAATAAACAAAAATTCATAAGTACTTAAGTTTAAATTGTTGCTTACCAGGCCGTATTGTCCTTGTCACTGTCCGAGCACTTTCTCGACCAAAACTTCCTTTGCGATCATAATATACTTGCATCTCTTGAATTCGTTTTGCAAGGTCATTACAAATGCTTCTTATCTCAAGTAGACGAAGAGCTGCTTGAGTTATATTGTTCTTCTCTACAAATTTTTCATCATAGAAGAAGGCAGGATTGAAATAGTAAGCTGCTGCATGAAGATCACACCTGAAATGCTTATGCCATCGAGCCTTGATAATATCTGTATAAGGCTTGTACATTTCCTTCTTCCCTTTAAACATCTCTTTTATTGCTTTCTTTGCCCTGTGCATGCCTTCGTAAACATAACCCATGGAAGGTTTTTCATCAGCATCAACTATCCTTAGCAAGTGGACAATTGGAGCCACAATTTTTACTACAATCAAACAATCATTCCAAAATTTATTATCCAAAACAATATCACTAAAAGTCTTCCCCGCTGCAGTCTTTGTTAACCTATGTTTAACAAAATGATCATGCGTAACCAAAGCTTGTAAGTGATGCTTATGATCATGAATGTTCTTCAATGTAATGAAAGTAGTAGCAAATCGAGTTACTCCCGGACGCACAATTTCTTTCCAACCTTCTCTTTTCCTAAGCCAAGCCAAAAAAGTCATATGGTTGTACACAAAGATAGTTACTTTCGAAGCCCTTGATGCAACACTTGACACAAAAGGCATGCTACCAATATCCTTCAAGAGAAGATTAAAACAATGGGTAGCACAAGGAGACCAAAAAATGTGATCATATTTTTCATGTACCAACCTACCGGCTGCTACATAATTAGCTGCATTATCAGTTACTATATGAACAACATTAGATGGTCCAACCCATTCAATAACCTCAGAAAACAAATTAAACAACATTTGTGCATCTTTCACCAAATCAGAAGCATCAACAGATTTCACAAATATTACCCCTGCAGTACAATGGACTAAAAAATTTATCAAAGTTCTTTGTCTTTGATCGCTCCAACCATCAGCCATAATTGTACATCCAGTTTTAGCCCAATTGCTACGATGATTTTCAACAAGTAACTGGCATTCTTTCTTACAATCTCCCAACAAATTAACCCTCAATTCATGATAAGATGGGCCTTTAAACCCAGGGCCAATGGCAGCAACTGCATCTACAGCTTCTTGGAAGTAAGGTGAATTTATTGCATTGAAAGGGATACAAGCATCACAAAACCATTTAGCAATAGCCATCTTAGCTTTATATATTGCTTCTTTACTAGATAAAACGCTCTTCAATGTTGGTTGGGAACCAGGAGTTGTCCTTGGAGCAAAATAATTTTTGGGAGTTGAATTACGTTTTTTACCTGAAGCTTGGGCAAAGGCAACTCTCTTAGATGGCTGAGGGCTTTCTTCAACTTCTTGTTGATCATCATATGCTTCATTAAGCTCTTCAGTTTGCTTTTTTTGTTGCACATTTTTCAATGACTCTAGCATTTGATGACGAACATCATGGGGAACTTTTTTGCAAGACATTATCTGTCCCGTTACACCGGCAAGATGTTGCTTCATTCTATTTATGCCTCCACCTTTATATACTGATAAACAATGAAGACAAGTGTAAACATTAGTTCTCCCTTCTTTTTTAAAAGAAAAATGGTCCCATGTAGGATCAGTCTTTCGACGTTGACTCAAAGTAGATGAGTCAATAATTGATTGTTGGCCTGATGATGGTGTTGATGCATTAGCATTTGAAGCACTACTAGGATCCATTCCTATACAAGAAAAATGAGTTACAGATCAATCAAATTAAAACAATAGTAGGATAATATTAAAACAATCTATTAGATAGGTAAACAATCTCCTCACAACCACATCCTTCATTGGCATGGGAAGCATTGCTAATGAGGAAGTCTTCCAATGGGTAGCCAATGATCCAAAAATTATTAGAGCTTAAAAAATTATTAGCAGGCTCATGAATGATGTTGTTTCTAACCAGGTACTTGAGCACAAAATTCAATTTCCCCATTTTTAATGTTATCTCTATAAATTAATTAAAAAGTATTTGTTAATTGGCTTGAGCAAAACAGAGGGCATGTTGCTTCGGCTATAGAGTGCTACATGAAGGAACACGGTGTGACAAAAGAAGAGGCCATTGAAGAGTTCAAAAGGAAAGTATTGCTTTTTCATTAAATAGGACGAACAGAACAAGTCGATATAGCCTTGAGGAGAATAAGGTCAGGATTGAGAGATATAAAAGCAAGAGAAACCAGAGGAACTTCAACAAGAAAATTAAGGTCATTCATTTTCATCTTTCTTTTTATATGAGAAATTACCACTGATTAGATTAGGTGCAAAGTATGAGAAAACAGGGAAAAGTTAAAATCCTCACGGCAATTCCCAAATAGAAAAAAGAAAGTGACATTTTCAATCCACCCTGCTAGCCGCACAAAACGATTTAAAGAATAAAAGAAAATAAAATGGCTTGTGTATTATTACAATCTTGACTTTGTGAAACAACAAATTTGTCTTATCCTTCAAGTAATGTAGTCTCTAGCTACTACCATAGCTCTAGTGTCCGAATTTATTAAAAGGAAAAAAAAGAAGTAAAATTTATTTGTTACGGGGATATATCAGTATGTTTGCAGGAAGACACTAGCAGACAGCAGGCCACGCATCAGAGGAAGATTTGCTAGGAATGAAGAAATAGACAAGAGCCCTGCAATTGAGTGGAGCAATGGTGTTGCAGAAGATGATTTTGAAGAAAAATGGTTTTAATTTTTAATTAGAAGAGAATTATGGTATTTGCCTATTTGGAATATTATAATTATAAACTACTTATAAAAAATTAAAAAGTCTACGATTAAGGATTTTTCATGCAGACAAAAATGATTTTATTGTATTTTTTTTTCCATTGGTTCAACCTCTCATTCATGGTCTTGGATTGATTTCTTTGCCATCTATGGTTTTAGTTGATGTTTTATTATTTAGTTCTCTAGTCTGCTCAGCAAGATTTAATCACTAGCTTTCCTCTGGTTCTGTCTAATCCATCCTCAAATATAAATTTTCATTATGCTCTAGGTTTTGTTTTTGCTTTTCGCAGGCATTAGCCATTCAAAGTTCTATATCTATAAAAGAGGAAATACAAGAAAGAAGAAGATGAGCTCAGAAGGAAAGTACCTGATTTGATTTTAATTTTTATTACTTTGCTCCTATTTGCTCTGCTCTTGCCTGGCCTCCTGCTACTACTGCGCTTACGGTAGAAGAATAGATGAAGAAGATGAATTAGGAAAATTAGGGTTATTTGGGTTTTGCTATAATCGACGCCTTTTTGTATTTTTTTTAAACATAAAACGACGTCGTTTTTTATAATTTTTTTTTAAAAAAAAACAAAGAACCGGCCAAACCGTGTGAACCACCGGTTCTGATCGGTTTGGCTGGTTCTTGACCGGTTTTTTAACTGCCCGATTCTTTGATTATTCCGGACTGGACTGGCAAGCAGTTTTCCGGTCCGACCGGCCGGTCCGGTCCGGTTTTGATAACATTGGTTATGACCCCTTGCGGTCCTCATTTCTAACTTAGAATTGTTTGAACAAAAAATGACAGTTACATTGGCGCCCACCACGATCTTTCTTATACCACAATGCCTTGAGCACTCTGCCGCTAAACGGCATTTCTTTTTCGGGGAGCAGGAGTATATACTTAACGCTCATAAACACATATTTTAAATTTCACATATAGGATAGTACTCGTATGACCAACACCGACAGATCCCCCAAGTCACTGCACAACTGACAGAATGTCACCAACAGTGACCAAAGCAAGGGGCAAAAAACACAACTCGTGGCCTTTGGAGGGTTGAGCAGCGTGGCGGAGGCGGACGAACCAATAACCATCACGGCCAACATCTCAGGATACGACGTCAAGCGAGTATTGATAAACCCCGGATCGGCCGCCGACGTACTCTTCGTGATGGCCCTGGAGAAAATGCACGACTGCAAGGATTAGCTGGTGCCAGACGCAGGAACCCTTATTGACTTCTTAGGACGAGCTGCTGAAACATGGGGGACCCTCACAAAATGGCTCGCCCTGGGCACACTGCCAAAGGTCGCCCGCACGTTGGTTAAGTTCACCATATCATCAGCCTCGTCAGGGTACAACGCCATCTCGGGTCACCCGACCCTCAACCAACTCAAAATAGTCGTGTCCACAACTCATCTGGCAATAAAATTGCCCACAACATAGGGAATAGGAGAAATACGAGCAAGCCAAGAAGAATCCCACGCGTGCTACTCAACAGACCTTCCCAGAGGAGACAAATCTGAGGATCATGTCAGAAGCTCTCTCGAGGTGGTAGATCTACGTGATGAAATTCCTGGAGCTCGATCGCAGCCCACGAAAGATCTCATAAATATTTTTGTAGACCAAACAAATAATAGGGAAATCCGAATAGGAGCCCTCCTCAACCAAACAACCCGAAAGCAGTTCCAGGAGCTATTCACCAGGTATAGGGACGTATTCGCTAGAGTGCCGCAGACATGCTAGGGATAGATCCAATGTTCATATGTCACTCCTTCAATACAAAGGACGGTCCCTGAGTCATCCAAAAGAAGTGGCACTTTGGCGAAGAAAGGTAGCAAGCGATGAACGAAGAAGTGCAGAAGCTTCTAGACGCTGGGTTCATACGCGAATTGCAATACCTCGATTGGCTCTCTAACGTGTTCATGGTCATGAAGGCAAATGGGACGGTAGGACAATGAATGCTGATCTTTTTGGACGCCTTCTTGGGATATAACGAAATTCAGATGAACCTGAAGGATCAAGAGAAGACCTCCTTCATCACGGACAGGGGTATCTACCGCTACAAGGACATGCCTTTCGAACTAAAAAATGTGGGCACCACCTACCAAATGATGATGGACATAATCTTCAAAGAGCAGATTGACCGCAATCTCGAAGTGTATGTCGATGACATGATGGTCAAATCCATGAAGGTCGAGCGATGCCTGGAGCATTTGGAGGAAATCTTCCTAGTCCTTCGAAAACACAAAATGAAGCTGAACCCGACCAAATACGCCTTCAGCGTATCAGCAAGAAAATTCTTAGGCTTCATGATTACATAAAGCATAATTGAAGCCAACCCAGAAAATTGCGCAGCCATCCTCAACATGGAGCCACCGCGATAAATTAAAGACGTGCAAAGGCTGAACAGGAGGTTAGCAGCTCTCAACAGATTCCTATCAAGAATGGCTGACTGATGTCTTCCTTTCTACAAGATTCTAAAGACAGCACCAGCGTTCCAATGGACTGAGCAGTGTGAAAAATCTTTTTAGGACCTTAAAGCTTACTTGGCTAAGCCTTCGGTGCTAGCAAAAACCGTAAAGGGAGAAACCCTTGTGCTATACCTAGCCACCACTGACCATGCTGTAAGCTCGACGCTAATAAGAGAAGAATGGACCAAAAAATTCCTGGTATATTACACAAGCCACGCCTTACAGGGAGCCCAACTGAGGTACCAACGATTGGAAAAGCTAGTGCTCACCTTAGTCCACTCGGCCTGAAGGCTTCGACCCTACTTCCAACATCATACGATCATGGTTCGAACTGATCAACCACTGCGGCAGATACTGCAAAAGGCAGACTTTATCGAGTTCGACATCAAGTACGAGCCCCAACGGGAGATCAAGGATCAAGCATTGGCAAACTTTATCGCCGAAATGACTCCGTCAGAATGTCATCAAAGGGACGCCCCGGTTTCAAACAATGATGATACACATGAGCCACAGCCAAAAAAATCCCCATGACTGGTCTACGTAGACAGCTCCTCGATCGACCAGGAAATCCGCGAGCGCAGGTATCATAGCCCAAAGTCCCGATGGAATCAAGGTGGAACAAGCCCTACGCTTCATGTTCCCCGCCTCCAATAACCAAGCTGAATATGAAGCACTCATAGCCGGACTAGCACTAGCCCACGACCTAGGTGCCTCAAAGGTCAAGCTATTCAGCGACTAAGAATTAGTGTTCAGACAACTCAATGGAGACATTAAGGCAAAGGACGCTATTATCATCAAGTACGTAGAACGCGCTAGACAAGAAATTAACAGGTTTGAATCTGTCTTGATCACATAGATACCCCGAGACTATAACACCCAGACTGATGCCCTCTCCAAATTAGCCACCATGCCAAACCAGTCTGGTCAAATATAAGGGTAGATTTAAGTGAAAGGAAACGGTGAAAGTGGGGTTAAAAATTTGGAACCCTCCCTATTATTTTTTTTCAGCTTATATGTCGAGCCCCTCACTCCCACCCAAACCATTTTTCAGCTTGAACAAAAGAGATGGAAGAGAAGAGACACGCTAGGGCAAAGGGAAGAAGGTAGAAGAGAGCCTAAGTGATCAGAATATGGCGAACCACAACCGGAGAAGCTCTTCGAAGAAGGAATCTAACATCCTCTACATTCTCTCAACTTCATTCAAGGTTAGTTAGAATCAAAACTTCAACTCTTTCTCCAAGTTCATCTCATCTCCTATTTAGGGTTTGTGGGTGATGATGGGTTGATTGGGGGCTTGATTGAGGATGAATGGATGTTCTTAAACATCCATGGGTAGTAGGAAACATGGCTAGGTAGCCGGAGATGGCTGGAAATGGAGGTTGTGGTGTTAGGATTCATGGAACCCATTTTTTCCCAAATCGTAAATGTTGATGGTTGGTTGGTGAATTAAGCTTGATTGGGTGTTGTTTTGATGATATGAATGATGTCTAAGCTTAGAAAACCAAAACTCAATGTTCAAATGTTGTTTCTTTCGATTGGAAACCCAAGATTTCAAGGAAAATCGAATAAAATTGCGTCAAAACCAGAAAACTTAGGTTTCGCCAAGTGCCTCTGTTTTCTGCGGGGAGAAATTTTCAAATGGGCATAACTTCTTCGTCCAGTGTTCAATTTTCGCAAACCATATATCGATTTTCAATGTCTTTCCGTCCTATACGCAACGGAATAGGTTTTGAAGCCTAATAAATTGAAATAAAGTCGTAGTAGATGGATTTTCACACACTGCCAGATTTTTAGTTTTGAAAAGTTTATTTTTTGTCCCTATTTTCCATGGTTATTTTTCGTATGATTAAAAAGGGTTGAATTCTTATATGTACCTCCCATTGGAAACTCAAATCATTCTCCTTGACTTCAAATGTGTTAAAAAATGATTTCTTACCTCTCAAGATGTCAAAACTTCTTGACCAACATGAACCACTTACATTAGTCTTCAAACTTCTATCTTGAGTTGTCTAAAGGTTCCTAAACTCCTAGCTTAGGATAAGTAGAAGTTAATTACTCAAATCCAAGGCTCCACACACACTCAATGTGAGTGAGGAGGATGAGTGAAGGGTACCAAACCTTAAGGTACTCTAAAAGATAGAGAGAGAGGGATCTTGAGAGACCAAGAGTGCAGCTCTTGGAAATCTTAGGCTCCCCCATCATGCATGTGCATCAATGTTGAGTAATGATGGGGAATTGAAATGAATGTTGTTATGTATGAATGTATTTTAGGGCACCGCGTGGCACCCGATATCGGAGGTGCTCAGGGAGGTACACTTCGGAGTTGTCCAGGTGAGGGACTCTTCCACCCTAGCCCCAAGGGTTGTATGATAACCTTGATTTGTGGGCTTCTTTATACGTGAATGTTTGTGAATATTTAATTTTATGCATGCTATTAATACTCTGTCATTATATTGGTGATTGCTGGAATTTTGTACAATGAATTGTTTGTGATTGTTAAAGTGGAAATATGATGGATCAAGTACATATGGATGACGATGAAGAATTCCGCACACAAATGTACTTGACTCGAGAATTATTGCAATAACATATATGGTACCAAGGGTAAGGGCTTTTCGTCGGGTCAGGTTTGGAAAGTGCCTTCATGTTGGTATTTCGTCGAGTAAGGTTCGAAATTGCCTTCATGTATATATACACTTGTGGATACACTGTTGAGACGGTCTGGAGTATGCCACCATTACTAGTTGGTTAATTTGTTGAGTTGGTCCAGATTGAACCAAGCAGGCTTCCCGAGACGATGGTCCGAAATGTGCCGATGTAGATGGACACCTCGGCAGGTTAGTGCCGGGGGGCGCCACCGAACACAACATTCTATGGAGACGGTCCCGAAATGGGTTATGTGCCTATGCGTATCGATGTAAGATACCGAGCGTATAGGTACTCAACATTAGTGTAAACCCTCAATGTCCTTGGTATGCACTATGACTAGATTTCCTTTCCTTCGAACATGCCATGACAATGGCCGGTATCCTCACGTGACGTCAAGACAAAGTTATTTTAATAAAAGGTCACGACATCGATTATTGTCTTGATGTGGCGTTGAGGAAACCTTGTTTTTAAATTACTATATATCAAATCCAACCGACCATGACGATGGGTTAACTCTTATAGTGTATCGGGATAGATAGGGAAGATCGACACGTCACAGCGACAATAAGGTAAGCAAAGGTACATAAGTTTGGCGGGTGAACCGCACTTGGATGTTAATCTATGTTCGGTGCTTCTCGATACACGCATTTCAGTATGCATGATTAATGTATATTGTGGTACGGTTAAAGTAGAGTTTGTACATGTTCTATTGCTTGAGAACAATTATATAATTATCAAAGATGAATTGAAGTGTATGCGTATGTGAATGTGGTTTCTCCCCTTAAAGGTCGTAGTGGTACCCGCTACTACGCCTAGGATGGGAGAGTCACTCACTGAGTCGTTGAATCACCCTCTAGTGGTTTACTTTTTTAGATACAGGTATCGGTCAGCTTCCACGCCGGCTCAGTGAAGTCGACGTTTTGCTAGCACTCACATTCTCTCTCCGTGGGTGGCTTTGACTTGTCAGCTCCTTATACTTAAAGACATGATTATTTTGGGGGACTTATTATTATTATTATTATGTATACGAATTTGCATGTGAATAGGATACGTCACACACCGGAGTGTGTGGCAACATGTATGACAGATATATATTATGTGTGTTTGAGTATACATATAAACTGAAGCAACACTTGGCTGTGGATTGCATGTGTAAGATAGGCCACACAGGAGATGTGAGTCATACCTATAGATAATGTGTGTACGCGAGTGGGAATGATAGTCAAATGAAATAGGTGTTAAGGCTAACAGGCTCAGGGTTAGGCCCTCTGTCTGTGCCGGTCATGTGCCTCCGAGTGGGGGTCGTGACAAAGTTGGTATCAGAGCCTGGTTATTTTCTTTAAGTTTGTGGAGCTATGGTATGACCGGGTGTCATCTTAAACCGTCATTATAATCCTGGGTATAACGTTGGAGTTAAGCGGGCACTTGTGGGAGTATCCAGGAAATTGTGTCAATTTTCGTTTATAAAATTCTTTCCCTAATTATGATTTGTGATGAGGGTCTAATAGAGTGTTAATCCTTGTGCAGTACAAGGATGCCACCAACAACTAGAGCGACTACATGGGGTGGAAGAAACCCCGAGATTTCTAATGGAGCATCGGCGCAGGTCGAGAGAGGTGCTCCACAGGGCCGACCCTGAGGTCGTGCTCGTGGCTGAGGGAGGGCCAATCGGGGAAGAGAGATTAGGCGTCAATCGCTGGAGCCTCAACCTAAAATTGGCGCCCGATCTATTGCTGAGATGTTAACTGCTGGGTTTCAAGAGTTGAGCACAGAGATAAGGCAACGGATACAGCAAGAACTGCAACGGTTAGCCCCTAATGAAGAAGAGATTCCACTAGATCAGGAAATTGAAGTGGTGGAAGAACCGAGGAGAGTATGGTTACCAAGAGATATACCCCGAGGGCAAAGGGGAGCTCGCAGAGAATTACCAGTGGTTAAGTTCCTGAAGCTTAACCCACCAACCTACTGCGGCACTGATGAGAAGGAGTATCCTCAACATTTCCTCCATGATATGGTCCGTATAAGGCGAGTGCTGAGATGCCCTGGAGAAGAATTAGCCAAGCTTACTTCCTTCCAACTGAGGGGTGCTGCAAGAATTTGGGTGGAGTCGGTACAGGCCGGCCACGCCACACGAGTAGCCCCGATGCGGTGGGAGGACTTTGAGAGAGCATTCTTAGACCGGTTTTTTCCAGAAGGAACGCGGCATACAAAGAGGCAATAGTTTGAAGATTTATGGATGACTTCGAGTATGACGGTTACAGAGTTCGAGTTGTTGTTTACAGAGCTAGCACAGTTTGCCCCAGAGTTAGTTCCAAATGAATAGGCTAAGATCAAGAGGTTCATATAGCGACTAGTGGAGCCACTGTTTATAGCTCTACTACTATAGCAGAAGCAATTTGAGACTCTTGCACAGGCGACTGATTGTGCTAGGGTCACTGAGAATAGGAGGAGATTTGGGACGCCTGCCAATCCCAAGGGAAGAAATCAAGCAGGAAATGAGAATCAAGGAGGATTGAAGAAGAAGCAGAAGACGACAGGTGGTGCCACCACAGTCCCAGCTCTCATGGGACTCAGCAGGCCTACTGGGCAGCCTTCGATGACTACCACAGATTCGGGGCAAGGAGTAACTATCAGGGTGGTCAGAGGACTCATAGCAGTGTGCAAATGGGGAGTCAAAGGTCTCAATGCAGTCAATGTGGAAAGAATCATTCAATACCTGTCGGATCCTGAAGGGAGTTTGTTTCAACTGTGGCCAAGTGGGATACCTTGCTAGGGATTGTCCTCAGAAGCAAAGTGGAACTAGTGTGAGGAGCAACCAAACACCGAGGTCAATACCAATCCCAGCCCTACCAGTTATAACAGTACCACCGCCCACCACTGGCGGGGGCAGGGGTCGTGGAGCTGAAGGAAGAGGTTCGGAAACCACAGGAGGAGGACAGACTAGAGTTTTTGCCTTATCTCAGTAGGATGCGTAGGCTTCAAATTCTGTGGTGACAGGTACCCTTACAATCTGTACTCAAAGTGCACATGTGTTATTTGATTTCGGTTTAACTCATTCATACATATCACATTCATTTGCTATTAAGATAGCTAAGAGCCCAACAAAGATGAAAGAGGCAATGCTGGTCTCTACACCTATGGGTGAATCTGTACGGCTAGAATACATATGTGAGTCTTGTCCAATAGTGGTTGAGGGCCATGAAACGATGGTGGATTTAAGACTACTGTACATGGTAGACTTAGATGTAATCTTGGGGATGGATTGGTTAGCCTCGTGTCACGCAGTAGTGGACTGCGGGTCCAAATGTGTGAAAGTCAACATGCCTGGCGAGGAGCCTTTTGCGGTACATGTTGATGGGGCGAAGTGCCACCCGAGGTTGATATCCGCATTGAGTGCTCTCAAACTTGTTGGTAAGGGATGTACAGGCTACTTGGCGTCAGTTACAAATGTAGAGAAGGAAGTACTTTCCGTGAACCAAGGCCCGTTGTTCGGGAATTCTCGGATGTGTTTCTTGAAGAGTTGCTCGGTTTGCCACCTCATAGGGAGATTGAATTCGGGATCGACCTACTGCCAGGTACTCAACCAATATCTATACCACTTTACCGAATGGCTCCGCGTGAGTTGAAGGAATTACAAACTCAGTTGCAGGAATTGTTAGACAAGGGGTTTATACGACCCAGTGTCTCGCCATGGGGTGCATCGGTCCTATTTGTCAAGAAGAATGACGTTACCTTGTGGTTGTGTATTGATTATCGGAAATTAAACAAGGCTACCATCCGCAACCAATATCCTTTATCCAGAATAGATGATCTATTTGATCAACTACAAGGAGCCAAGCGATTCTCAAAGATTGTTCTGCGGTCGGGGTATCATCAGTTGAAGATTAGGCAAGAGGATGTACCCAAGACTGCATTTCGTACTAGATACGGACACTACGAATTTTTGGTGATGTCTTTTGGGTTGACAAATGCCCCCGTAGCATTTATGGATTTGATGAATAGAGTGTTTAAACCTTATTTGGACTAGTTTGTCATAGTGTTTATAGATGACATTCTGGTGTACTCCAAGAACTCCGAGGAACATGCAGAACACTTGAGAATGACCTTGCAAAGATTACGGGAAGAGAAATTGTATGCCAAATTCTCGAAGTGCGAATTCTGGTTGGACAAGGTAGCTTTTCTTGGGCATGTGGTATCATCAAAGGGAACCCACGTAGACCCAAGTAAGGTGGAGGCAGTGAAGAGTTGCTCCTAACCAACCTTAGTGCCAGAAATACGGAGTTTCTTGTGCTTAGCCGTGTATTACAGGCGGTTTGTGCAGGATTTCAAAAAAATCACTGCACCTATGACACGGTTGACACAGAAAGGGGTGAAGTTTGAGTGGACGAACAAATGTGAGGAGATTTTTCAGAAGCTAAACGATAGCCTGACCACAGCTCCAGTGCTAACCCTTCCTGAAGGCACTGGAGGGTACGTGGTATACTGTGACGCTTTGCGACTTGGGTTAGGATGTGTATTGATGCAGCATGGTAGGGTGATTGCCTATGCATCAAGGCAATTGAGGAAGCATGAGAAGAATTATCCAACCCATGATCTCGAAATGGCGACAGTAGTATTTGCCTTGACGATATGGAGGCACTGTCTCTACGGAGAAACATGTGAAGTGTACACAGACCACAAGAGCCTTAAGTACATTTTTTAGCAGAAGGATCTGAACTTGAGGCAACGTTGTTGGATGGAATTGTTGAAGGACTATGATTGTACGATACTATACCATCCAGGGAAGACCAATGTGGTGGCCGACGCTTTGAGCCGAAAGTCTATGGGTAGTCTAGCTCACCTTGAAGAAGTGAGGAGACCGTTAGTTCGGGAGATATATGGGTTGGAACAAAGTGGGACTCGATTTGAGATCGGTGGTTCTAATGTGTTTCTAGCTCATATTCAGGCAGGGTCCAACCTGATTAAAAAAGTCAAGGATAAACAAGAGCAAGATCCCGACCTCAAGATAGTGATCGACGCAGAGAAAAGGGAAAATGAGTGATACCCGATTCTCCATTGATGACAGGGGGTGCTCAGGTTAGAGGGACGATTGTGTGTACTTTTGGTCGAAAATCTCAAGGAGAGCATATTAGACGAGGCACATAAGTCGGCACACTCTATCCACCCCAGGGCTAATAAGATGTTTCATGACTTGAAACAGTTATATTGGTGGAATGGGATGAAGAAAGATGTGTCAAACTATGTGTCCAGGTGTCTTGTATGCAAATAAGTGAAAGCTGAACATCAAAAACTGCCGGAATGCTTCAACAGTTGAAATACCTGAATGGAAATGGGAAAGGATCACTATGGATTTTGTAACAGGGTTGCCTCGGTCACAGAAGGGGTTTGATTCAGTGTGGGTGATTGTGGATCACATGACCAAGTCCGCGCATTTCCTGCCAATGAAGACCACTTACGGAGTGGCACAGTACGCCCGGTTATATTTGGCAGAGATTGTGAGATTGCACGGTGTTTCGGTGTCAATAATCTCTGATAGAGGGCCGCAGTTTACTTTCTCAATTTTGGAGAGCATTGCAGGAAGCGTTGGGGACGAGGGTGGATCTCAGCACGGCTTTTCATCCCTAGACAGATGGGCAATTAGAAAGGGCCATTCAGATATTAGAGGACATGTGTAATGGACTTCGGTGGGAATTGGGAACAGTACTTACCATTGGCCGAGTTTACCTACAACAATAGTTACCAAGCCAGCATTCAAATGGCACCTTTTGAAGCTTTCTATGGTCGAAGGTGCAGGTCTCCAATCGGTTGGTTTGAGGTCGGTGAATCGAAGGTGGTTGGTCCCGAATTATTGCAAGAAACTTTAGAGAAGGTGATGTTGATTAAAGGAAGGTTGATGGCAGCCCATAGTAGACAAAAGTCTTATGCGGACCACCGCAGAAGAGAACTTGAATTTGTCGTGGGGGACCAAGTGTTTCTGAAGGTTCCCTAATGAAGGGAGTGATGCGATTTGGCAAGAAAGGGAAGCTGAGTCCTAGATACGTGGGACCGTTCGAGATACTGAAACAAGTGGGAAATGTCGCTTACCGCCGGAGTTGGAAGGTGTACATCCAGTGTTCTATGTGTCCATGCTGCCGAAGTACTTGCCGGATCCCTCTGATGTGGCAAGAGATATAATTGGTAGAAGGGTTGAACTAGGAAGAAGTACCAGTGGAAATCCTTGACAGACAATCGAAGAAGTTGAGGTCAGAGGAAATCCCATTGTTGAAGGTGTTATGGAGGAATCATTCAGCAGAGGAAGCTACGTGGGAAGTAGAAGCCGAGATGCGCAAGACTTAACCCTTCTTGTTCTAAGACTAAGGTTAGTAACTTAATTGAAATTCGGGGACCGAATTTCTTATGGGGGGAAGATTGTGATATCTGAAAAAAAAAATTTAAAAAAAAAAGTGTTAGGAAAAATAAGGGTAGAAATTTTTTTTTAAAGAAAATAAGTGGGATTTTGTAAAGGGTAAAATATAAAGGGGGATTTAAGTGAAAGGGAAAGGTGGAACTGGGGTTAAAAATTTAGAATCCTCCCTTTTATTTTTGTCAGCTTATATTTTTAGCCCCTCACTCACACCCAAACCATTTTTCAGCTTGAACAAAAGAGAGGGAAGAGAAGAGACACGCTAGGGCAAAGGGAAGAAGGTAGAAGAGAGCCTAAGTGACCGAAATCCGATGAACCAGAATCGAAGAAGCTCACCAGAGAACGAATCTGACATCCTCTACAACCCCTCAACTTCATTCAAGGTTAGTTAGAATCAAAACCTGAACTCTTTCTCCAAGTTCATCTCATCTCCTATTTAGGGTTTATGGGTAAGGATGGGTTGATTGGGGGCTTGATTGAGGATGAATGGATGTTCTTGAACATCCATTGGTAGTAGGAAACACGGCTAGGTAGCCAGAGATGGCCGGAAATGGAGGTTGTGGTGTTAGGATTCATGGAACTCATTTTTCCCCAAATCGTAAATGTTGATGGTTGGTTGGTAAATTGAGCTTGATTGAGTGTTGTTTTGATGATATGAATGATGTCTAAGCTTAGAAAACCAAAACCCAATCTTCAAACGTTATTTTTTTGGATTGGAAACCTAAGATTTGAAGGAAAAGTGAATAAAATCGCGTCAAAACCAGAAAACTTATGTTTTCTGCAGTTACTAGCGCTATAGCGCCACTTTTGTGCCTCTGTTTTCTGCAGGCAGAAATTTTCAAATGGGCATAACTTCTTCGTCCGGTGTCCGTTTTTCGCAAAAAATATATCGATTTTCAACTTTTTTCCGTCCTCTACGCAATGAAATAGGTTTTTAAGCCTAATAAATTGAAATAAAGTTACAGTAGACAGATTTTCACACATTGTCAGATTTTTAGTTTTGAAAAGTTTATTTTTCTTCCCTATTTTCCATGGATGTTTTTCTTATGATTAAAAAGGGTTAAATTCTTGTGTTTACCTCCCATTGGAAAATCAAATCACTCTCCTTGATTTCAAATGTGTTAAAAAATGATTTCTTACCTCTCAAGATGTCAAAACTTCTTGACCAACATGAACCACTTACCTTAGTCTTCAAACTTCTATCTTGAGTTGTCTAAAGGTTCCTAAACTCCTAGCTTAGGATAAGTAGAAGTTAATTACTCAAATCCAAGGCTCCACACACACTTAATGTGAGTGAGGAGGATGAGTGAAGGCTACCAAACCTTAAGGTACTCTCAAAGATAGAGAGAGAGAGGGATCTTGAGAGACAAAGAGTGCGGCTCTTGGAAATCTTAGGCTCGCCCATCATGCATGTGCATCAATTTTGATTAATGATGTGGAATTGAAATGAATGTTGTTATGTATGAATGTATTTTAGGGCACCGCGTGGCACTCGATATCGGAGGTGCTCAGGGAGGTACACTTCGGAGTTGTCCAGGTGAGGGACTCTTCCACCCTAGCCCCAAGGGTTGTATGATACCTTGATTTGTGGACTTCTTTATACGTGAATGTTTGTGAATATTTAATTTTATGCATACTAGTAATACTCTGTCATTATATTGGTGATTGCTGGAATTTTGTACAATGAATTGTTTGTGATTGTTAAAGTGGAAATATGGTGGATCAAGTACATATGGATGACGATGAAGAATTCCGCACACAAATGTACTTGACTCGAGAATTATTGCAATAACATATATGGTACCAAGGGTAAGGGCTTTCCATCGGGTCAGGTTTGGAAAGTGCCTTCATGTTGGTATTTCGTTGAGTAAGGTTCGAAATTGCCTTCATGTATATATACACTTGTGGATACACTGTTGAGCCGGTCTGGAGTATGCCACCATTACTAGTTGGTTAATTTGTTGAGTTGGTCCGGATTGAACCAAGCGGGCTTCCCGAGACGATGGTCCGAAAAGTGCCGATGTAGATGGACACCTCGGCAGGTTGGTGCCGGGGTGCGCCACCGAACACAACATTCTATGGAGACGGTCCCGAAATGGGTCGTGTGCCTATGCGTATCGATGTAAGATACCGAGCGTATAGGTACTCAACATTAGTGTAAACCCTCAATCTCCTTGGTATGCACTATGACTAGATTTCCTTTCCTTTGAACATGCCATGACGATGGCCGGTATCCTCACGTGACGTCAAGACAAAGTTATTTTCATAAAAAGGTCATGACATCGATTATTGTCTTGACGTGCGTTGAGGAAACCTTGTTTTTAAATTACTATATTTCAAATCTAACCAACCATGACGATGGGTTAAGTCTTATAATGCATCGTGAAAGATAGGGAGGACCGACACGTCACGGCGGCTACAAGGTAAGCAAAGGTACGTAAGTTTAGCGGGTGAACCGCACTTGGATGTTAATCTATGTTCGGTGCTTCTCGATACACGCATGTCAATATGCATGATTAATGTATGTTGTGGTACGGTTAAATTATATTTTGTGCATGTTCTATTGCTTGAGTCGTTGACTCACCCTCTAGTGGTTTACTTTTTCAGATACAGGTACTGGTCAGACTTCCACGCCGGCTCAGTGAGGGCAACGTTTTGTTAGAACTCACATTTTGTCTCCGTGGGTGACTTTGATTTTATTTTGGATATTGTAATGAAATGATTACACTTTGTGGTTATTATACTCTAGACTTGTCAGCTCCACATACTTAAAGACATGATTATTTTGGGGGACTTATTATTATTATATATACGAATTTGCATGTGAATAGGATACGTCACACACCGGTGTGTGTGGCAACGTATATGACGGATATATATTATGTGTGTTTGAGTATACATATAAACTGAAGCAGCACTTGGTTGTGGATTGCAGGTGTAAGATAGGCAACACAGGAGATGTGAGCCATACCTATAGATAATGTGTGTACGCGAATGGGAATGATAGTCAAATGAAATAGGTGTTAAGGCTAACAGGCTCAGGGTTATGCCCTCTGTCTGTGCCGATCACGTGCCTCTGGGTGGGGATCGTGACAATATGCAATCAGTAACTTCATTAAATGGGGAGAAGGTTAGACATGAAGATAGAAAAATATATCTCTGGTTCAGCCTATGCTATAGATAAAAGTTCAAAAATATTTGATTCGGTTCAGCCTTTGATAGATATCTTTGGTTAACAAAGAGCTGTTTGTTTTTACTGAGAAGAGTTCATTAAATATGTTTAGGTGAACCAATAGTGATTAGGATACAAAAGAGAAAAGTAGAGGCATCAAGAAAAATGATATGGCCATAAAAACTTATTGAAATATGCAACATATCCAATCCCCACGTCATTAAATATGGAGTAGAATAGAAGTTACTGATTCTGCTTCATACTTGCCTCATTAATTATTTACCCATAAAATAAACTAATAGATTGAACCTTCTGACCCTTCTTTGCAACTTTATCCCTTCCAATTTACTGCACTTTGAATTTGAAAAGACATATTGTAGATTGAATTCAAAGAGAACAATATAGAGCATAAACAACAACTAGAAAAACAATGATAGAAAAACGATACCCTTTAATTCTCTTGTCCTGTCATAAAATATACCATCAACTCAAGCTATCAAAGAAATATAATACTGTTGTAAATAATATAAAATGGATGTACATTAGTCTCCCAAAAACCTCCAAATGAATGTGATCACCATAACCCAAATTAAATAGGATTTATGCCATTGAATAGGCATTATGTACCATCCTTAATTCTTTGTAACTCATGGTTGGAGGTTACCCTTGTAACAATATAAATAGAAGATGTATGCAAGAGTTGTGGATAATAAGAAAGTGAATATGATCATATATACTTCTTTTCATCTTGTCTCTATTTTTCTTCTTCTATACTCCTTTTTACTTTATGTTTATGACACGTTATCAGCACGAAGTTCTACCGATCGATTTGAGTTTTGGGAAATTGAGCATGCTGATCACATTAAGGTAAGTAAACAACATCAAATCAAGGTAACAAAACATATTTGATTATTGATGTTCTAAATTCTTATTCATGTTAATTTTACATAAAGGGAATATGTATATGCATATCTTAATTATTTCAATTCTTATTTCTTATTTACAATATCAAATTTCTCAAAGCTTAATAAATTTGTTGCACTTGATATTTCAAGAGGAATTATTATCATGGGTTCTTGATGCCATAATTCATTTGAGTGTAATGAATATGGGAGATACTATCAATGATAAAATCAGGTATCCCTGAAGGATTGCACAAGGAAAAATTTTTCTTTGCCATTATTATTTGCATCATCAAGAATTGAAAATATGGTATCTCATTAATAAAGAACCAATAGTTCTTTAGAATAATTTGCAAGATTCTATATAATCAAGTTTTGTTTAAAATTAGCTCTCTATTGAATTTATGTTAATATGAAATTATTGATGAAGATATATTGGTAAAGACATATTCTATTTGTTTGCCTCGAATGTGCTCCTGAAGCAGCAATATCGAGAGCATATATTTACCCAATATTTTGAGCTAATTTCTTATTTGCTTATGGTTAAGAAAAAGTTATAAGTTATTCAAAAAGAATTTATTAGGCCGGTCCAAATGAATCAACTCCATTTCCTAAAGAAAATGGAACAAAGTATAATAATTTTTGTAAAAGTATTTCCTGAAGTGAATGTAGCAAATAAAGTATGATGAGTTTGGTAAATGACTCTAGTCGTAACCATGGTGTTGTACATGGACAAGGTAAAGGACTACAAATTTACAATCATCATGATTGACGTTATATATAATAATAATCAAGAGAACTATGGTGTTCTCAATAGAATTCTTATATGAAAAAAGATAATATATGTCATTGATATGACATAAAAGATCATTGGTCACGTGTTTGTCGTGCACCTGAATATCTTGTCAAGCTTTACAAGCTATGTCAAAGAAAGAAAAAAAATGATGACGCCAATTTGATTTTCCAAAATTGATAATATATTAAGGTCAATTTTGTTTATAAAGATGATGAAAAATAAGCATAATGATAATGAATAAATTGTTAACAATCTTCGGTGATAAATAATTTTGTTGACAACATTTTAATATAAATTATTAACAGAAATTGGTAGTGCACTTATTTAAATATAAATTGTTAGCAATATTATTCTTATTTTGTGTTTGTATAAGGTCTTTATATCTTGGCTACAAATATCTATCACATTTTATTGTGGTATATATTATAATTAATTTGTTTTGTAAATCAAAGCATCTTTTAATTTCTTCTTAATTTTATTATTCATTAAGGTGAAGAAATGATATATTTAAGAACATGTTGTGCCCTTTGAGTGTTAGTATTTTTTTCTTAGCACCTTGGCAATGACGTTTATTAAATTATTGTGTTTTCTACTTGTTCTTTCAATTATAATAAGATATATATTTTATGGATTATTGTGCTACACTACATACTATATTAAGAGAAAACAATATATTTCTTATTATCTCAAGCAAACTTATTAAGTTTCATAGACATATATTGTAGGTATCATATTGAGACTACAAATGATGAAAAGATGGAATATCTTTATATTACTGCAATTGTGATGGGTAAGGAATGTATCTTAGAAAAATTACCCACATTTTCCTTTGGTTTGTACTACACAAATATTAGCATAGTTGAGACGCTTCTCATAGTAAACAAGAAATCTACATAGTTGAGATGCATGCTCTATAGTAAACCGGAAGTTTACTAGTTCAAATAATTATATTAGTTGGCATGATCGGTCAGATCATCCTGGTTCAATTATATATGATGCAAAAAATTATTGAGAATTTAAATGAGGAGAACCAGAAGATTCTTCAATTTAAAGAGTTCTCTTGTGCAGTTTGTTCTCAAGATAAATCAATTACAAAGACATCACTAGATAAAATTTGGATTGAATCCCCTGCATTTATGGAATATAAAAAAAGTGATATATATGGGCCCATTCACCCATCATGCAGACCATTCAATTATTTTATGATTTTAATAGATGCATCTATAAAATGGTCGTATGTGTCTATACTATGAACTCGCAATATGGTATTTGTGAGATAATTTGATAAATAGCACAATTTTCATATTATGCAATTAAGACAAATTGTCTTGATAATTCTAGTGAGTTTGTCTTAAATTGTAATGACAGTTGAACATCCTGAAGTTAATGTTCACACCTAAAATATTGGTTTAGTATGATCATTTATTAAATGCCTCTAGTTAATAGATAGACCAATATTTATGAGAACAACTTCCCATGTTATAGCATGGGGATATACTATTATACGTATCAAGCCAACAAGTTATCATAAATTCTCCCTATTATTATTGGTTTTTGGTCAAGAGTTAGATATTTTCCATCTTAGAATTTTTGGTTGTGTAGTATATATATTCCAATTGCTCCACCACAACGAACAAAGATGTGTCCTCAAATGAGGTTATGAATATATGTTGGATATTAATTTCTTGCTATGATTGAGTATCTTGAACCAATGACAGGATGATTTATTTCTAGCAAAATTTGCTGATTGTGATATTGATGAATTAATATTTCCAATATCGGGGGAGAAAATAAATAGCTGGAAAATGAGATTGATTGAAAAAAAAAATTATCTTTTAGATCCTCACATAAAGTAATGTGAACCAGAAGTTCAAAAGATGATTCAATAAACTGCCAGACACATTTACTGACCTTAAAAGAGTTACAAAATCTCATATGCCAGCTGAAAATGCTCTAATTCTAATTGATGTCCCATAAGGACAATTTATTAGTGACAATGAATAAAACCACGTGGTAGATGATCGGTACCAAAGATAAAAGTCCTTGAAAAAGGAGAGGAGCAAATAATTAAGATGGTTATATTATGGAAGCGGGTTCTCCTGAAGAGACCCAAGACATGACTAATCATGAAACCTTGAAAGAGGATCAGGTACCTGAGAATGATAATGAAGAGATCTCGATAAGTTATGTCAACACTGAAAAAGGTAGAATTGAAAGAATATTGTTGTCGACAACAATTTGTAATTAAAACAGAAGAGGATCTTGAAAATAAATATGTCAAGGAATATAGACAGAAAAATGATTGGCCAAATTGGAAACATTCAATTCAAGCAAAATTGACTTCACTTATGAGTAATGTGAAGTTCTTTGGACCTGTAGTCCAAATGGCTGAAGGTGCATGTAAAGTTATTTGGGTACAAATGAATCCTTTTGTACGAATGAAATGAGAAAAATGAAGTCATATGGTATAAAGCGCGTTTTGTGGCGCATGGTTTTTCTCAAAGACCTAGTATTGATAAATATATGGAGATATATTCTATTGTGGTGGATGCAATCACCTTCAGATATCATATTGTCTAGCAGTACATAAAAAGCTTGATATATGTCTAATGAATGTACCTACAACCTATCTATATGGTTCATTGGATAATAAAATTTTCATGAAAATCCCTGAAGGATTTAAATTGTCAAAAGCAATTAAGATTTCCCGAAAAAATTGTTCAATAAAATTAAATAAATCCTTCTATGGATTGAATTAAATTGGACGTATGTGGTACTATCGTCTCAGTGAATATTTGTTGAAAGAAAAATATAAAAAATGATCTAATTAGTCCATGTGTTTTCATAAAATGATATGGATTAAAGCTATTTACTGTGTATATTGATGATTTAAATATTATTGGAACTTTTGAAGAGCTCCAAAACACAGTAAATTTTACTTAAAGAAAGAGTTTAAGATGAAAGATCTTGAAACAAAATTTTATCTCAGTCTGAAGATCGAGTATATTATTTATCATTCATCTTATGTTAAAAATGTGTTAATCCAGTTTTTCTTAGACAAAGTACATCCATTGAGTACCCAATGATGGTAAGATCATTAGATATAAATAAGGATTATTTTTGTCCTCGTGAGAATAATGAAGAACTTCTTGGTCCAGAAATACCATATTTTAATGCTACAAGAGCACTAATTTGCTAACAATGTTCGACCTGATATAACATTTAGTGTAAGTTTATTAGCAATATTAAGTTCTTCTCCAAATAAAAGGCATTGGAATGTGGTTAAACATATCTCTGAGAGGCACTTGACTTGACATGAGATTATTTTATGAATCAAAGTCTACAAGAGTTGGACATGTATTTGAATATTTATCAAATCCTCATATAGGTTGATCAATTGACTATTTATTTGCATGAGATGAAACGACTATATTATGGCATTCATCAAGGCAAACATTGTCTGTTGTTTCTTGTGTAAATCATGCATAAATCATTGCAATACATGAGATTAGTTGAAAGGTTGTTTGGTTGGGACGATTAAATCAACATATCCAGAAGATATGTACTTTGCCTTCACAAAAGAATATGTCAACCATATTATATAAAGATAATATGATATGTATAGCTCAATTAAAAAGGAGGATGTATCAAATGATACATGAATATATCTCACCAAAGTTATTCATTATCTTCATAAAGATGGTGAGATTGATGTCCAACAAATTTGTTCAAAGTAATAATCTAGCAGATTTTTACTAAGGCATTGCCAACCATAACTTTCGAGAAGCTGGTTCACAAAATGGAAATACGCCGATTAAGAGATCTTGAATGATGCTATAATCAAGGGGAGATATGCGTTGTACTCTTTTTCTCTTTACTAAGGTTTTGTCCCACTGAGTTTTCCTAGTAAAAGTTTTTTTTTAATGAGGCAGCTTATGATGGGAGCATTATCATAATTGTGTACTCTTTTTCCTTCATTAGGTTTTTGTCCCACTGGGTTTTTCCTAGTAAGGTTTTAACGAGGTACATTTTTGGTTAATGAACATCCAAGGGGGAGTGTTGTAAATAATATAAAATGGATGTCCATTAGTCTCCCAAAAACCTCCAAATGAATGTGATCTCCATAACCCAAATTAAATAGGATTTATGTCATTGATTAGGCATTATGTACTATCCTTAATTCTTTGTAACTCATGGTTGGAGGTTACCCTTGTAACCTTATAAATAGAAGATGTATGCAAGAGTTATGGATAATAAGAAAGTGACTATGATCATATATACTTCTCTTCAACTTATCTCTATTGTTCTTCTTCAATACTCCTTTTTTACTTTATGATTATAACAAATACAACAAATATTAAAAAAACCACATTAGAGAAGTAAAACAATTGTAAAGAGAATAGCTATGAGAGAATAGCATTAACTATTAAAAAATACAAAAAAAAATGCACTAATTAAAAAGTTATATAAGACATTGAATAAAGATGTAAAGAGAATAGCTATGCAAATTAACATAATGGACAAAGTTTAGTACTTCACACCATTTGGTTTTCTGTCTAAGGATCTAACAACATACAAAAGTTTAAATTGATTCCTAAACCATGAGTTGGGGTCCCTAAAAGTACATAAACTGATAAACATATATTGATCCAATGGCCATACATAAATAAGAGACACAACATAAAGTCATATATGACTTCTAAATTCATTAAACGTCTCATTTGCTAGACTGTAACATAAAGTCATATATGACTTCTAAATTCATTAAACATCTCATTCGCTAGACTGTCCCGCCAATTGCTCCATGTAGCAGATGTCTCAATGCTTGAGATAGGATGTGTCTCCATCGGTGTCACGACCCTAAATCGGGAGAGCGTGACCGACACGAGAATATACTTTTACCTCTAAACCCGTAAGCCTTACCCTGTAAACATAACTATAACTACCCTGCTATATAATCAATATATATATCATAATAGTGACCACACCTCACTAGTGGCCTAATTAACCTGCAATCCACGGTTCACTCAATACCGCTTCAGCTTAACTCAGTGTATATATATATATATATATATATATATATATATATATATATATTAGCACTCATAAGGTAAATACTGATATCATATTGACCGTACGTCTCAATACGTACGATCTATCCTATTCACATGCAGCAAGCACACATAATCTATATATATCCATATCATATTGACCGTACGCCTCAATGCGTACGATCTATCCTATTCGCATGCAGAAGTTTATATACTCATACATATATCCTAGTTTTCCCCAACTGGACCCTGTCTTTAAATACATGTGAAGCCGACAATTCTAGAGTAGGTACATATCAAAAGCTGTAAATATATATACACAACCCTTACAACTTATAATATGTACAACCGAAATAGTCAAAATAACAAAAAGTGTCCACCCACGCGAACTAGTGCGTAAAGGATGGTCTGATGTCTGCATCACTGTCCGGACGTCGATGTCTGCCCGATACTTGTATCTGAAACATTGAAGCAGAGGGAGTGAGTCAAACAGACTCAGTGATAAGCTTCCCATCCTCAGCGTAGCAGCGGATACCACTATAGCTGGGGAAAGGGAAACACCCACAATAACATGCGCATGAAAATCCATTTTATCAATTGTTATATTACGATCAGACAATATTAATATAACACAAAATCATGGATAAACCTACGGATCATTCTCCTCTATCATGATTTTCATAAATAAGTAAACACTTTTAACATATCATTTAAAAACTGTAAATCACTCAACTGACCCTAGTACCAGGCTAGGGCAATGGCCTCAACGGGCAATTTCTGTTAAATCTTTAACTGACCCTAGTGCCAGGCTAGGGCAATGGCCTCAACGAGTAAATCTTTTAGTCTTTTACTGACCCTAGTACCAGGCTACGACAATGGCCTCAACGGGCAAATCTTTTAGTCCTTTACTAACCCTAGTGCCAGGCTAGGGCAATGGTCTCAACGGGCAAATCTTTTAGTCTTTTACTGACCCTAGTGCCAAGCTAGGGCAATGGCCTCAACGGGCAAATCTTTTAGTTTTTTACTGACTCTAGTGCTAGGCTAGGGCAATGGCCTCAACGGGCAAATGCTTTACTCTTTAACTTGTTTCTCTTCCCAAGCTTTCAGCTGGGGTCCTGACTCTATCTACCCATTACTATCCTAAACTAACTTTACCTAGGTAGTGTGAACATCCCTACGACTCACTAATCAATTAAGAGATCGTATTAATCCTCATATTGTCCCCAAACCCTTGGTTAGATCATAACCTAGCTCTAAGGTCTTCCCTAAGTTCAATTACCATAAAACGTCGACGTTTACTAACAACTTCTATACGATTTCTTTAATTAATTTCTAATTAATAGGGTAAAACAAACCTTGGACTCAATCAACAACTTACACCCTTGCTTGTACTGTTCGACGTATCTCATGTCATCACATGGATACCCTCCAGTACCTCTTTACCTGTAGTCAAACACACATATACAAATATTTTCATAAATAACAGTTTAGGAACAACAATAGCATGTTAACCACTAGATAATTCTTACAAATAGGCAAGTAGGCAAACTACATATCCACATCCTCAATCAACCCTGTAGGGCAAGGATGGGAAACCCCTCACCTGGACGGTTCCCTTGTGCTTGTCCTGGAGTAACTCCCGCTACGGACGAGTCGTGGTTTCCTAACGAATGCATTCAAGTGGTTAACATCTCATACTATATAAAATTTGTATGCATACGACATGCTCGTGCCTAAAAATGCATCTAGACATTGCCAAGAACCGAGTCCTTGGTCTTATCCGTCTTCCCTCGCTTCTAAGAGAGTCTCATGTGCCTCACACTTGGTTTCATACCACTATCGCTCTCCTTGAGTTGCTAAACCTCAACGTGCTTCTAAGCTATCCTACTTAAGGTTACCTAATGACGGTGTATAAGGAATTTAGAAATTCAAGAAGTTGGACTTATCTTATTCTGTAAGTTTCTATTCTTGAGGAACAAGAAGACATTTGAAATGATTTTGATCCTTAAAGACATGATTGGGGGTGTCCTATGATGTTTAGGATTGAAAATAGGAGGTTCGGACACCCCAGATTGGCTTAAAAACGGATTTTGGGCATGCTGAGCAGAGACCGGGCGCTGCAGCGCCCATTCTAGCGATGTGGCGCCAAGCTGCTGCACAGCAGCTCTTTGTATACCCGAGAGCTGGCACTGCAGCGCCAGCTCGCACCACAGCAATTCTTTTACTGCGCTGTGGGCTGGTTTGGGCCCGTTTTGGCCCCCTTCCGACCCCGGCTTCGACTCCACACCTCACGGGTTTTGTTCACCTACATTCCAACGACATAAATCCAACCCTAACTACTCAAATCCAAGCCCGATTCCAAATTTATCAACGAATCCCCAAATTGGGAATATTTAGAATTTTCAACCCCAAACCCTTTCAATTTCGAATTTGGCTAAACATGAGGGTATAGCCTCGATTCTTACCCCAACTAAGTGTTCAAGAACACTTCCTAGGTTTCAGTCAACCCTCGAAGAAACCCAATCGAAGCTGGATCGAAGAAATCCCTAAAAATAAAGAAATTGGGGGTTTCGAATGAAATTGGGGTTACCAACCTTTGATTCGATTGGTGGAAGGTGTAGGAGACATAGTACCCGAGCTCCGGTGACTTTTCCGGCGTCGGCTAGCTCTCCCCAGTCACTTTTTCGGCGATCACCTAATTGACAGAATATCTATTATTGAAAATACATCCACATGCAGTATAATACTATGGCTACACCGAAATGGTGGCCTATCCTAGGCAAGCAAATCCACGGTCAGTGCCGCTTCAGGATATAGATATAGGAAAACACACATAATATATATAACCTTTGTACTGGCTACACATCCGAAGATGCTGCCTATCCTATTCACATGCAACAGATATATGTATATATATAGATATATATATATATATTTTTTTTTTGAAAACACATTTTCCCTGTATCGCAGTAAAATAAATCCTTATCTTTAAGGTGTGAGAAGCTGACAGTTCTAGATTTAGTGATACAATCAAATTGGGTACATCTACCCTTTACTTTATGAAACAATGATAAAGTAAATTAAATTACAATTACAATTTATTCACCCACATGAACAAGTTGTGGATCTTGGAAAGTATTGCTCAACCCTCGTTCCACCGAGACTTCTTCTACATGTACTTAACCTGTCTCTGTGTAGTAAAAAATGAGGTGTGAGTCTTAACCACGTGACTCAGTGAGGAATTTCCCATCCCCGGCGCAAGGTAGGTACTATAGCGCTGGGTTTGGGAGTCATACACAACCACATGTAAAAACAACTAGTTACTGTTAGTTAGCATACATTCTTGGTGATCACACAACAATAGAAATTTCACCCAAACACTCACATGCATTTAACAGATATAAGCATGCAGTAGTTTGTTCCACGTCATCAATCAGCAAGTAACATGTAACAAATAGTGCCGGCTTATACTTACCAGTCTTCTTACGTTCAGCATGTTTGAATCAAACAAGACATTGTGGTGATGTAATCCTGTACGTCACGAATACACTGCACAATCAACAATTATATGTAAACACAGACAAGTTGTACCTACACACAGATACTAAAGCATACATCTACTTAATATCCCCAACTATGGGGTATCTACTAGCCACTACGTGGCTTTCCCACTTCGAACCCATGCACTCGGGTTACTGGCCACCAAGTGGCAAAACATACTTAACCCATTCACGTGGGTACTGGTCACCTCGTGACAATTCTGTTAACAAAACACAATCAACATCTATCTATTAAACAACTGATGCATAGTCACCACGTGGCACGTCTTGACCCCTTGCTGCGGGGCAATAGCTTGAGCCCACTCATCCATTACCCAACCAGGCCACAATGGCGGGCACGACACGACGTCTCAAAGCTTGTCCACTGATACACCCTGGACCATCTCAACAGGATGATTTCTCTTCTGCAAGATCACGCTCACGGTTCACCCGTAGGTTCCTCCCGTGTCTCCTTATCTTGGTCTCACATATTAATAGGATTCTTTGTATCTTTCCTGAAGGATCAACAATTACTCTCCTTATTAATATGTACAAGTATCCTCAACAGGATATAACTCATATACCCGTCCAGATGCACTCTCTGAGCCTCAAGCTATCGTCATAGCAATATAAATCCTTTCTGACCCTATTACCAGGATAGGGCAATGACCATCGTCTTGGTGATTATAAAACTGAGGTCTCAAGTGCCATCTGACGTTGTTCTAGTCGATGTCTCACATATTAATAGGATTCTCTGTATCTTTCCCGAAGGATCAACAATTCTTCTCCTTATTAATATGGACGAGTATCCTTAACAGGATGTAACTCATATACCCGTCCAGATGCACTCTCTGAGCCTCAGGCTATCGTCATAGCAATTAAAACCTTTCTGACCCTATTGCAAGGATAGGGCAATGACCATCGTCATAGTGATTATAAAACTGAGGTCTCAAGTGCCATCTGACGTTGTTCTAGTCGATGTCTCACATCGCTAGTATAACCAAATCCGAAACCCACTAATAACTCCATTTGCATGATTATAATTTAAGTCACCGTCGTGACGAGTTTTAAAAATAAAAGTTTAGTCCTTCCGTATAAGGACTCTTGCCACCGTCGTGGAAAAGATTTAATAAAATACCCATCATGCCTCCAGAGTGTATGAGCAAACAATTACTCTCTACTCCTATGTCTTCCTATCTAAGCTACTTTCCACAAACTATTTTCTAGTTCCTTTATTCTTTTAACACCCTATACCTCTAGCTATCATATATCAGACAAGCAGAGAATGTACATACTCATGTAATCCACATAAGCATACAACCCTAGGAGCAGCGATGGAAGAACCCTCACCTTGGCCAACCTTCCATGCAATCCTCTCCTGTAACTTTAGTGTCCTCGAAGTTCCTGTTGCACTCTATTGCGTGTTGTTGTCCCTATAAGAACAACACTTACTTCATTAAAGTTTTTACTTAGCTTAACTTGTTATTTATCTCTCTATTACTCTCACCTGTAGTCCCTGGTTGCCACAGAGTCAAGCTCTTAGTCTTATTGGACTTCTCTATCCCGACTTATGCGTATCCTTCCTCGGACACTTGACTTACTTGCATATAACACTTTACTTGAGTGTTTCAAATACTTGGATTTGAGTATTAGACCTCTATCTAACTTGGATTCGCATCTAAGGAAGATTATCTAGCTTGGTTGGAAGGAATACTAATTTTAGGAAGGTCTATGTCATGCCTCAATGCATATGATTTATCTTATTCACATGCAAAAGTTTAAATATATATACATATATCCTAGTTTATCCCCAAACTGGACCCAGTCTTTAAGTACATGTGAAGCCGACAATTCTAGAGTAGGTACATATTAAAAACTCTAAATATATATACACAACTCTTACAACTTTAAGATATGTACAACAAGAGAAATCAAAATAATCAAAAAGGTGTCCACCCACGGAAACAAGTGCGTAAGGATGGTCTGATGTCCGTATCACTGTCCGGAGGTCGATGCCTGCCCGATCCCTGTATCTGAAATATTGAAACAGAGGAAGTGAGTCAAACAGACTCAGTGAGAAGCTTCCCATCCTCAGCGTAGCGGCGGGTACCACTAGAGCTGGGGAAAGGGAAACACCCACAATCACATGAGCATGAAATTCCAGTTTATCACATGTTATATTACGATCAGGCAATATTAATATAACACCAAATCAAAAATAAACCTACGGATCATGCTCCTCTATCATACTTCTCATAAGCAAACAATCATATTTAACATATCATATGAAAATTGTAAATCACTCAACTGACCATAGTACCAGGCTAAGGCAATGGCCTCAAAGGGGAATTTCTTTTAAATCTTTAATTGACACTAGTGCCAGGCTAGGGCAATGGCCTCAACGGGCAAATCATTTAGTCTTTTACTAACCCTAGTACCAGGCTAGGGCAATGGCCTCAACGGGCAAATCTTTTAGTCTTTTACTAACCCTAGTGCCAGGCTAGGGCAATGGCCTCAACGGGCAAATTCTTTAACTTGTTTCTCTTCCCAAGCTTTCAGTTGGGATCCTGACTCTATCTACCAATTTCTATCCTAAACTGACTTTACCTAGGCAGTGTGAACATCTTTACGACTCACTAATCAATTAAGAGATCGTATTAATCCTCATTTAATACCCGAACCCTTGATTAGATCAAAACTTAGCTCTAAGGTCGTTCCTAAGTTCAATTACCATAAAATGTCGACGTTTACTAATAACTTCTATACGATTTTTTTAATGAGTTTCTAATTAATAGGGTAAACCAAACCTTGGACTCAATCAACAACTTACCCCCTTGCTTGTACTGTTCGGCGTATCTCATGTCACCACATGGATACCCTCCAGTACCTCTTTACCTGTAGTCAAACACACATATACAGATACTTTCATATATAATAGTTTAGAAACAACAATAGCATGTTAACCACTAAATAATTCTTACAAATAGGCAAGTAAGCAAACCACATATCCAAATCCTCAAACAACCCTGTAGGGTAAGGATGGAAAACCCCTCACCTGGACAGCTCCCGAGTGCTTGTCTTGGAGTAACTCCCGCTCCGGACGAGTCGTGGTTTCCTAACGAATACTTTCATGTGGTTAACATCTCAAACTATATGCATATGACATGCTCGTGCCTAAAAATGCACCTAGACGTCGCCAAGAATCGAGTCATTGGTCTTATCCGTCTTCCCTCTTCCCTATGAGAGTTTCAAGTGCCTCGCACTTGGTTTCGTATAATTATGCCCACCTTGAATTGATTTTTGGAGCCTTGGATTTGAGTTACTAAACCTCGATATGCTTCTAAGCTATCCTACGTAAGGTTACCTAATGACAGTGCGTAAGGAATTTAGAAATTCAAGAAGTTGGACTTAGTTTACTCTGTAAGTTTCTATTCTTGAGGGACAAGAAGACAATTGAAATGATTTTGATCCTTAAAAACATGGTTGGTGGTGTTCTAAGAAGTTTAGGATTGAAAATAAGAGGTTCGGACACCCCGAATTGGCTAAAAATGAATTTTGGGCATGCTGGGCAGAGGCCAGGCGCTATAGCGGCCATTCTGGCGCTATAGCGCCAAGCTACTGCCTAGCAGCTCTTGGTACACCCGAGAGCTAGCGTTATAGCGCTGGTTTGGGCGCTATAGCGCCGGTTCATAGAACAGCAATTCGTTTGCTGTGTTGTGGGCTAGTTTGGGCCCGTTCCGGCACCCTTCCTACCCCGGCTTCGACTCCGCACCCCATGGGTTTTGTTCACCAATATTCCAACGACATAAATCCAACCCTAACTACTCAAATCCAAGCCCGATTCTGAATTTATCAACGAATCCCCAAATTGGGAATACTTTGGATTTGCAACCCCAAATCCTTTCAGATTCGAATCTGGCTAAACCCGAGGGTATAACTTCAATTCTTACTCCAACTAAGTGTTCAAGAACACTTCCTAGGACTCAATTTACCCTCGAGACAACCCAATCGAAGGTGGATTGAAGAAATTCCTAAAATGAAGAAATTGGGGGTTTCGAATGAAACTGGGGTTACCAACCTTTGATTCGAGTGGTGGAAAGTGTAGGAGACATCGTACTCGAGCTCCGGTGACTTTTCCAGCGTCGGCTAGCTCTCCCTTGTCACGTTTCCGACGAACTCCAACCCTTCTTCTTCTTCTTCTTCTTCTTCTTCACGCCTCTCCTCCTCTCTCTCTCTTCTTTCTCTCTCGTTCTTTCTTCTTTTCTTTGCCTCTATTCTTCCCGTAACCCCCTCCTCTTTCTTTTTATTTTTTTCTTCTCTCCTTTCCCTTTTGAGTCACGCACCCCCACCCCAAATTTAACTAAAATAAATAATTAAATAAATCATTAATAATTTTTTTTATAACAATAAAATCATTAATAATTAAATAATTATAATTAAAATGAACTACTAAATAACTAAATACTAATAATGATTTAAATAAACAAGAGGTGGAAAAATATCCCCCAATTAAATCCCTCCTCTTTCCAATAAATTTTATTTTCTCTTATAACCCAAATTTAAATACCCAAAAATATTCCCTACTCTCTTTTTCCCATTTAATTCAGGTTTCCAATTCCTTAGGTCCTGAATTAAGTCTAAAAATTATTTTCTACTTCATTTCTTTCCCTTTCATTTCATTTTAAACTTCGAAAAATTTCTCGGGTATTACAATCTAAGCATTTTGATTCAACTTATGTTCCTACTTGGGTTCTGAGAAATCTAGTTTCTAAACCTCAATATACCTCTAATTTATCCCACTTAAGGTTTCCTAAAGGTTGTGAAAGGATAAGGTTGAAATTCACGAAGTTAGACTTAATTTGTTCCACAAGTTTCCATCCTCGAGAAGCAAGAAGGCACCTAAAATTATTCTTGATGCTTGATAGCATATTTAGAATTATTCTCGGGTGTTTGAGATCGAAAAGAGGAAGTTTAGGTCGCTCAACATCACCCTTAAGGCATAATTGCACAAACCGAGCTCGGACCCGGCATGTTAATGCCAAGGTTCGACTTTAGTAACCTCGGCCTAGCTTTTCACGGGTCTTGTTCAGCTAATATCTCAATCATATAATTTTAATAATACCAATCCAAGCTCAATCCTAATTATCAACCATTTTCCCAATTTATGAATAATTATAATTTCAACCCGAAATCCTTCCAAATTCGAATTCGGTCAAACCCGAGGGTATAGTCTCGATTCCTACCCCAACTAAATGTTCAAGAACACCTTCTAGGTCTCAATCTACCCTCGAAATAACTCAATCGAAGGTCAATCGAAGAAATCCCTAAAAATGGAAAAATTGAGGGTTTAGAATGAAATTGGGGTTACCAACCTTGATTCGATTGGTGGGAGGTGTGGAAGATGTTGTAACCGAGCTCCGTTGACTTTTTCCGGCGTCGAATAGCTCTTCTCTGACAGAATCCCCCTCTACCCCTTCTTCCTCCTTCATGCGTCCTCTATCTTTCACTCTCCTCCATTTTCTTTCTTCCTCTTGCTTCTCGGCTCCCTATCCCTCTCTTTCTCTTTCTCTTTCTTTTTCTTTCCTTTATATTTTCCTTTCTTTGTTTCTTTCTTTTTTTTTTCAAACCCACGTATCCCCATCTCAATTAAATAATAATAATAATAATAAATAAATAATAATAATTAAATCAATAATTATATAAATATAATTAAAAATCAAATAATTAATAAAAAAGTAATATAATTAATTAATAAAATAATTAATAATTAAATAAACAATAGCAAATATGTATTTTTAATTTAACCCCTATCCCTATTTAATTCAGGTTTCCAATTTCTTAGGTCCCGAATTAAATCCTAAAAAAAATTATTTTCTACTTCTTTTTCCTCCCCTTTTATTTTATTTTAAACTTCAAAAAATTTTCTTGGGTATTACAATCTTTGAAAAGCAAAATTTCCTTTCTGGTTTCTTTTTTTTTTTTACTTTCATACTTTTTCTATATTCTTTTTTTAAGGTTTTAATTCCTAGCCCCAGAATAAATCATTCTTAAATCCTCGAAATTTTAAATAAATCATTCTTTAATCCTCGAAATTTTTTGGGGTATTACATACTGAGTTTTTGGGGTTCATTATACCCCTAAAATGGATTGCTAATGTGAAAAAAATTAAGTCTAGTCAGAACTATTGGTCACATAGGATGCCACATCATAAAAAATCATCAAAAAATTGACGGTGTTAGCCAAAAGCCTAACATTGGGAGAAACACAAAACGTTAAGGATACAATTGACAGCAAAAAAACGTTAGAGGCGAAAATGACAGGACCCCCAAACGTTGGGGGCAGGAAAGTTACTTTTGCCAAAAATATATATATACAAAGAGATAAAATGAAAACAAACCTTATTGTGTTCACAAATCTAATGAAGAGAAAGCAAGAGTTAAATGTCAAATAAATCAAATATGAGTCTGAGTTTTGAGGTGAAGGAATGCAAGAAAATGATGAAGCTAAGGAAGAAGGAAGAGAGGCAACAACTAAGAGAGAGACAAATGAAGAGAAGCGTGAGAATTGAAGGAATGTAGAAAGAAGGATAAAGTTGGAGAAGGAAAAGAGTGATTCCAATGCCAACAAAGTATTCTATGTTTTTAACAAGAGAAAGAGAGAGATAAATGAAAAGAAATTTGACATTTGAAATCCCCCCCCCCCTCTCTCTCATTGTTAAAACATGAGTGAGATGGAGAAGATGAATGAAAAATAGGAATATGGGAAATATGTAAAGAGATGATGTTGATAGGAGGGTGGACATTGGAAATGTAAACAAATAAATTAATTAAGCAAAAAAAATTATTATTTTAAATTTGACAGGAGTGTAGCTGAGTGGAAGATATTTATTTGTTCTTAACTAAGTTTCTAATTTTATTTTATTTATATATTTTTTTTCAATTTATAAAAAAATAAGCACATATTTATTTTTTTAAGAAAAATTGGTTATATTAATTATTAATTAAGAACTTAAGTGACAAAATTTTTTTTATATAAATCAAATAAAAGTTATGAAATAATTAAATATTATAAACAAAATTAATTCCAAAAATAATAAAATATAAGCCATAACATTTAAGCACAAATAAATAAAAATACTAAAATTTAATTTAGTAATTTAAAATTTATACATCATTATCATTCTTCTTCTTCTTCTTCTTCCTCCCCCTCTGCGTAAATCATATTTTTATTTAAGTTAAATAAATTCGGTCTATATACTGGAGGAGTAGTTCCTTGCCTACTAAACATTTCAAACATTTGGCTTTGAAATGCGTGAAATTGATTTCGAAGAGAATTAAGTTTAGCTTTGGTTTCTTCATTCTCTTTTTTATAATTGGCCTCCATAGCATTATAATCTAATTTTAATTTTTGACTAATCTCCTCTACCATAGAAGAGTGAGTCCATGGCCTAGGATTGTCTCCTTCATTTGCATATCCTGATGATGAACTTCCGACAATTTTATGCCATTTGCCCCTAAGCCATATACTTGACCCTCTTTTTTTCCTCCGACTGTTTGAATCCATATATCAAGGTCCGAAGGATTTTCCGAAGAGCTCTCCCCAGCTTCCGAACAATGAGTACTCTGAAGACTTTGAAATTGAGCCTATAAAAAAAGATAAAACAATATTATAGTTGCATTTATTATTAAACAAAAAAAATTTGGCACTTACATAAATTGCTTCAAATTTCTTATCCACCCATTGTCCATTTCTGTTATGTAACTTGAGAAATAACTCTAACGGATTAGGTTCTCGACCTAACTCTTTTGCCTTTTATGCAAGACAATATAAAATTAATTAGACATATATTTTAAAAATAATAAAATAATACTAAAAGAATAATAAATAAAAGTACCATTTTTTAAGGGTAAACTACAGTTTGCCCCCCTGTGGTTTGGCCTAAATTCAGTTTTCCCCCTGTGATTTAAAATGCGACACTTAACTACCATGTGGTTTGGCTTAAAACTAATGTGCCCCCCTGTGGTTTAGAGTGTGACACTTGACCCCCCTGTGGTTTGTTATATTATCACTTAACTACCCTATATTATTTTTTTCTCAAAATTTAATATTTAATATAACTTATAAAAGAAATTAGCTAAAAATAATTGAATTAATTAATTATTTTATTAAATATTTATTTTATCTCTAAAATAATAATAAACTCTAATATTTTACTTTCAACTCTTTTTAGCGTTTCCTTCAAACTCTTTCTTTCCTCTAATCTCTCCACTATATCCAAGAGTACTGTTATACTCCTAGTCTAAGGATACTTTTCTAAGAAAATTATTGTTTAATGTTAGAGTTTCTAAGCTCAATAATGTTAACATTCAATCCATGTATGTATGTCCTGAACTTGAACAATAAAAAAACTTAAATTTAGTTATATATTTGTATTATATTATTCTTTTACAATTTTATTTTGATTGATTTAATAATTCTAAAACATTAAAGATAAAAAATAAAAATGAAATGAATAAATAACTAAATATAAATAATCAATGGAGTAACACAATAAATATTAAATTATATTATTGATTTTTTAAAATTATAATTTTTTTGAATCATTTTATAATTCTAGAGTGTTGAATGACTTTTAAACATTAAAAGTATTTAATGATGATTAATTTGACTAAAATTTGGATAGAAGATAGATGAAGGTAGTTTGATAACATAACAAACCACAGGGGGTCAAATGTCACACTCTAAACCACAGGGGGCACATTAGTTTTAAGCCAAACCACAGGGTAGTTAAGTGTCGCATTTTAAACCACAAGGGGGTAAACTGAATTTAGGCCAAATCACAGGGGGCAAACTGTAGTTTACCCTTTTTTTAATGCTCTATTGCTGGAATAGGTCCTCCACAGTGGAGAGATGAACCAAAAGTTTTGCCTTGAGGTTGAATCAAAAGTTTACTTAATGTTGACTAATTCCCTTGAACAGATGATTGGGAAGGGGCTAGTGATTGAGAAAGGGTTGGTGATTGAGAAGGGGTTGGTGACCTAACTTGGTCGGGTGCTTTGAGTGAGTGGTGTTGGCTCATTAGTTATTGAATTAGCATTTCTTGATCGTTGAAATTGATTAATATTCCCAAATTGTGAGGAATTTATATACTGTTGAGATAGAAAGGGATTCATAAATTGATTTTGATTTGCATTTTGAGTTGAATACATCCATTGAGAGGGTTGAGGAAACATAGACGATGAGCCTGGTTGAGGGAACATTGAAGAGCCTGGTTGGGGGAACATTGACAAGCCGGGTTGTGGGAATGTGGACAACCCGGGTTGAGGGACTTGCCAAACTAGAGGTTGGTCCTCCCGAACCTTTTTTTTTTCATTTCTACTGAGACCTCTAGATGATGAAGTTCCACGTGCTGGTTGTTCTTCTCTATACATCTAATATGTGTGTGTGTGTCTGTGAGTTAGATGAAGACTTAATAGCAAATAATATAAAAATAGAAAGAGTTTTGAGATAAAATACACATGATATATATAGTATATTACCTTGAGATATATGTGAGAAGATAGAAAGTAACGAGCTTAGAAAGAAAAAATTGAGAGAATTGAGTTGAGAATAATTTAAGACTTGGGTTGAAGAATGAATAGAATGATGCTATAAATAAGAGATGAAGAGAATGATGTTTTGTTTTAATGTAATCCACTTTTTATGGAAAAACAATAAAAAAAATGAGGTTCTACAAAAAATCTATTACTAAATCCTAATGAATTGATTTGAAATGTGAGAAATGAGTTATCATGTCAATAACTTTGAAAAATTTTACATACATAATATGTATATACATCAATCAATTATTTTGAGGAACTTTTCTAGGGTGCAAACTGCTTAGGTTGCAAACCCATACTTTTCTAGAGTGCAAACCCATACAGACACCTACGTGGTGCTTTTGTATTGATCCAGTTGAAAAAAAAAATCTGAACTAGGTACTTATATGATCATTAGTATAACTTTGAAAAGAGAGAGAAATATGAAAAGAAAAGAGAGAGATTCTCATTATGCAGCTTTTTTGGTTTTTTTAATATTTATTCACTACTAGAAAAACAGCTTTTTTTGGAAAATTAGCAACTTCATATGTGAGAGTTGAAGCCCCAAAGGGAGAATTAGGAATTTTTCTAATAGGGGATCAGAATGGTTTTCCTTGAAGATGGAAAATTCGTCCCCCCGGTTTTATCAATTTGCAAATTCTTCCTCAATTAGTTAAAAGAATGAAATTGGTTGATATTATGACAATACTAGGTAGCATAGATATAATTATGGGAGAAGTTGATTGTTGAAATGATAATTGATACAACAGAAGTACAAGATATCAATTCTTTTTCCAGATTGGAATCTTTAAAAGAGGTCTATGGAATTATATGGGTACTTATCCCTATTTTGACTCTTGTATTGGGAATCACAATAGGTGTACTAGTGATTGTATGCTTAGAAAGAGAAATATCCGCACGGATACAACAGCGTATTGGACCTGAATACGCCGGTCCCTTGGGAGTTCTTCAAGCTCTAGCAGATGGAACAAAATTACTTTTCAAAGAGAATCTTATTCCATCTAGGGGAAATATTCGTTTATTCAGTATTGGGCCTTCCATATCAGTCATATCAATTCTAGTAAGCTATTCAGTAATTCCTTTTGGCTATAACTTTGTTTTAGCTGATCTCAATATCGGTGTTTTCTAATGGATTGCTCCCATTGGACTTCTTATGTCAGGATATGGGTCAAATAATAAATATTCCTTTTTGGGTGTCTACGGGCTGCTGCTCAATCGATTAGTTATGAAATACCATTAACTCTATGTGTGTTATCAATATCTCTACCTGTGATTCGTTGAGACAGAAACTTTTCCATGCTCTTTTCTTTTCTTCTTTAGAGGAAAGGGGTAGACAAAATTGAATAGATATCCTGATTTTGATTATTTTTATTCAAAATTCGGATTGATGAACTAAATCAGATAGTTATATAAGTAAAATAAAACAGCTTCTATTTATTCATTTACATTTATAAAATGAATTTAGAATGAAATAGATATATTTATTATCTAATAGAATAATACATAATTTAATTAGAATACTATATAATTTAAATATAATTTTAAATAGAAATATAATTTAATTAATATTAATATAAAATATACATATAGAATATATAGAATTATAGAATTAATTATAAAATTAATATACTATGATATGATTTGAATTTCATTTGAATCTGCAGTAAAAATATTGAGTCTCATTTTCTATGTATAAGAATTAAGTATTAAGTGGAAAAAAAATTATAAGCGGAAGAAAGCGTTTACCCCAAAATTGGTTGATTAGTCATCCTGTCTTGAAGCGGGCCCAAAAGACCAATCTTATTGAGTTTTCACTACCGTTTGTATGAATTACCATACATGGATTACCATAATGGGGGATTGATAAAAAATGAGTGGATGATTAGAAACACCAAGATACACAAAGGATTAGTAATGAAGATTATGTAAATTCTCCAAAAAAGCATTTCAGCATAATATAAAAAGAATACTAATTGGGGCTTTAAGTTGGTATAAATAATCAAGCAGTACTCCCCACAATTCCGATCCAGAGTATGCTCCTATCCACTGATTAAATAAATGACTATCAAAAACGAAAAAATCCCTTAATTTTTTTAAGTCCCCTTTTGTTTTGCACATAAAAAAGAAGAAGAATAGGAACGAAAAAACAAAGAAAGAATAATATAATACAATTAAAAAAAAGAGGGATCCCTTTTGATTCTTTCTTATATCCATATTCACGGAGATACAATTTATGTCATAATTCATAAACTAGTGTCTAATTTTTTTACGTAATCGAAAACTATGGGTTATTGATAATTCTAAAGGAGTATTTTATTGAAGAATTCAATTATTACTCAACAAATTCAAAATTTTAAGGGATGAGATCAATTCAGAAGTACTTTTTGTATTTATTATTATAATTATAACAGACAGAATTCAATTGGTCTAATTCAGGACCGTCCAATAGATTGGAATCCTATCTATCCTAGGGATATATCAAGATAAATACCCGGCCTGGTCCTTAGATTTATTTATGGCCTTCGAGGAGCCGTATGAGGTGAAAATCTCATGTACGGTTCTATAATAGCGATGGGAACAGTAATGTTATCACCGACTAAGATTATCTAACAGTTTAAGTACAATTGATATAGTTGACGCGCAATCAAAATACGGTTTTTGGGGATGGAATTTGTGGCGTCAACCTATAGGTTTTATCAGAAGAAGAATTAGTAGTAGGTTATCAAACCGAATATTCGGGTATAAAATTTGGTTTATTTTACGTTGCTTCCTATTTAAACTTATTAGTTTCTTCATTATTTGTAACAGTTCTTTACTTGGGCGGCTGGAATATCTCTATTCCGTACATATTCATTTCTGAACTTTTTTGAAATAAATAAAACATGTGGAGTTTTTGGAACTACAATTGGTATCTTTATTACATTAGCTAAAACTTATTTGTTCTTGTTCGTTTCTATCACAACCAGATGGACTTTGCCTAGGCTAAGAATGGATCAATTATTAAATCTTGGATGGA